>CM036248.1:716692-755443 GCA_020698575.1 Bostrychus sinensis
GCTACACTACCCACAACCCTCTACTACACTACCCATAACCCTCTGCTACACTACCCACAATCCTCTACTACACTACCCACAACCCTCTACTACACTACCCACAATCCTCTACTACACTACCCACAACCCCCTACTACACTACCCACAACCCCCTGCTACACTACCCACAACCCCCTACTACACTACCCACAACCCCCTGCTACACTACCCATAACCCTCTGCTACACTACCCACAATCCTCTACTACACTACCCACAACCCTCTACTACACTACCCACAATCCTCTACTACACTACCCACAACCCCCTACTACACTACCCACAACCCTCTGCTACACTACCCACAACCCCCTGCTACACTACCCACAATCCTCTACTACACTACCCACAACCCCCTACTACACTACCCACAACCCCCTGCTACACTACCCACAATCCTCTACTACACTACCCACAACCCCCTACTACACTACCCACAACCCCCTGCTACACTACCCACAACCCCCTGCTACACTACCCACAACCCCCTGCTACACTACCCACAACCCTCTGCTACACTACCCATAACCCTCTGCTACACTACCCACAACCCCCTGCTACACTACCCACAATCCTCTGCTACACTACCCATAACCCTCTGCTACACTACCCATAACCCTCTGCTACACTACCCATAACCCTCTGCTACACTACCCATAACCCTCTGCTACACTACCCACAACCCCCTGCTACACTACCCACAATCCTCTACTACACTACCCACAACCCCCTGCTACACTACCCACAATCCTCTACTACACTACCCACAACCCCCTACTACACTACCCACAACCCCCTGCTACACTACCCACAATCCTCTACTACACTACCCACAACCCCCTACTACACTACCCACAACCCCCTGCTACACTACCCACAACCCCCTGCTACACTACCCACAACCCCCTACTACACTACCCACAACCCCCTGCTACACTACCCACAACCCCCTACTACACTACCCACAACCCCCTGCTACACTACCCACAATCCTCTACTACACTACCCACAACCCCCTACTACACTACCCACAACCCTCTGCTACACTACCCATAACCCTCTGCTACACTACCCACAACCCCCTGCTACACTACCCACAATCCTCTACTACACTACCCACAACCCCCTACTACACTACCCACAACCCTCTGCTACACTACCCATAACCCTCTGCTACACTACCCATAACCCTCTGCTACACTACCCACAATCCTCTACTACACTACCCACAACCCCCTGCTACACTACCCACAACCCCCTGCTACACTACCCACAACCCCCTGCTACACTACCCACAACCCTCTGCTACACTACCCATAACCCTCTGCTACACTACCCACAACCCCCTGCTACACTACCCACAATCCTCTGCTACACTACCCATAACCCTCTGCTACACTACCCATAACCCTCTGCTACACTACCCATAACCCTCTGCTACACTACCCACAACCCCCTGCTACACTACCCACAATCCTCTACTACACTTCCCACAACCCCCTGCTACACTACCCACAATCCTCTACTACACTACCCACAACCCCCTACTACACTACCCACAACCCCCTGCTACACTACCCACAACCCCCTGCTACACTACCCACAACCCCCTGCTACACTACCCACAACCCCCTGCTACACTACCCACAATCCTCTACTACACTACCCACAACCCCCTACTACACTACCCACAACCCCCTGCTACACTACCCACAATCCTCTACTACACTACCCACAACCCCCTACTACACTACCCACAACCCCCTGCTACACTACCCACAATCCTCTACTACACTACCCACAACCCCCTGCTACACTACCCACAATCCTCTACTACACTACCCACAACCCCCTGCTACACTACCCACAATCCTCTACTACACTACCCACAATCCTCTACTACACTACCCACAATCCTCTACTACACTACCCAAAATCCTCTACTACACTACCCAAAATCCTCTACTACACTACCCACAACCCCCTGCTACACTACCCACAATCCTCTACTACACTACCCACAATCCTCTGCTACACTACCCACAATCCTCTACTACACTACCCACAACCCCCTGCTACACTACCCACAATCCTCTACTACACTACCCACAACCCCCTGCTACACTACCCACAATCCTCTACTACACTACCCACAATCCTCTACTACACTACCCACAATCCTCTACTACACTACCCACAACCCTCTACTACACTACCCACAACCCTCTGCTACACTACCCACAACCCTCTACTACACTACCCACAATCCTCTACTACACTACCCACAACACCCTTCTACACTACCCACAATCCTCTACTACACTACCCACAATCCCCTGCTACACTCCCACAATCCCCTGCTACACTACCCACAACCCTCTACTACACTACCCACAATCCTCTACTACACTACCCACAACCCTCTACTACACTACCCACAACACCCTTCTACACTACCCACAACCCTCTGCTACACTACCCATAACCCTCTGCTACACTACCCACAACCCCCTGCTACACTACCCACAATCCTCTACTACACTACCCACAATCCTCTACTACACTACCCACAATCCTCTACTACACTACCCACAACCCCCTGCTACACTACCCACAATCCTCTACTACACTACCCACAATCCTCTACTACACTACCCACAATCCTCTACTACACTACCCACAACCCTCTACTACACTACCCACAACCCCCTGCTACACTACCCACAATCCTCTACTACACTACCCACAATCCTCTACTACACTACCCACAACACCCTTCTACACTACCCACAACCCTCTGCTACACTACCCACAACCCTCTACTACACTACCCACAATCCTCTACTACACTACCCACAACACCCTTCTACACTACCCACAATTTTCTACTACACTACCCACAATCCCCTGCTACACTCCCACAATCCCCTGCTACACTACCCACAACCCTCTACTACACTACCCACAACCCTCTACTACACTACCCACAACCCCCTGCTACACTACCCACAATCCCCTGCTACACTACCCACAATCCTCTGCTACACTACCCACAATCCTCTACTACACTACCCACAACACCCTTCTACACTACCCACAATCCTCTACTACACTACCCACAAAACCCTCTACACTACCCACAATCCTCTGCTACACTACCCACAATCCTCTACTACACTACCCACAACCCTCTACTACACTACCCACAACCCTCTGCTACACTACCCACAACCCTCTACTACACTACCCACAATCCTCTACTACACTACCCACAACACCCTTCTACACTACCCACAATCCTCTACTACACTACCCACAATCCCCTGCTACACTCCCACAATCCCCTGCTACACTACCCACAACCCTCTACTACACTACCCACAATCCTCTACTACACTACCCACAACCCTCTACTACACTACCCACAACACCCTTCTACACTACCCACAACCCTCTGCTACACTACCCATAACCCTCTGCTACACTACCCACAACCCCCTGCTACACTACCCACAATCCTCTACTACACTACCCACAATCCTCTACTACACTACCCACAATCCTCTACTACACTACCCACAACCCCCTGCTACACTACCCACAATCCTCTACTACACTACCCACAATCCTCTACTACACTACCCACAATCCTCTACTACACTACCCACAACCCTCTACTACACTACCCACAACCCCCTGCTACACTACCCACAATCCTCTACTACACTACCCACAATCCTCTACTACACTACCCACAACACCCTTCTACACTACCCACAACCCTCTGCTACACTACCCACAACCCTCTACTACACTACCCACAATCCTCTACTACACTACCCACAACACCCTTCTACACTACCCACAATTTTCTACTACACTACCCACAATCCCCTGCTACACTCCCACAATCCCCTGCTACACTACCCACAACCCTCTACTACACTACCCACAACCCTCTACTACACTACCCACAACCCCCTGCTACACTACCCACAATCCCCTGCTACACTACCCACAATCCTCTGCTACACTACCCACAATCCTCTACTACACTACCCACAACACCCTTCTACACTACCCACAATCCTCTACTACACTACCCACAAAACCCTCTACACTACCCACAATCCTCTGCTACACTACCCACAATCCTCTACTACACTATCCACAGGTCTAACTCAGGTCTAACCCAGGTCTAACTCAGGTCTAACTCAGGTCTAACTCAGGTCTAACTCAGCTCTAACCCAGGTCTAACTCAGGTCTAACCCAGGTCTAACTCAGGTCTAACTCAGGTCTAACTCAGGTCTAACTCAGCTCTAACCCAGGTCTAACTCAGGTCTAACCCAGGTCTAACTCAGGTCTAACTCAGGTCTAACCCAGGTCTAACTCAGGTCTAACCCAGGTCTAACTCAGGTCTAACCCAGGTCTAACCCAGGTCTAACTCAGGTCTAACCCAGGTCTAACTCAGGTCTAACCCAGGTCTAACTCAGGTCTAACTCAGGTCTAACCCAGGTCTAACTCAGGTCTAACTCAGGTCTAACCCAGGTCTAACTCAGGTCTAACTCAGGTCTAACTCAGGTCTAACCCAGGTCTAACCCAGGTCTAACTCAGGTCTAACTCAGGTCTAACTCAGGTCTAACCCAGGTCTAACTCAGGTCTAACTCAGGTCTAACCCAGGTCTAACTCAGGTCTAACCCAGGTCTAACTCAGGTCTAACCCAGGTCTAACTCAGCTCTAACTCAGGTCTAACTCAGATCTAACTCAGGTCTAACCCAGGTCTAACTCAGGTCTAACCCAGGTCTAACTCAGGTCTAACCCAGGTCTAACTCAGCTCTAACTCAGGTCTAACTCAGGTCTAACCCAGGTCTAACTCAGCTCTAACTCAGGTCTAACTCAGCTCTAACTCAGGTCTAACCCAGGTCTAACTCAGCTCTAACTCAGGTCTAACTCAGCTCTAACTCAGGTCTAACTCAGCTCTAACTCAGGTCTAACCCAGGTCTAACTCAGGTCTAACTCAGGTCTAACCCAGGTCTAACCCAGGTCTAACTCAGGTCTAACCCAGGTCTAACTCAGGTCTAACCCAGGTCTAACTCAGGTCTAACTCAGGTCTAACCCAGGTCTAACTCAGGTCTAACTCAGGTCTAACCCAGGTCTAACTCAGCTCTAACTCAGGTCTAACTCAGGTCTAACTCAGGTCTAACCCAGGTCTAACTCAGGTCTAACCCAGGTCTAACTCAGGTCTAACCCAGGTCTAACTCAGCTCTAACTCAGGTCTAACTCAGGTCTAACCCAGGTCTAACTCAGGTCTAACCCAGGTCTAACTCAGGTCTAACTCAGGTCTAACCCAGGTCTAACTCAGGTCTAACCCAGGTCTAACTCAGGTCTAACCCAGGTCTAACTCAGCTCTAACTCAGGTCTAACTCAGGTCTAACTCAGGTCTAACCCAGGTCTAACTCAGGTCTAACCCAGGTCTAACTCAGGTCTAACCCAGGTCTAACTCAGCTCTAACTCAGGTCTAACTCAGGTCTAACCCAGGTCTAACTCAGCTCTAACTCAGGTCTAACTCAGCTCTAACTCAGGTCTAACCCAGGTCTAACTCAGCTCTAACTCAGGTCTAACTCAGGTCTAACTCAGGTCTAACCCAGGTCTAACTCAGGTCTAACCCTGGCTCTGGTTCCTCCTCAGATCCTGACCCAGTTCTCGTTCCTGGACTATGTGATGGGCGGCTGTCAGATCAACTTCACTGTACGTCTGACTTTTTACTGCACTCACCTGTACCTGCGGACATAGATATATACCACATAGATATCAACAGCATAGATATAAACAACATAGACATAAACAGCATAGATGTAAACAGCATAGATGTAGACAGCATAGATATGAAGAGGAGAGACCGCTGTTGCTGTAACAGTCGTTATCTGTGAAGTAAAAAGTGCAGTTTTTCACATTTGGACATTAGCCTAAACGTTAGCCTAAACGTTAGCCTAAACGTTAGCCTAAACGTTAGCTCTAACATCAGTTTGAATGGGACACACTGGTGCTAATGCTAATGCTAATGTACAGTTTGTGTGATGGTTATTTGGCTCTGGCTAAGTTAGGAAAGTTTGATCTAAATGTGTGAAATACCTGTGTGATGTAACCTGTCCCTGACCTCTGACCCTGGTACCTGTGTGACCTCTGACCCTGGTACCTGTGTGACCTCTGACCCTGGTACCTGTGTGACCTCTGACCCTGGTACCTGTGTGACCTCTGACCCTGGTACCTGTGTGACCTCTGACCTCTGACCCTGGTACCTGTGTGACCTCTGACCCTGGTACCTGTGTGACCTCTGACCTCTGACCCTGGTACCTGTGTGACCTCTGACCCTGGTGCCTGTGTGACCTCTGACCTCTGTCCCTGGTACCTGTGTGACCTCTGACCCTGGTACCTGTGTGACCTCTGACCTCTGACCCTGGTACCTGTGTGACCTCTGACCCTGGTACCTGTGTGACCTCTGACCCTGGTGCCTGTGTGACCTCTGACCTCTGACCCTGGTACCTGTGTGACCTCTGACCCTGGTGCCTGTGTGACCTCTGACCTCTGACCCCGGTCCAGGTGGGCATAGACTTCACTGGATCCAATGGAGACCCTCGCTCTGAGAAGTCCCTGCACTACATGAGCCCAGATGGACTCAACCAGTACCTGACCGCTCTGTGGTCTGTGGGACAGGTGGTCCAGCACTACGACAGGTGAGTGTGGGACAGGTGAGACAGGTGAGTGTGGGACAGGTGAGACAGGTGAGTGTGGGACAGGTGGTCCAGCACTACGACAGGTGAGTGTGGGACAGGTGAGTGTGGGACAGGTGAGACTGAGACCTGTCCTGATCTAACTCTCTCTTCTGTTACAGTGACAAACTGTTCCCAGCTTTTGGATTTGGAGCCAAACTCCCTCCAGACTATCAGGTAAAACCAGGTCTAAACCTGGACTAAACCAGGTCTAAACCAGGACTAAACCTGGACTAAACCAGGTCTAAACCAGGACTAAACCTGGACTAAACCAGGTCTAAACCAGGACTAAACCAGGTCTAAACCAGGTCTAAACCAGGCCTAAACCTGGACTAAACCAGGTCTAAACCAGGACTAAACCTGGACTAAACCAGGTCTAAACCAGGACTAAACCTGGACTAAACCAGGTCTAAACCAGGACTAAACCAGGTCTAAACCAGGTCTAAACCAGGCCTAAACCTGGACTAAACCTGGACTAAACCAGGTCTAAACCTGGACTAAACCAGGTCTAAACCAGGTCTAAACCAGGCCTAAACCAGGCCTAAACCAGGTCTAAACCAGGTCTAAACCTGGACTAAACCAGGTCTAAACCTGGACTAAACCTGGACTAAACCAGGTCTAAACCAGGACTAAACCAGGTCTAAACCAGGACTAAACCAGGTCTAAACCAGGTCTAAACCAGGACTAAACCAGGTCTAAACCTGGACTAAACCTGGACTAAACCAGGTCTAAACCAGGACTAAACCAGGTCTAAACCTGGACTAAACCAGGTCTAAACCAGGTCTAAACCAGGACTAAACCAGGTCTAAACCTGGACTAAACCTGGACTAAACCTGGACTAAACCAGGACTACACCAGGACTAAACCAGGACTAAACCAGGTCTAAACCAGGTCTAAACCATGGACTAAACCAGGTCTAAACCAGGTCTAAACCTGGACTAAACCCGGACTAAACCCGGACTAAACCAGGACTAAACCAGGACTAAACCAGGTCTAAACCTGGACTAAACCTGGACTAAACCAGGTCTAAACCAGGACTAAACCAGGTCTAAACCTGGACTAAACCAGGTCTAAACCAGGTCTAAACCAGGACTAAACCAGGTCTAAACCTGGACTAAACCTGGACTAAACCTGGACTAAACCAGGACTACACCAGGACTAAACCAGGACTAAACCAGGTCTAAACCAGGTCTAAACCTGGACTAAACCAGGTCTAAACCAGGTCTAAACCTGGACTAAACCTGGACTAAACCTGGACTAAACCTGGACTAAACCAGGACTACACCAGGACTAAACCAGGACTAAACCAGGTCTAAACCTGGACTAAACCAGGTCTAAACCAGGTCTAAACCTGGACTAAACCCGGACTAAACCCGGACTAAACCAGGACTAAACCAGGACTAAACCAGGTCTAAACCTGGACTAAACCTGGACTAAACCAGGTCTAAACCAGGACTAAACCAGGTCTAAACCTGGACTAAACCAGGTCTAAACCAGGTCTAAACCAGGACTAAACCAGGTCTAAACCTGGACTAAACCTGGACTAAACCTGGACTAAACCAGGACTACACCAGGACTAAACCAGGACTAAACCAGGTCTAAACCAGGTCTAAACCTGGACTAAACCAGGTCTAAACCAGGTCTAAACCTGGACTAAACCCGGACTAAACCCGGACTAAACCAGGACTAAACCAGGACTAAACCAGGACTAAACCAGGACTAAACCAGGACTAACTCTGGTCTTTGTTGCAGGTGGCTCATCATGACTTTGCTCTGAACTTTAATCCGTCGAACCCGTTCTGCCAAGGTAAACTGAGAGCGGGTTAAGGCTCGTTTA
The DNA here is from genome assembly GCA_020698575.1 of Bostrychus sinensis. Lineage (NCBI taxonomy): Eukaryota > Metazoa > Chordata > Actinopteri > Gobiiformes > Eleotridae > Bostrychus > Bostrychus sinensis. The sequence goes on from CM036248.1 coordinate 725,338, forward strand.
TTCAGATGCAGTGCAGTACAGCTGCCGACCTGTGGGGGCGCTAGAGCACACAGCTCCACAGTCACAGCAAAGAAACGGACGAAGTCAGGAGAGAGCGCAGCTGACGTTTATTCACAGATTTATTTTGGCTCGTTTTCATTAAATGTGGAGTAAAAACCTCCGGCGCCGCCATCTTTGTTTACTGTTGCTCTTTGTTGTCCTGGTCTGTGACTGTCACTGATCGCCCCCTGCTGGTGATTTACCAGAACACACTCTGACAGTAAACAGAAACAGAAACACTGTGACGAATAAACGAGCCTTACTCTGTACTGCAGTATCACTGTTAGTACTGTCTGTACTCTAGTAGTAGTACTGTGTACTGCAGTATCACTGTTAGTACTGTCTGTACTCTAGTAGTAGTACTGTGTACTGCAGTATCACTGTTAGTACTGTCTGTACTCTAGTAGTAGTACTGTGTACTGCAGTATCACTGTTAGTACTGTCTGTACTCTAGTAGTAGTACTCTGTACTGCAGTATCACTGTTAGTACTGTCTGTACTCTAGTAGTAGTACTCTGTACTGCAGTATCACTGTTAGTACTGTCTGTACTCTAGTAGTAGTACTCTGTACTGCAGTATCACTGTTAGTACTGTCTGTACTCTAGTAGTAGTACTGTGTACTGCAGTATCACTGTTAGTACTGTCTGTACTCTAGTAGTAGTACTGTGTACTGCAGTATCACTGTTAGTACTGTCTGTACTCTAGTAGTAGTACTCTGTACTGCAGTATCACTGTTAGTACTGTGTACTGCAGTATCACTGTTAGTACTGTCTGTACTCTAGTAGTAGTACTGTGTACTGCAGTATCACTGTTAGTACTGTCTGTACTCTAGTAGTAGTACTGTGTACTGCAGTATCACTGTTAGTACTGTCTGTACTCTAGTAGTAGTACTCTGTACTGCAGTATCACTGTTAGTACTGTCTGTACTCTAGTAGTAGTACTGTGTACTGCAGTATCACAGTTTATTCACAGATTTATTTTGGCTCGTTTTCATTAAATGTGGAGTAAAAACCTCCGGCGCCGCCATCTTTGTTTACTGTTGCTCTTTGTTGTCCTGGTCTGTGACTGTCACTGATCGCCCCCTGCTGGTGATTTACCAGAACACACTCTGACAGTAAACAGAAACAGAAACACTGTGACGAATAAACGAGCCTTACTCTGTACTGCAGTATCACTGTTAGTACTGTCTGTACTCTAGTAGTAGTACTGTGTACTGCAGTATCACTGTTAGTACTGTCTGTACTCTAGTAGTAGTACTCTGTACTGCAGTATCACTGTTAGTACTGTCTGTACTCTAGTAGTAGTACTGTGTACTGCAGTATCACTGTTAGTACTGTCTGTACTCTAGTAGTAGTACTCTGTACTGCAGTATCACTGTTAGTACTGTCTGTACTCTAGTAGTAGTACTGTGTGTACTGTGTACTGCAGTAGTAGTAGTACTGTGTGTACTGTGTACTGCAGTAGTAGTAGTACTGTGTGTACTGTGTACTGCAGTAGTAGTAGTACTGTGTACTGCAGTAGTAGTAGTAGTACTGTGTACTGCAGTAGTAGTAGTACTGTGTACTGCAGTAGTAGTAGTAGTACTGTGTACTGCAGTAGTAGTAGTAGTACTGTGTACTGCAGTAGTAGTAGTACTGTGTACTGCAGTAGTAGTAGTACTGTGTACTGCAGTAGTAGTAGTAGTACTGTGTACTGCAGTAGTAGTAGTAGTACTGTGTACTGCAGTAGTAGTAGTACTGTGTACTGCAGTAGTAGTAGTAGTACTGTGTACTGCAGTAGTAGTAGTAGTACTGTGTACTGTGTACTGCAGGGATCGAGGGGATCGTGGACTCCTATCGTAAAGTGCTGCCTCAGCTGAGGCTCTCAGGGCCAACCAACTTCAGCCCCATCATCAACCACATCTCCTCCATCTGCTCCACCGCCGCCCAGACCCAGGCCGCCTCGGTGAGTAGACCCTGTCCAGATCCACCTAGACCCTGTCCAGATCCTCCTAGACCTGTCCAGATCCTCCTAGACCCTGTCCAGATCCTCCTAGACCCTGTCCAGATCCTCCTAGACCTGTCCAGATCCTCCTAGACCCTGTCCAGATCCACCTAGACCTGTCCAGATCCTCCTAGACCCTGTCCAGATCCACCTAGACCTGTCCAGATCCTCCTAGACCCTGTCCAGATCCACCTAGACCTGTCCAGATCCACCTAGACCTGTCCAGATCCACCTAGACCTGTCCAGATCCACCTAGACCTGTCCAGATCCTCCTAGACCCTGTCCAGATCCACCTAGACCCTGTCCAGATCCACCTAGACCTGTCCAGATCCACCTAGACCTGTCCAGATCCACCTAGACCCTGTCCAGATCCTCCTAGACCTGTCCAGATCCTCCTAGACCCTGTCCAGATCCACCTAGACCTGTCCAGATCCACCTAGACCTGTCCAGATCCTCCTAGACCCTGTCCAGATCCACCTAGACCTGTCCAGATCCTCCTAGACCTGTCCAGATCCTCCTAGACCTGTCCAGATCCACCTAGACCTGTCCAGATCCACCTAGACCCTGTCCAGATCCACCTAGACCTGTCCAGATCCTCCTAGACCTGTCCAGATCCTCCTAGACCTGTCCAGATCCACCTAGACCCTGTCCAGATCCACCTAGACCTGTCCAGATCCACCTAGACCCTGTCCAGATCCACCTAGACCTGTCCAGATCCTCCTGGACCTGTCCAGATCCACCTGGACCCTGTCCAGATCCTCCTGGACCTGTCCAGATCCTCCTAGACCTGTCCAGATCCACCTAGACCCTGTCCAGATCCACTTAGACCTGTCCAGATCCTCCTAGACCCTGTCCAGATCCTCCTAGACCTGTCCAGATCCACCTAGACCTGTCCAGATCCTCCTAGACCCTGTCCAGATCCACCTAGACCCTGTCCAGATCCTCCTAGACCTGTCCAGATCCTCCTAGACCCTGTCCAGATCCTCCTAGACCTGTCCAGATCCACCTAGACCTGTCCAGATCCTCCTAGACCTGTCCAGATCCTCCTAGACCTGTCCAGATCCTCCTAGACCCTGTCCAGATCCTCCTAGACCCTGTCCAGATCCTCCTAGACCCTGTCCAGATCCTCCTAGACCCTGTCCAGATCCTCCTAGACCTGTCCAGATCCTCCTAGACCCTGTCCAGATCCTCCTAGACCCTGTCCAGATCCTCCTAGACCTGTCCAGATCCTCCTAGACCTGTCCAGATCCACCTAGACCCTGTCCAGATCCTCCTAGACCTGTCCAGATCCTCCTAGACCTGTCCAGATCCACCTAGACCCTGTCCAGATCCACCTAGACCTGTCCAGATCCTCCTAGACCCTGTCCAGATCCTCCTAGACCTGTCCAGATCCACCTAGACCTGTCCAGATCCTCCTAGACCTGTCCAGATCCTCCTAGACCTGTCCAGATCCTCCTAGACCCTGTCCAGATCCACCTAGACCCTGTCCAGATCCACCTAGACCTGTCCAGATCCACCTAGACCCTGTCCAGATCCACCTAGACCTGTCCAGATCCTCCTAGACCTGTCCAGATCCACCTAGACCTGTCCAGATCCTCCTAGACCCTGTCCAGATCCTCCTAGACCTGTCCAGATCCTCCTAGACCCTGTCCAGATCCTCCTGGACCTGTCCAGATCCTCCTAGACCTGTCCAGATCCTCCTAGACCTGTCCAGATCCACCTAGACCCTGTCCAGATCCTCCTAGACCTGTCCAGATCCTCCTGGACCCTGTCCAGATCCACCTAGACCTGTCCAGATCCTCCTGGACCCTGTCCAGATCCTCCTAGACCCTGTCCAGATCCACCTAGACCTGTCCAGATCCACCTAGACCTGTCCAGATCCTCCTAGACCCTGTCCAGATCCACCTGGACCTGTCCAGATCCACCTAGACCTGTCCAGATCCTCCTGGACCTGTCCAGATCCACCTAGACCTGTCCAGATCCACCTAGACCCTGTCCAAATCCACCTGGACCTGTCCAGATCCACCTAGACCTGTCCAGATCCACCTAGACCTGTCCAGATCCACCTAGACCTGTCCAGATCCTCCTGGACCCTGTCCAGATCCTCCTAGACCTGTCCAGATCCTCCTGGACCTGTCCAGATCCTCCTAGACCCTGTCCAGATCCTCCTAGACCTGTCCAGATCCTCCTAGACCTGTCCAGATCCTCCTGGACCTGTCCAGATCCACCTAGACCTGTCCAGATCCACCTAGACCCTGTCCAAATCCACCTGGACCTGTCCAGATCCACCTAGACCTGTCCAGATCCACCTAGACCTGTCCAGATCCACCTAGACCTGTCCAGATCCTCCTGGACCCTGTCCAGATCCTCCTAGACCTGTCCAGATCCTCCTGGACCTGTCCAGATCCTCCTAGACCCTGTCCAGATCCACCTGGACCTGTCCAGATCCTCCTAGACCTGTCCAGATCCTCCTGGACCTGTCCAGATCCACCTAGACCTGTCCAGATCCTCCTAGACCTGTCCAGATCCTCCTAGACCTGTCCAGATCCACCTAGACCTGTCCAGATCCACCTAGACCCTGTCCAAATCCACCTGGACCTGTCCAGATCCACCTAGACCTGTCCAGATCCACCTAGACCCTGTCCAGATCCACCTAGACCTGTCCAGATCCACCTAGACCCTGTCCAAATCCACCTGGACCTGTCCAGATCCACCTAGACCCTGTCCAGATCCTCCTAGACCTGTCCAGATCCACCTAGACCCTGTCCAGATCCACCTAGACCTGTCCAGATCCACCTAGACCCTGTCCAAATCCACCTGGACCTGTCCAGATCCACCTAGACCTGTCCAGATCCACCTAGACCCTGTCCAGATCCACCTAGACCTGTCCAGATCCACCTAGACCCTGTCCAGATCCTCCTAGACCTGTCCAGATCCTCCTAGACCTGTCCAGATCCTCCTGGACCTGTCCAGATCCTCCTAGACCCTGTCCAGATCCACCTGGACCTGTCCAGATCCTCCTAGACCTGTCCAGATCCTCCTGGACCTGTCCAGATCCACCTAGACCTGTCCAGATCCTCCTAGACCTGTCCAGATCCTCCTAGACCTGTCCAGATCCACCTAGACCTGTCCAGATCCACCTAGACCCTGTCCAAATCCACCTGGACCTGTCCAGATCCACCTAGACCTGTCCAGATCCACCTAGACCCTGTCCAGATCCACCTAGACCTGTCCAGATCCACCTAGACCCTGTCCAGATCCACCTAGACCTGTCCAGATCCTCCTAGACCTGTCCAGATCCACCTAGACCTGTCCAGATCCTCCTAGACCTGTCCAGATCCTCCTGGACCTGTCCTAAACCCTGTCCTCTGCAGCAGTACTTCGTCCTCCTGATCCTGACGGACGGAGAGATCACGGACTTGGACCAGACCCGGGACGCCATCGTCCGAGCGTCTCGTCTTCCTTTGTCCATCATCATCGTGGGCGTGGGCCCCGCCGACTTCACCGCCATGAAGCTGCTGGACGGGGACGACGGCGTCCTCAGGTCCACCACCGGGGACGCCGTCTACAGGGACATCGTCCAGTTTGTCCCCTTCAGAGACTTCAAGGAGGTAAGGACACGAGGGACAAGGAGGGGACAGGAGGGACAAGGAGGGGAGGACACGAGGGACAAGGAGGGGAGGACACGAGGGACAAGGAGGGGAGGACACGAGGGACAAGGAGGGGAGGACACGAGGGACAAGGAGGAGAGGACACGAGGGACAAGGAGGGGAGGACACGAGGAACAAGGAGGGGAGGACACGAGGGACAAGGAGGGGAGGACAGGAGGGACAAGGAGGGGAGGACAGGAGGGACAAGGAGGGGAGGACAGGAGGGACAAGGAGGGGAGGACACGAGGGACAAGGAGGTAAGGACACGAGGGACAAGGAGGGGAGGACACGAGGGACAAGGAGGGGAGGACACGAGGGACAAGGAGGGGAGGACACGAGGGACAAGGAGGTAAGGACACGAGGGACAAGGAGGGGAGGACAGGAGGGACATGGAGGGGAGGACACAAGGGACAAGGAGGGGAGGACAGGAGGGACAAGGAGGGGAGGGGAGGACAGGAGGGACAAGGAGGGGAGGACACGAGGGACAAGGAGGTAAGGACACGAGGGACAAGGAGGGGAGGACAGGAGGGACAAGGAGGGGAGGACACGAGGGACAAGGAGGGGAGGACACGAGGGACAAGGAGGTAAGGACACGAGGGACAAGGAGGGGAGGACACGAGGGACAAGGAGGGGAGGACACGAGGGACAAGGAGGAGAGGACACGAGGGACAAGGAGGGGAGGACACGAGGGACAAGGAGGGGAGGACACGAGGGACAAGGAGGGGAGGACACGAGGGACAAGGAGGGGAGGGGAGGACACGAGGGACAAGGAGGGGAGGACAGGAGGGACAAGGAGGGGAGGACACGATGGACAAGGAGGAGAGGACAGGAGGGACAAGGAGGGGAGGACACGAGGGACAAGGAGGGGAGGACACGAGGGACAAGGAGGAGAGGACAGGAGGGACAAGGAGGGGAGGACACGAGGGACAAGGAGGGGAGGACAGGAGGGACAAGGGGAGGACAGGAGGGACAAGGGGAGGACAGGAGGGACAAGGAGGGGAGGACACGAGGGACAAGGAGGTGAGGACACGAGGGACAAGGAGGGGAGGACACGAGGGACAAGGAGGGGAGGACAGGAGGGACAAGGAGGGGAGGACACGAGGGACAAGGAGGAGAGGACACGAGGGACAAGGAGGGGAGGGGAGGACAGGAGGGACAAGGGGAGGACAGGAGGGACAAGGAGGGGAGGACAGGAGGGACAAGGAGGGGAGGACACGAGGGACGAGGGGAGGACACGAGGGACAAGGAGGGGAGGACACGAAGGACAAGGAGGAGAGGACAGGAGGGACAAGGAGGGGAGGACACGAGGGACAAGGAGGTAAGGACACGAGGGACAAGGAGGGGAGGACACGAGGGACAAGGAGGGGAGGACACGAGGGACAAGGAGGAGAGGACACGAGGGACAAGGAGGGGAGGACACGAGGGACAAGGAGGGGAGGACACGAGGGACAAGGAGGGGAGGACACGAGGGACAAGGAGGAGAGGACACGAGGGACAAGGAGGGGAGGGGAGGACAGGAGGGACAAGGAGGGGAGGACAGGAGGGACAAGGAGGTAAGGACACGAGGGACAAGGAGGTAAGGACAGGAGGGACAAGGAGGGGAGGACAGGAGGGACAAGGAGGGGAGGGGAGGACAGGAGGGACAAGGAGGTAAGGACACGAGGGACAAGGAGGTAAGGACAGGAGGGACAAGGAGGGGAGGACACGAGGGACAAGGAGGGGAGGACACGAGGGACAAGGAGGAGAGGACACGAGGGACAAGGAGGGGAGGACACGAGGGACAAGGAGGAGAGGACACGAGGGACAAGGAGGGGAGGACACGAGGGACAAGGAGGGGAGGACACGAGGGACAAGGAGGGGAGGACACGAGGGACAAGGAGGGGAGGACACGAGGGACAAGGAGGTAGAGGACACGAGGGACAAGGAGGGGAGGGGAGGACAGGGACAAGGAGGGGAGGGGAGGACAGGAGGGACAAGGAGGTAAGGACACGAGGGACAAGGAGGGGAAGACACGAGGGACAAGGAGGGGAGGACAGGAGGGACAAGGAGGGGAGGACACGAGGGACAAGGAGGGGAGGACACGAGGGACAAGGAGGGGAGGACACGAGGGACAAGGAGGTAAGGACACGAGGGACAAGGAGGGGAGGACACGAGGGACAAGGAGGGGAGGACAGGAGGGACAAGGAGGGGAGGACACGAGGGACAAGGAGGTAAGGACACGAGGGACAAGGAGGGGAGGACACGAGGGACAAGGAGGAGAGGACACGAGGGACAAGGAGGGGAGGACACGAGGGACAAGGAGGAGAGGACACGAGGGACAAGGAGGGGAGGACACGAGGGACAAGGAGGGGAGGACACGAGGGACAAGGAGGGGAGGACACGAGGGACAAGGAGGGGAGGACACGAGGGACAAGGAGGAGAGGACACGAGGGACAAGGAGGGGAGGGGAGGACAGGGACAAGGAGGGGAGGGGAGGACAGGAGGGACAAGGAGGTAAGGACACGAGGGACAAGGAGGGGAAGACACGAGGGACAAGGAGGGGAGGACAGGAGGGACAAGGAGGGGAGGACACGAGGGACAAGGAGGGGAGGACACGAGGGACAAGGAGGGGAGGACACGAGGGACAAGGAGGTAAGGACACGAGGGACAAGGAGGGGAGGACACGAGGGACAAGGAGGGGAGGACAGGAGGGACAAGGAGGGGAGGACACGAGGGACAAGGAGGTAAGGACACGAGGGACAAGGAGGGGAGGACACGAGGGACAAGGAGGGGAGGACACGAGGGACAAGGAGGAGAGGACACGAGGGACAAGGAGGAGAGGACACGAGGGACAAGGAGGGGAGGACACGAGGGACAAGGAGGGGAGGACACGAGGGACAAGGAGGAGAGGACACGAGGGACAAGGAGGGGAGGACACGAGGGACAAGGAGGTAAGGACACGAGGGACAAGGAGGGGAGGACACGAGGGACAAGGAGGTAAGGACACGAGGGACAAGGAGGGGAGGACAGGAGGGACAAGGAGGGGAGGACACGAGGGACAAGGAGGGGAGGACACGAGGGACAAGGAGGAGAGGACACGAGGGACAAGGAGGGGAGGACACGAGGGACAAGGAGGGGAGGACACGAGGGACAAGGAGGTAAGGACAGGAGGGACAAGGAGGGGAGGACAGGAGGGACAAGGAGGGGAGGACAGGAGGGACAAGGAGGTAAGGACACGAGGGACAAGGAGGGGAGGACACGAGGGACAAGGGGGGGGGGCAGGACAGGAGGGACATGGAGGGGAGGACACGAGGGACAAGGAGGTAAGGACACGAGGGACAAGGAGGTAAGGACAGGAGGGACAAGGAGGGGAGGACAGGAGGGACAAGGAGGGGAGGACAGGAGGGACAAGGAGGGGAGGACACGAGGGACAAGGAGGGGAGGACACGAGGGACAAGGAGGAGAGGACACGAGGGACAAGGAGGAGAGGACACGAGGGACAAGGAGGAGAGGACACGAGGGACAGGGAGGGGAGGACAGGAGGGACAAGGAGGGGAGGACAGGAGGGACAAGGAGGGGAGGACACGAAGGACAAGGAGGGGAGGACACGAGGGACAAGGAGGTAAGGACACGAGGGACAAGGAGGGGAGGACACGAGGGACAAGGAGGGGAGGGGAGGACAGGAGGGACAAGGAGGGGAGGACAGGAGGGACAAGGAGGGGAGGACACGAGGGACAAGGAGGGGAGGACACGAGGGACAAGGAGGGGAGGACACGAGGGACAAGGAGGAGAGGACACGAGGGACAAGGGGAGGACAGGAGGGACAAGGGGAGGACAGGAGGGACAAGGGGAGGACAGGAGGGACAAGGGGAGGACAGGAGGGACAAGGAGGGGAGGACACGAGGGACAAGGGGAGGACACGAGGGACAAGGGGAGGACAGGAGGGACAAGGAGGGGAGGGGAGGACAGGAGGGACAAGGAGGGGAGGACACGAGGGACAAGGAGGGGAGGACACGAGGGACAAGGAGGGGAGGACACGAGGGACAAGGAGGTGAGGACACGAGGGACAAGGAGGGGAGGACACGAGGGACAAGGAGGGGAGGACACGAGGGACAAGGAGGGGAGGGGAGGACAGGAGGGACAAGGAGGGGAGGACACGAGGGACAAGGAGGGGAGGACACAAATAACCTCTAACCTCTTTTCTGTCTCTGCCCCTGTCTCTGTCCCTGTCTCTGTCCCTGTCTCTGTCCCTGTCCCTGTCTCTGTCCCTGTCTCTGTTTCTGTCCCAGGCTCCGATGGCGTCCCTGGCTCAGTCGGTTTTGGCAGAAGTCCCAACGCAGCTCGTGTCCTACTTCAAGACGAGAGGCCTCGAGCCGCTCAAACCTGCGACCAAACAGTAACCCACCTGCCCCAGACCTGCCCCAAACCTGCCACACACCTGCCACACACAACCGACCTGCCACCCACCTGCCCCAAACCTGCCACACACCTGCCCCAAACCTGCCACACACCTGCCACACACCACCGACCTGCCACACACCTGCCCCAAACCTGCCACACACCACCCACCTGCCCCAAACCTGCCACACACCTGCCACACACAACCGACCTGCCACCCACCTGCCCCAAACCTGCCACACACCTGCCCCAAACCTGCCACACACCTGCCACACACCACCGACCTGCCCCAGTTACAGTTGCTGTTACATAGAAGATCTCAGAGTTTCTTGAGGCCTCACCGTCAGGACCGACCCAGACCCTGGACCTGCCCCGAGTCTGCCCTGAACCCAAACCGGAGACTCGTGGCTCGGTTTGTCGTCATTCCTTTCCCTTCATTCCACCGTTTTGATAAAAAGTGTTCGACCAATCACAGAGCAGCTGAGGCCTGGGAGCCAATCAGACGGCGATGAAGCCTTTAACCCTTCGTGGCACTTATTAGCTTCTGCATTAGCTTCTGCATTAGCTTCAGCGTAACTGCGCTAACTGCACTTTTCTTCAGATTCTAACGATGCAATACTAAAAATAAAATGCCTTTAATTCTATGCAATGGATAAATTTAAAAAATGAATGAAAATAAACCACTGCTGCCTTTAACGGTGAACTTTAACCTTTACAGGAAGTGAAGGCACTTAGCACTAGCTTTAGCATTAGCATTCGCCTTAACTCTGCAGAAGTGTTTACAAAAACTCAACACATTATCGTTTTTCTTTACTTATACAACGACCAAGACCCAGACCCGGTTTAGACCCGGTTTAGACCCGGTTTAGACCCAGTTTAGACCCGGTTTAGACCCGGTTTAGACCCGGTTTAGACCTGTTTTTGTGCCTAATTGATGAATGCCATATTTTTGTCAAAAGTTTATTTTTATGGGAGACGACCTGATGCTGGATTTGTTGCTGTTTTTTCTGCTTCAGAACTTTCTGCCAAAGACCAGACCCATTCCCTTCGTCAGTGAAGTGGGTCTGACCAATCACGAGTGTGTATTTGAAAGGGGGCGGGCTTTATGCTCTGCTCTGTCTCTGATTGGCTGAGTCAGAGGGAGTTTTAAAGGGACGGAGTCTGGTCAAATCCTGTTTTTGTACTTTATTTACAACTGAACTGTGCCTAAAGCTGAAAAATAAACAGAAAATAAACAAAAAACAAAAATACTGTGTTTGGGTGAATTTCTTTGTGTCTCTGTAACTGCAGCAGTGTTTATCTGAAGGTTTCTGCTGGAGTTGAACCCTGAACTCCTCGCTTCGTTTGAAGCCCAGCGCTGACCTACAGCAGAGGGAAAGGTTGGGCTCGGACTGTTATTTATCAGAAGGTTGTTCTTTGTGGGGGCCCAGAGTATGAATGAATGAATGAATGAATGAATGAATGAATGAATGCTCTGCGTTTAACACCGCTGCCCCCTGCAGGATGATCAACAAACTGCTAGACTTAGGACTCAGCAGCTCTTTGTGCAGTGAGACTGGGTTCATGTCTCATCTGCCCTCGCTCTGCACTGGGGCACCCCAGGGCTGCGTACTGAGTCCTCTGCACTGGGGAACCCCAGGGCTGCGTACTGAGTCCTCTGCACTGGGGCACCCCAGGGCTGCACTGGGGCACCCCAGGGCTGCGTACTGAGTCCTCTGCACTGGGGCACCCCAGGGCTGCGTACTGAGTCCTCTGCACTGGGGCACCCCAGGGCTGCGTACTGAGTCCTCTGCACTGGGGCACCCCAGGGCTGCGTACTGAGTCCTCTGCACTGGGGAACCCCAGGGCTGTGTACTGAGTCCTCTGTTCCCTCGGGACGTCCTGCTGTAGTGGGACTGATCACATGACCACACAGACACGAGATGGACAAGGTCACAGCCAACGACCTGACTCTGAATGAGACACGGTGGGACTCCCTCTGCCCTGAGGCCCAGGCTCTCTCTGCTGCCCCCTGGAGGCGGCACAGAGCTGTGAGCAGCTCCAGGGAACTCTGTAGAACTGTGCCCACTCAGTGGCCAACATTAGTGGGTTTTTTATTGTTGTGTTATTATAAAGTGTGTGGGAGGAGAATGCAAGTGATAGTTTACTCTATTTTTAAAAATTTATTTATTCTTCATTTTATTTTGTTTCTTTTTCTTCCCAGGTCACAGCAAATTTCACTGTACTCTGTGCGATGACAGTGAAGGTGAACTGAAAACAGAACCTGTGTAGTTTCTGAAGTGCACTAAAGCAGTGGGACAACAACAGAACACAATTTGTTCTGATGGTTCCAAAAACGACCTCACCATGAGAACGACCGAGCGCGGCAGCGTCCACCGCCACAGATCTGTGACGGCAGGAGGGCACTGTCTCCTGCACAGGGAGAGCGGGACAGGGCGCCATCTTGTGGAGGAGTTAAAGAGCCAAGTCCAAAAAAACAACAAAAAAACAAAAAACTAACCATTGCAGAAAGGCTGGGGGTGACCTTTGACCCCGTCCCATCCCTGCAGCCGTCTCTGTCGCTCTGCAGCAGTTTGTTGAGGATAACGTTTGCTGCGTTGATCCAAACGACAGATTTTGCCTCAGGTGTTGATTTATGGATGAATTTTCAGATTTCAGGATTTTTTATTTTTTTTTAAATCCTTTTAAAAATGTGTCTAAAAGCCCCTCCCACTTTTACTCCTGAGACATTTTTTGTGCCATTGACTCCCATTAAAACAACATTTTTATTATCCACTGTCACTGTGATATAATTTCACATTTTTATCAAGTATTTCATGGATTCATGACAGTGAGGGATTGGAATTTTAGTTTTTATTGTTTTTCACTAGGGGGCACCATTTGCCCACCTATGGTAGCCAGAGGTATAAATGTGGAGCTGGCCACATTAGTGTTTGTATAAATGACCAAGCCTACAAGGAAAATAAAAACATGTTTGAACTAAAATGATTTGGGTGAGTTTTTGTCATAAATTGGTGTGAAAGTGTTTGTTGAGAAATGAGTTTGTTTGTGTTTGCGTGAGCACAAATCCAAAATGTAGTTCTTACAGAGATGTGCACATCAGGGCAAAGTAGAAACAGGTCCCAGACTGAGCAGAGGCAGAGGTTTGTGCTGGATGTGTCTGCACCACACAAACTGGAATTTAAGGCTTCACTTTCATAAACACAGTTAATGTTTGCTGTGTGTGAAGTTAATCACTGTAACCATGGAAACAGATGAAGTATTGACATTAGATCATTTGTTCTCTGTTCCCTGGCGTCTCCTGAGGCGGAACCACAGCAGAGCCGGGACGTCTGCAGCTGTGCAGCAGAGGACTCTGGGAAGGAAGGGTCAGGAGACGAGGATACGATCAGTTCTTCGCTCTCCACTCTGCCGCAGGTCTGACGTCACAGGAACAGGTTTGATCTGCTCCTGCTCCTGGCTGCGGTGTCGCTGGGAGATAACGGCGAGGCGGCAGAAGTTCTCTGTGGGCGCGGTGCTGAGTGGATCTTTGTTCTGTGGCTGAGGGCGGAGCTCTCTGCAGTCACTTCCTGTCGGTCTGCAGTCGCTTCCTGTCGGTCTGCAGTCGCTTCCTGTCGGTCTGCAGTCGCTTCCTGTCGGTCTGCAGTCGCTTCCTGTCGGTCTGCAGTCGCTTCCTGTCGGTCTGCAGTCACTTCCTGTCGGTCTGCAGTCGGCTTCCTGTCGGTCTGCAGTCGGCTTCCTGTCGGTCTGCAGTCGCTTCCTGTCGGTCTGCAGTCGCTTCCTGTCGGTCTGCAGTCACTTCCTGTCGGTCTGCAGTCAGCTTCCTGTCGGTCTGCAGTCGCTTCCTGTCGGTCTGCAGTCACTTCCTGTCGGTCTGCAGTCGGCTTCCTGTCGGTCTGCAGTCGCTTCCTGTCGGTCTGCAGTCGGCTTCCTGTCGGTCTGCAGTCGGCTTCCTGTCGGTCTGCAGTCGCTTCCTGTCGGTCTGCAGTCGCTTCCTGTCGGTCTGCAGTCGGCTTCCTGTCGGTCTGCAGTCGGCTTCCTGTCGGTCTGCAGTCACTTCCTGTCGGTCTGCAGTCGGCTTCCTGTCGGTCTGCAGTCGCTTCCTGTCGGTCTGCAGTCGCTTCCTTCGCTTCCTGTCGGTCTGCAGTCGGCTTCCTGTCGGTCTGCAGTCACTTCCTGTCGGTCTGCAGTCACTTCCTGTCGGTCTGCAGTCGGCTTCCTGTCGGTCTGCAGTCACTTCCTGTCGATCTGCAGTCACTTCCTGTCGGTCTGCAGTCGCTTCCTGTCGGTCTGCAGTCGCTTCCTGTCGATCTGCAGTCGGCTTCCTGTCGGTCTGCAGTCACTTCCTGTCGGTCTGCAGTCACTTCCTGTCGGTCTGCAGTCGCTTCCTGTCGGTCTGCAGTCGCTTCCTGTCGATCTGCAGTCGGCTTCCTGTCGGTCTGTAGTCACTTCCTGTCGGTCTGCAGTCACTTCCTGTCGGTCTGCAGTCAGCTTCCTGTCGGTCTGCAGTCGCTTCCTGTCGGTCTGCAGTCACTTCCTGTCGGTCTGCAGTCGGCTTCCTGTCGGTCTGCAGTCGGCTTCCTGTCGGTCTGCAGTCGGCTTCCTGTCGGTCTGCAGTCGCTTCCTGTCGGTCTGCAGTCGGCTTCCTGTCGGTCTGCAGTCGGCTTCCTGTCGGTCTGCAGTCGCTTCCTGTCGGTCTGCAGTCGCTTCCTGTCGGTCTGCAGTCGGCTTCCTGTCGGTCTGCAGTCGGCTTTCTGTCGGTCTGCAGTCACTTCCTGTCGGTCTGCAGTCGGCTTCCTGTCGGTCTGCAGTCGCTTCCTGTCGGTCTGCAGTCGCTTCCTTCGCTTCCTGTCGGTCTGCAGTCGGCTTCCTGTCGGTCTGCAGTCACTTCCTGTCGGTCTGCAGTCACTTCCTGTCGGTCTGCAGTCGGCTTCCTGTCGGTCTGCAGTCACTTCCTGTCGATCTGCAGTCACTTCCTGTCGGTCTGCAGTCGCTTCCTGTCGGTCTGCAGTCGCTTCCTGTCGATCTGCAGTCGGCTTCCTGTCGGTCTGCAGTCACTTCCTGTCGGTCTGCAGTCGCTTCCTGTCGGTCTGCAGTCGCTTCCTGTCGGTCTGCAGTCGGCTTCCTGTCGGTCTGCAGTCGCTTCCTGTCGGTCTGCAGTCGGCTTCCTGTCGGTCTGCAGTCGGCTTCCTGTCGGTCTGCAGTCGCTTCCTGTCGATCTGCAGTCGGCTTCCTGTCGGTCTGTAGTCACTTCCTGTCGGTCTGCAGTCGCTTCCTGTCGGTCTGCAGTCGCTTCCTGTCGGTCTGCAGTCAGCTTCCTGTCGGTCTGCAGTCACTTCCTGTCGGTCTGCAGTCACTTCCTGTCGGTCTGCAGTCGCTTCCTGTCGGTCTGCAGTCAGCTTCCTGTCGGTCTGCAGTCGCTTCCTGTCGGTCTGCAGTCGGCTTCCTGTCGGTCTGCAGTCGGCTTCCTGTCGGTCTGCAGTCACTTCCTGTCGGTCTGCAGTCGCTTCCTGTCGGTCTGCAGTCGGCTTCCTGTCGGTCTGCAGTCACTTCCTGTCGGTCTGCAGTCACTTCCTGTCGGTCTGCAGTCGCTTCCTGTCGGTCTGCAGTCGGCTTCCTGTCGGTCTGCAGTCACTTCCTGTCGGTCTGCAGTCGGTCTGCAGTCGCTTCCTGTCGGTCTGCAGTCACTTCCTGTCGGTCTGCAGTCGCTTCCTGTCGGTCTGCAGTCGGCTTCCTGTCGGTCTGCAGTCACTTCCTGTCGGTCTGCAGTCGCTTCCTGTCGGTCTGCAGTCGGCTTCCTGTCGGTCTGCAGTCACTTCCTGTCGGTCTGCAGTCGCTTCCTGTCGGTCTGCAGTCACTTCCTGTCGGTCTGCAGTCGCTTCCTGTCGGTCTGCAGTCGGCTTCCTGTCGGTCTGCAGTCACTTCCTGTCGGTCTGCAGTCACTTCCTGTCGGTCTGCAGTCGCTTCCTGTCGGTCTGCAGTCGCTTCCTGTCGGTCTGCAGTCGCTTCCTTCGCTTCCTGTCGGTCTGCAGTCGGCTTCCTGTCGGTCTGCAGTCACTTCCTGTCGGTCTGCAGTCACTTCCTGTCGGTCTGCAGTCGGCTTCCTGTCGGTCTGCAGTCACTTCCTGTCGATCTGCAGTCACTTCCTGTCGGTCTGCAGTCGCTTCCTGTCGGTCTGCAGTCGCTTCCTGTCGATCTGCAGTCGGCTTCCTGTCGGTCTGCAGTCACTTCCTGTCGGTCTGCAGTCGCTTCCTGTCGGTCTGCAGTCGCTTCCTGTCGGTCTGCAGTCGCTTCCTGTCGATCTGCAGTCGGCTTCCTGTCGGTCTGTAGTCACTTCCTGTCGGTCTGCAGTCGCTTCCTGTCGGTCTGCAGTCGCTTCCTGTCGGTCTGCAGTCAGCTTCCTGTCGGTCTGCAGTCACTTCCTGTCGGTCTGCAGTCACTTCCTGTCGGTCTGCAGTCGCTTCCTGTCGGTCTGCAGTCAGCTTCCTGTCGGTCTGCAGTCGCTTCCTGTCGGTCTGCAGTCACTTCCTGTCGGTCTGCAGTCGCTTCCTGTCGGTCTGCAGTCGGCTTCCTGTCGGTCTGCAGTCACTTCCTGTCGGTCTGCAGTCACTTCCTGTCGGTCTGCAGTCGCTTCCTGTCGGTCTGCAGTCGGCTTCCTGTCGGTCTGCAGTCACTTCCTGTCGGTCTGCAGTCGGTCTGCAGTCGCTTCCTGTCGGTCTGCAGTCACTTCCTGTCGGTCTGCAGTCGCTTCCTGTCGGTCTGCAGTCGGCTTCCTGTCGGTCTGCAGTCGCTTCCTGTCGGTCTGCAGTCACTTCCTGTCGGTCTGCAGTCGGCTTCCTGTCGGTCTGCAGTCACTTCCTGTCGGTCTGCAGTCGCTTCCTGTCGGTCTGCAGTCACTTCCTGTCGGTCTGCAGTCACTTCCTGTCGGTCTGCAGTCGCTTCCTGTCGGTCTGCAGTCACTTCCTGTCGGTCTGCAGTCGCTTCCTGTCGGTCTGCAGTCGCTTCCTGTCGGTCTGCAGTCGCTTCCTGTCGGTCTGCAGTCGCTTCCTGTCGGTCTGCAGTCGCTTCCTGTCGGTCTGCAGTCACTTCCTGTCGGTCTGCGAGGGTCAGGGGTCGCGTCCTGAGCTGCGATGTTCTCTCAGCTCAGTTTCTGCTGAGGCAGAGGTTTCCCAACATCAGGTCCTGGTCCCGGCTGCAGCTGAAAGCATGAACCCTCCAGTGTGTTTTCAACTGGTGGGGCGGGACCCAAAAATGGGTCGCAGAGCAGTTTTCAGTGGGTCCAGGCCTTTGCCCAGCAAGGGCTGGCTCCAACTGTGGCAGCTGCCACTCATAGAGGGGCCTGCCGCGGCAGCTGCCACTACCAGGGTCACCTGCCCCGGCAGCTGCTGCTTATAGATAACAGGTTTTAAGTCATAATTAGACAGAATTACATTCACATGTAAATTAATTTTGATATTTGTGATATTTCATTAATGGTCCACTGTTAATGCACATATTTATGGATATTTATTTATGTTTATATTTGTACTGTTTACAATATGAAATAAAATCATATATATATTTATATGATAAGTATGAAATAAAGTTTTCTGTTTTTTATCTTTTAACCTATGCTAGGGTTGATTTATGGAAATGGATGAATTAATGAGAAGTATCACATTTACAATTAATGTGTTTTCTTTTTCATTACATGAGCAGTGATTAATTTGCCAGTTTTCCAGTTTGTGAACGGCGTCTCTCTGTTCTCTGTGTGTGCCGTCTGGGTACAGTGGAGACAAAAATGAACCTTTTGTTTTTGATTAAATGAAATAAAAAGAACTTGGGGACATCATTTCTTGGTTATATTTTATTTCACAAAGAAAAGATTTATTATGCAAAAAAATAGCTTATTTTCAGTGTCTTTTGAGTGTTTCAATGTTTGAGTGTTTGAGTGTATAGTTTTAGTGTTGAAATGGGAAAAGCAAGAATCAGAATCAGCCAAAGTTAACCCAGAGACTGAAGCAGCAGGACATGGATCTGTTCCACACAGAGCGAGGTTTATGTAAAGAAAGGAGTCTAACGCTGGTGTTGTAGTTTGTAACAACATCAGATTTGTTCCATTGATGTTTGTGTAGTGGCAACTTTGCAACTGAACAAAAAATAAAATTATATTTCAAGTCTTTTTTGTTGTTGTTGGTTTTTTTGTTTTTTGGTATTAAACTTAAATGTATCAAATAAACCAATCCAGAGTAAATTCACAGGCCAAAGCCTACAATGAAAACTAATGCAGCCTCGTGGTGTAATGTAATGTAATGTAATGTAATGTAATGTAATGAAATGTAATGAAATGTAATGAAATGTTGTTTATCGGCCGTCACGTGATACTGCGTTGTATTAAGAGCGGTTGTCAAACTGTGACCACACATCACACAAAAACATTCACAGAAATAAACTGCTGTACGAACCTAAGACGACCTAACTCTCGGCTCTGTGCCACGGTTCCTGGCTTTACTTCTGACGGTTCCTGGCTTTACTTCTGACGGTTCTTGGCTTTACTTCTGACGGTTCCTGGCTTTACTTCTGACGGTTCCTGGCTTTACTTCTGACGGTTCCTGAGCTTTACTTCTGACGGTTCCTGAGCTTTACTTCTGACGGTTCCTGGCTTTACTTCTGACGGTTCCTGGCTTTACTTCTGACGGTTCCTGAGCTTTACTTCTGACGGTTCCTGGCTTTACTTCTGACGGTTCCTGGCTTTACTTCTGACGGTTCCTGAGCTTTACTTCTGACGGTTCCTGAGCTTTACTTCTGACGGTTCCTGGCTTTACTTCTGACGGTTCCTGAGCTTTACTTCTGACGGTTCCTGAGCTTTACTTCTGACGGTTCCTGGCTTTACTTCTGACGGTTCCTGAGCTTTACTTCTGACGGTTCCTGGCTTTACTTCTGACGGTTCCTGAGCTTTACTTCTGACGGTTCCTGAGCTTTACTTCTGACGGTTCCTGGCTTTACTTCTGACGGTTCCTGAGCTTTACTTCTGACGGTTCCTGGCTTTACTTCTGACGGTTCCTGAGCTTTACTTCTGACGGTTCCTGGCTTTACTTCTGACGGTTCCTGAGCTTTACTTCTGACGGTTCCTGAGCTTTACTTCTGACGGTTCCTGGCTTTACTTCTGACGGTTCCTGAGCTTTACTTCTGACGGTTCCTGGCTTTACTTCTGACGGTTCCTGAGCTTTACTTCTGACGGTTCCTGAGCTTTACTTCTGACGGTTCCTGGCTTTACTTCTGACGGTTCCTGAGCTTTACTTCTGACGGTTCCTGGCTTTACTTCTGACGGTTCCTGGCTTTACTTCTGACGGTTCCTGAGCTTTACTTCTGACGGTTCCTGAGCTTACTTCTGACGGTTCCTGAGCTTTACTTCTGACGGTTCCTGGCTTTACTTCTGACGGTTCCTGAGCTTTACTTCTGACGGTTCCTGAGCTTTACTTCTGACGGTTCCTGAGCTTTACTTCTGACGGTTCCTGGCTTTACTTCTGACGGTTCCTGAGCTTTACTTCTGACGGTTCCTGAGCTTTACTTCTGACGGTTCCTGGCTTTACTTCTGACGGTTCCTGAGCTTTACTTCTGACGGTTCCTGGCTTTACTTCTGACGGTTCCTGAGCTTTACTTCTGACGGTTCCTGGCTTTACTTCTGACGGTTCCTGAGCTTTACTTCTGACGGTTCCTGGCTTTACTTCTGACGGTTCCTGAGCTTTACTTCTGACGGTTCCTGGCTTTACTTTACTTCTGACGGTTCCTGGCTTTACTTCTGACGGTTCCTGGCTTTACTTCTGACGGTTCCTGAGCTTTACTTCTGACGGTTCCTGAGCTTTACTTCTGACGGTTCCTGAGCTTTACTTCTGACGGTTCCTGGCTTTACTTCTGACGGTTCCTGAGCTTTACTTCTGACGGTTCCTGAGCTTTACTTCTGACGGTTCCTGGCTTTACTTCTGACGGTTCCTGGCTTTACTTCTGACGGTTCCTGAGCTTTACTTCTGACGGTTCCTGGCTTTACTTCTGACGGTTCCTGGCTTTACTTCTGACGGTTCCTGGCTTTACTTCTGACGGTTCCTGAGCTTTACTTCTGACGGTTCCTGAGCTTTACTTCTGACGGTTCCTGGCTTTACTTCTGACGGTTCCTGAGCTTTACTTCTGACGGTTCCTGAGCTTTACTTCTGACGGTTCCTGGCTTTACTTCTGACGGTTCCTGAGCTTTACTTCTGACGGTTCCTGAGCTTTACTTCTGACGGTTCCTGGCTTTACTTCTGACGGTTCCTGAGCTTTACTTCTGACGGTTCCTGAGCTTTACTTCTGACGGTTCCTGGCTTTACTTCTGACGGTTCCTGAGCTTTACTTCTGACGGTTCCTGAGCTTTACTTCTGACGGTTCCTGGCTTTACTTCTGACGGTTCCTGAGCTTTACTTCTGACGGTTCCTGGCTTTACTTCTGACGGTTCCTGAGCTTTACTTCTGACGGTTCCTGAGCTTTACTTCTGACGGTTCCTGAGCTTTACTTCTGACGGTTCCTGAGCTTTACTTCTGACGGTTCCTGAGCTTTACTTCTGACGGTTCCTGGCTTTACTTCTGACGGTTCCTGAGCTTTACTTCTGACGGTTCCTGGCTTTACTTCTGACGGTTCCTGGCTTTACTTCTGACGGTTCCTGAGCTTTACTTCTGACGGTTCCTGGCTTTACTTCTGACGGTTCCTGGCTTTACTTCTGACGGTTCCTGGCTTTACTTCTGACGGTTCCTGAGCTTTACTTCTGACGGTTCCTGAGCTTTACTTCTGACGGTTCCTGGCTTTACTTCTGACGGTTCCTGAGCTTTACTTCTGACGGTTCCTGGCTTTACTTCTGACGGTTCCTGAGCTTTACTTCTGACGGTTCCTGGCTTTACTTCTGACGGTTCCTGGCTTTACTTCTGACGGTTCCTGGCTTTACTTCTGACGGTTCCTGGCTTTACTTCTGACGGTTCCTGAGCTTTACTTCTGACGGTTCCTGAGCTTTACTTCTGACGGTTCCTGGCTTTACTTCTGACGGTTCCTGAGCTTTACTTCTGACGGTTCCTGAGCTTTACTTCTGACGGTTCCTGGCTTTACTTCTGACGGTTCCTGAGCTTTACTTCTGACGGTTCCTGAGCTTTACTTCTGACGGTTCCTGGCTTTACTTCTGACGGTTCCTGAGCTTTACTTCTGACGGTTCCTGGCTTTACTTCTGACGGTTCCTGGCTTTACTTCTGACGGTTCCTGAGCTTTACTTCTGACGGTTCCTGGCTTTACTTCTGACGGTTCCTGAGCTTTACTTCTGACGGTTCCTGAGCTTTACTTCTGACGGTTCCTGGCTTTACTTCTGACGGTTCCTGAGCTTTACTTCTGACGGTTCCTGAGCTTTACTTCTGACGGTTCCTGGCTTTACTTCTGACGGTTCCTGAGCTTTACTTCTGACGGTTCCTGAGCTTTACTTCTGACGGTTCCTGGCTTTACTTCTGACGGTTCCTGAGCTTTACTTCTGACGGTTCCTGGCTTTACTTCTGACGGTTCCTGAGCTTTACTTCTGACGGTTCCTGAGCTTTACTTCTGACGGTTCCTGGCTTTACTTCTGACGGTTCCTGAGCTTTACTTCTGACGGTTCCTGGCTTTACTTCTGACGGTTCCTGAGCTTTACTTCTGACGGTTCCTGAGCTTTACTTCTGACGGTTCCTGGCTTTACTTCTGACGGTTCCTGAGCTTTACTTCTGACGGTTCCTGAGCTTTACTTCTGACGGTTCCTGGCTTTACTTCTGACGGTTCCTGAGCTTTACTTCTGACGGTTCCTGAGCTTTACTTCTGACGGTTCCTGAGCTTTACTTCTGACGGTTCCTGGCTTTACTTCTGACGGTTCCTGGCTTTACTTCTGACGGTTCCTGAGCTTTACTTCTGACGGTTCCTGGCTTTACTTCTGACGGTTCCTGGCTTTACTTCTGACGGTTCCTGGCTTTACTTCTGACGGTTCCTGAGCTTTACTTCTGACGGTTCCTGGCTTTACTTCTGACGGTTCCTGGCTTTACTTCTGACGGTTCCTGGCTTTACTTCTGACGGTTCCTGAGCTTTACTTCTGACGGTTCCTGAGCTTTACTTCTGACGGTTCCTGGCTTTACTTCTGACGGTTCCTGAGCTTTACTTCTGACGGTTCCTGGCTTTACTTCTGACGGTTCCTGGCTTTACTTCTGACGGTTCCTGGCTTTACTTCTGACGGTTCCTGGCTTTACTTCTGACGGTTCCTGAGCTTTACTTTCTGACGGTTCCTGAGCTTTACTTCTGACGGTTCCTGGCTTTACTTCTGACGGTTCCTGGCTTTACTTCTGACGGTTCCTGGCTTTACTTCTGACGGTTCCTGAGCTTTACTTCTGACGGTTCCTGAGCTTTACTTCTGACGGTTCCTGGCTTTACTTCTGACGGTTCCTGGCTTTACTTCTGACGGTTCCTGGCTTTACTTCTGACGGTTCCTGAGCTTTACTTCTGACGGTTCCTGGCTTTACTTCTGACGGTTCCTGGCTTTACTTCTGACGGTTCCTGGCTTTACTTCTGACGGTTCCTGAGCTTCTGGCCCCGGCGAACCCTGGAGGAGCCCAGGAACTGACACAGAGCACATCACCGCTCACTGTTCCAGCGACACCGAGGTGAGCAGGTGAGGAACACGAGGAGCTGAGTTATTACACATTATTTAGGTCTAACTTTGTTTAATTTACTGCACAAGCACATCACTGCTGTGTAACAAAAATGGCTATATTTATGAAGTAATTTGCCAACGCCATTGTCAGGTTGTTTTTGTTCCTAGCGCAGTAAATCTGAACCATTAAACAGGTGGTTTGTGTTTATTAACCATTGTTATTTGACGTTTTATCAGGCTGTTATTTATTGTCTTGCTGCTCTGTTTAACTTCATCCTCTGAACAATGGCAGGAGTAGACTTGTTCTGTTTTCTGAACGTGGTTTCTTAAATGTTGGATAATGCTAACGTTAAGATTTAACAGATACAGTTTGCAACGATGCAGTTTCCCCACTGAGGGACTAAGAAAGGATTTTGTTTTCTTATTTCGTTTTCTTATTTCGTATCAACTTCTGGCACTGTTTTGGCAAATTGCACAATGACTGTAAAAGCCATGTGTCACGTTTAAAGAGGAAAACAATGCGTTTGTTGACGTCCTTTTCTTTCACAGGAGAACTGCGCAGACGCCAGAATCAGCACCACTTGTTTACAAAGATGGAGGTCAGTTCACTCTGAGCTAAAGAAGGGGGTGGGTGACAGATTTTGCAGTAAACGAAGGCCACAGCTGAGAGCATCCAGGAAGTGTTCGTTTGATTCTGCAGCTTAAGTTTAAAAAATCATGCATTGAACAGGTTACTTTTTAAAAATTGATTGTGTTCTTTATGTTTTTGAGGTCAGAACAAACTGTGAGTAGTAAACACGTTTTCCTTATCTACAATAGTTTTTAGTTTTTTTTATTTTATTTGATAAACAAAACGTTCTCAAAGACAAAACAAAGCAGTCTTAGTTGTTTTAAGTGAATCATAAACGAGCTCCACACTGCGCCGCACATGCGCCGCACCTGCGCCGCACCTGCGCCGCACATGCGCCGCACCTGCGCCGCTCATGCGCCGCTCATGCGCCGCTCATGCGTCCACTGTTACTGCGGTGACTGCATGGTTCCTGTCAGATATTGTGCAATAAAAATAAATGAAAATGATGTTATTTTTCCTCTCAGCTTCACGTCTCGTGTTCTCAGATGGAGCAGAGTTCTTTGCAGGAACTGGTCGTCAGTGAGACTTCTGCCTCTCAAAGGAACTTCTCTCTCAAAATAAACAAGGAACTACAAAGAACAGAAAATATTGATGCATGAACTGATTGTAAAAATATTGTTTCATTGTTGTTATAAATTCTCTTCAGAAAGATTTGTGGTTGCCTGCTGCTGTCATGAAAAAGGAGGCTCCAGAGCACTTTTACAGAACATTTAAAGGCAAAACATGGCTCTTAACATATTTTAATTTGGATTCATCAAACTGATGCTGCATAAATGACCACATGAATGTGAGTGATTATAATTTAAAACCATCAGTTATGACATAAAACCAGTACATGACATATCACAGTATATGCATTGTGTTTTATTAAAAGTAAAAATGTATTATGTTTTGACAGGAAGCAGACAACAAACAACAAACAAACATGGTGAGTTTACAACCTCCACAGCCAACATTTCAGTTCTTTAGTGCTCAGTGTAAACTGCTGCTGACAGAGGCTGTTTCTGAGCTGCGTGGGTAACGTGTGCTGTGCTTCAGTTTAAGCACAGCTCTCTGTCAGAAACAGGCTGAGTATTCTGATACAGAACTGCATTATTCTGCAGGAAAAGCTAATGCTGAATAAAACCTGATAAATCCATCTTGTGTTAACTTTGACAGAGATAAAGTAATGGGAGAAGACTTTGTCTTTTTCTGGCAATGAAGCTGAGAAATCTGTGTTTATCAGTCATTCTGCCAGCGCAGGAACAGCTGCAGCTCAGGTCACAGTTTGTTTGTGACTGGTGTCAGGTTTCTGCTGCGGCTGCAGGTCATGAACCACACAGGAACAGAACGCTGTGAAAGTAAAGGACAACTTCTTAAAATTTAAAAAACATTTTTATGGTTACTGATAATGACAGAAGAGGTTGAACGCAGCCTGAGTGAACTTCACTCTGAAGATGAATGTGATGAGGATTCAGTGCAGAACTGTTCACCTTTGTTTTTCAAAAGAAAATAAATTATGAAAAATTTCAAGACGAGGTCACTGATGTAAGAAATTACAAGGTTTTTTCAAGGTTTGAAGAAGACTAAAACCATCATCTACGTTACTCCAGAGACAATCTGTGAGTCTGTTGTGTGACATTAAAATAAATAATGTGGTGTTTATGCTGTTTATTCAAATATTATAATGTAAACACTTAATGGGCACATTCTATTCATCAAACTCACAACAATCAACTCCAGACCTACTTCACTTCACTAACAGTGACCTACTTCTACAAGTGGCAGCTGCCGCGGCAGCTGCCTCTGGTGGTGGCAGCTGCCGCGGCAGGTGTTGTGGCAGCTGCCGCGGCAGGTGCAGGTGTTGTGGTCTCTCCCTTTGCCAGGGAAAAACAAAACTTTTACTTTCTGTAAAAGTCATACATTTTAAATCTGAATGTAAGGCTTTAAATCTAAACTTTGTTAAGAAGCAGACGTTAGGTCTCCACTACGTTAAAAAGGTTGATGCTAATACTTTAAAAGCGGTTGGCGGTTCAAACCCCACTCCCACCGTTGCATACTGTCGTTGTGTCCTTGGGCAAGACACTTAACCCACCTTGCCGTCGGTGTCTGCGCACACTGCTGTATGAATGTGAGTGTGTGATAAAGCCAGGCGAGCCGATGCAGCGGTCAGGAGGAACAGAGAGGCTTACGACCACATTTCCAGGTGCAGACCAAAAGTGTATTTATTTGTTCCCCCGCCACAAAAGTTACAAAAAAAGACAAAGTTTTTAAAAAAAATGCAGAAAAACTGCCAGCCTGCAGCCTCATGTACATGCAGCACCACCTCTGCTACTGATGGGAGCAGTAGGGCCCCTCAACTCAACCACTACCACACTCAAGTACAGGTAAGTACTGGCCACAATTATATTACTAAAACACTAAAAACACTACACAACACTACAGTGATAACTACCTTTCACTACTTGTTTCAAAATACAATCTTTATTAATTTAGCAGTGCCTTAAGTTAAAAATTTATCATAGAAAACTAAAATAAAAACTTAAAACGCCCCTCTTCTCCCTTCCAATTGGTTCAGCCCAGAACCTTCTTAAGGTGCTCCGGCTCCCCGGGGACTCTTTTAGCTGGAACACCCTACAGCACAGGAAGACAGAGGTAAGTATCACATTTCAGAAAAATACATGCAATACTTTACTTTCCCTTTTCTTTCTCCCAGGCCTTATGGCTTTTCAACTAAGAGCAGAACAAGTTACAAATCAAATAAACCTTTTACAAAAATAAACTGTGTGCTCGTCTAATTATAAGTAAGGAACTTGCTTCCTTACAGTGTATGAATGTGTGAATGAATGTGTGTATGAATGAGTATGAATGTGTGTATGAATGTGTGTATGAATGTGTGAATGAATGTGTGTATGAATGAGTATGAATGTGTGTATGAATGTGTGTATGAATGTGTGTATGAATGAGTATGAATGTGTGTATGAATGTGTGTATGAATGTGTGAATGAATGTGTGTATGAATGAGTATGAATGTGTGTATGAATGTGTGTATGAATGTGTGTATGAATGTGTGTATGAATGAGTATGAATGTGTGTATGAATGTGTGTATGAATGTGAGTATGAATGAGTATGAATGTGTGTATGAATGTGTGTATGAATGTGAGTATGAATGAGTATGAATGTGTGTATGAATGTGTGTATGAATGTGTGTATGAATGTGAGTATGAATGTGTGTATGAATGAGTATGAATGTGTGTATGAATGTGAGTATGAATGTGTGTATGAATGTGAGTATGAATGTGTGTATGAATGAGTATGAATGTGAGTATGAATGTGTGTATGAATGAGTGTATGAATGTGAGTATGAATGAGTATGAATGTGTGTATGAATGTGAGTATGAATGTGTGTATGAATGTGAGTATGAATGTGTGTATGAATGAGTATGAATGTGAGTATGAATGTGTGTATGAATGTGTGTATGAATGTGAGTATGAATGTGTGTATGAATGTGTGTATGAATGTGAGTATGAATGAGTATGAATGTGTGTATGAATGTGTGTATGAATGAGTATGAATGTGTGTATGAATGAGTATGAATGTGAGTATGAATGTGTGTATGAATGAGTATGAATGTGTGTATGAATGTGAGTATGAATGTGTATGAATGTGTGTATGAATGTGAGTATGAATGTGTGTATGAATGTGTGTATGAATGAGTATGATTGTGTGTATGAATGAGTGTATGAATGTGTGTATGAATGTGTGTATGAATGAGTATGATTGTGTGTATGAATGAGTGTATGAATGTGTGTATGAATGTGTGTATGAATGTGAGTATGAATGTGAGTATGAATGAGTATGAATGTGTGTATGAATGTGAGTATGAATGTGTGTATGAATGTGTGTATGAATGAGTATGATTGTGTGTATGAATGAGTGTATGAATGTGTGTATGAATGTGAGTATGAATGTGTGTATGAATGTGTGTATGAATGTGTGTATGAATGTGAGTATGAATGAGTATGAATGTGTGTATGAATGTGTGTATGAATGTGAGTATGAATGTGTGTATGAATGAGTATGAATGTGTGTATGAATGAGTATGAATGTGTGTATGAATGTGTGTATGAAAGTATGAATGTGTGTATGAATGTGAGTATGAATGAGTATGAATGTGTGTATGAATGTGTGAATGAATGTGTGTATGAATGAGTATGAATGTGTGTATGAATGAGTATGAATGTGTGTATGAATGTGTGAATGAATGTGTATGAATGGTGTATGAATGTGTGTATGAATGTGAGTATGAATGAGTGTATGAATGTGTGAATGAATGTGTGTATGAATGTGAGTATGAATGTGAGTATGAATGTGTATGAATGTGTATGAATGTGTGAATGAATGTATGAATGTGTGTATGAATGAGTGTATGAATGTGAGTATGAATGTGTGTATGAATGTGAGTATGAATGTGTATGAATGTGTATGAATGTGTGATGATGTGTGTATGAATGTGCTGTGAATGAATGTGAGTATGAATGTGGTATGAATGTGTGTATGAATGTGTGGTATGAATGATGTATGCATGTGTGTATGAATGTGAGTATGAATGTGTGTATGAATGTGTGTATGAATGTGTTATGAATGTGCGTAATGAATTGTGAATGAATGGAGTATGAATGTGTGTATGAATGAGTACTGAATGTGGTATGAATGGTGTATGAATAGTGTGAGTATGAATGAGTATGAATGTGTGTATGAATGTGTGTATGAATGTGTGTATGAATGTGAGTATGAATGTGTGTATGAATGAGTATGAATGTGTGTATGAATGTGAGTATGAATGTGTGTATGAATGTGAGTATGAATGTGTGTATGAATGAGTATGAATGTGAGTATGAATGTGTGTATGAATGAGTGTATGAATGTGAGTATGAATGAGTATGAATGTGTGTATGAATGTGAGTATGAATGTGTGTATGAATGTGAGTATGAATGTGTGTATGAATGAGTATGAATGTGAGTATGAATGTGTGTATGAATGTGTGTATGAATGTGAGTATGAATGTGTGTATGAATGTGTGTATGAATGTGAGTATGAATGAGTATGAATGTGTGTATGAATGTGTGTATGAATGAGTATGAATGTGTGTATGAATGAGTATGAATGTGAGTATGAATGTGTGTATGAATGAGTATGAATGTGTGTATGAATGTGAGTATGAATGTGTATGAATGTGTGTATGAATGTGAGTATGAATGTGTGTATGAATGAGTATGAATGTGTGTATGAATGTGAGTATGAATGTGTGTATGAATGTGTGTATGAATGAGTATGATTGTGTGTATGAATGAGTGTATGAATGTGTGTATGAATGTGAGTATGAATGTGTGTATGAATGTGTGTATGAATGTGTGTATGAATGTGAGTATGAATGAGTATGAATGTGTGTATGAATGTGTGTATGAATGTGAGTATGAATGTGTGTATGAATGAGTATGAATGTGTGTATGAATGTGAGTATGAATGTGTGTATGAATGAGTATGAATGTGTGTATGAATGTGTGTATGAAAGTATGAATGTGTGTATGAATGTGAGTATGAATGAGTATGAATGTGTGTATGAATGTGTGAATGAATGTGTGTATGAATGAGTATGAATGTGTGTATGAATGAGTATGAATGTGTGTATGAATGTGTGAATGAATGTGTGTATGAATGTGTATGAATGTGTGTATGAATGTGAGTATGAATGAGTATGAATGTGTGAATGAATGTGTGTATGAATGTGTGTATGAATGTGAGTATGAATGTGAGTATGAATGTGTGTATGAATGTGTGTATGAATGTGTGTATGAATGTGTGTATGAATGAGTATGAATGTGTGTATGAATGTGAGTATGAATGTGTGTATGAATGTGAGTATGAATGTGAGTATGAATGTGTGTATGAATGTGTGTATGAATGTGAGTATGAATGAGTATGAATGTGTGTATGAATGTGTGTATGAATGTGTGTATGAATGTGTGTATGAATGGTATGAATGTGAGTATGAATGTGTGTATGAATGAGTATGAATGTGTGTATGAATGTGAGTATGAATGTGTGTATGAATGTGTATGAATGTGTGTATGAATGTGTGTATGAATGTGTGTATGAATGTGAGTATGAATGTGTGTATGAATGAGTATGAATGTGTGTATGAATGTGAGTATGAATGTGTGTATGAATGAGTATGAATGTGTGTATGAATGTGTGTATGAATGTGAGTATGAATGTGTGTATGAATGAGTATGAATGTGTGTATGAATGAGTATGAATGTGTGTATGAATGTGTGTATGAATGAGTATGAATGTGTGTATGAATGTGTGTATGAATGTGAGTATGAATGTGAGTATGAATGAGTATGAATGTGTGTATGAATGTGAGTATGAATGTGTGTATGAATGTGTGTATGAATGTGTGTATGAATGTGAGTATGAATGTGTGTATGAATGAGTATGAATGTGTGTATGAATGAGTATGAATGTGTGTATGAATGAGTATGAATGTGTGTATGAATGTGTGTATGAATGTGAGTATGAATGAGTATGAATGTGTGTATGAATGAGTATGAATGTGTGTATGAATGAGTATGAATGTGTGTATGAATGAGTATGAATGTGTGTATGAATGTGTGTATGAATGTGAGTATGAATGAGTATGAATGTGTGTATGAATGTGAGTATGAATGTGTGTATGAATGTGTGTATGAATGTGTGTATGAATGTGAGTATGAATGTGTGT
>CM036248.1:755468-782968 GCA_020698575.1 Bostrychus sinensis
TTCAATACAACCAACTTAAAAAATGCCAAAAGGTAACAAAGCTACAAACCTCACACAGTCACAACCATTTAACACAGTTCACACTCCACACTCCATTCATCACTACCACTCACACACTCACACACTCACACACTCACACACTCACACATTCACACACTCACACATTCACACTCACACATTCACACATTCACACACTCACACACTCACACATTCACACACTCACACACTCACACATTCACACATTCACACATTCACACACTCACACATTCACACATTCACACATTCACACACTCACACATTCACACATTCACACATTCACACACTCACACACTCACACATTCACACACTCACACACTCACACACTCACACATTCACACACTCACACATTCACACACTCACACATTCACACATTCACACACTCACACATTCACACATTCACACACTCACACATTCACACATTCACACACTCACACATTCACACATTCACACACTCACACACTCACACACTCACACATTCACACATTCACACACTCACACATCACACATTCACACATTCACACACTCACACATTCACACACTCACACATTCACACATTCACACACTCACACACTTCACACACTCACACACTCACACACTCACACATTCACACACTCACACATTCACACATTCACACACTCACACACTCACACATTCACACACTCACACATTCACACACTCACACACTCACACATTCACACACTCACACATTCACACATCACACACTCACACACTCACACATTCACACATTCACACATTCACACATTCACACACTCACACACTCACACATTCACACATTCACACACTCACACTCACACATTCACACACTCACACATTCACACACTCACACATTCACACACTCACACATTCACACACTCACACCTTCACACACTCACACATTCACACACTCACACATTCACACACTCACACACTCACACATTCACACACTCACACATTCACACTCACACTCACACATTCACACTCACACATTCACACACTCACACACTCACACATTCACACTCACACATTCACACTCACACATTCACACTCACACACTCACATTCACACTCACACATTCACACTCACACATTCACACTCACACTCACACATTCACACTCACACATTCACACTCACACTCACACATTCACACTCACACATTCACACACTCACACACTCACACATTCACACTCACACATTCACACTCACACACTCACACTCACACATTCACACTCACACATTCACACTCACACATTCACACTCACACACTCACACTCACCCATTCACTCAGGTGAGGGGGTGAAGGTTAGATGCAGTGGTAATGATGTGAAGCCTGCAGTGCCTCCTGTGACCACCAGGGGTCATGTTCTCTCACAGAGGTTTTTACAAACACAGCCAGAAAAATGGAACAAACTGAGCAGTGATGGATACACATTCATCTCCACAAACCTCCTCCTCTCCTCCTCTCCACCTCCTCTTCTCCTCCTCCTCTCCTCCTCCTCTCCACCTCCTCTTCTCCTCCTCCTCCTCTCCGCCTCCTCCTCTCCGCCTCCTCCTCTCCTCCTTCTCCTCCTCCTCTCTTCCTCCTCTTCTCCTCCTCCTCTCCTCCTCCTCCTCCTCCTCTCCGCCTCCTCCTCTCCTCCTTCTCCTCCTCTCTTCCTCCTCCTCTCCACCTCCTCTCCTCCTCCTCTCCTCCTCTTTCTCCTCCTCTTCCTACTCTCCTCCTCCTCTCCTTCTCCTCCTCCTCTCCTCCTCCTCCTCCCCCTCCTCCTCCTCTTCTTCTCCTCCTCCTCCTCTCCTCCGCCTCCTCTCCTCCTCCTCTCCTCCTCCCCCTCCTCCTCTCCTCTTCCTCCTCCTCTCCGCCTCCTCCTCCTCCTCTCCGCCTCCTTCTCCTCTCCTCCTCTCCGCCTCCTCCTCTCCTCCTTCTCCTCCTCCTCCTCTCCGCCTCCTCCTCTCCTCCTTCTCCTCCTCCTCCTCTCCGCCTCCTCCTCCTCTCCTCCTCCTCTCCTCTTCCTCTCCTTCTCCTCTCCTCCTCCTCTCCTTCTCCTCCTCCTCTCCTCCCCTCCTCTCCTCTCCTCCTCTCCTTCCCCTCCTCCTCCTCTCCTTCTCCTCCTCCTCCTCTCCTCCTCTCCGCCTCCTCTCCTCCTCCTCTCCTCCTCCCCCTCCTCCTCTCCTCTTCCTCCTCCTCTCCGCCTCCTCCTCTCCTCCTTCTCCTCCTCCTCCTCTCCGCCTCCTTCTCCTCTCCTCCTCTCCTTCTCCTCCTCTCCTCCTCCTCTCCTCTTCCTCTCCTTCTCCTCCTCTCCTCCTCCTCTCCTTTTCCTCCTCCTCTCCTCCTCCTCCTCTCCTTCTCCTCCTCCTCTCCTCCTCCTCCTCTCCTTCTCCTCCTCTCCTCCTCCTCCTCTCCTCCTCCTCCTCTCCTCCTCCTCTGACCCTGGTCATGTGACGTCCAGGTTCTTAAACTTTCTTTCAACTTTGTTTCTTTTTACTTGAAAAACATAAACTGTTGTGTCGTACAGATATTATCCTGACATTTCTAGCACTGTGACTGAATATTGTAAAGAATGTGTCACATGACCCTGGTCAGGTGATGTCACATGACCCTGGTCAGGTGACCTCTGACCTGAGCTCAGGTGTGATGCAGGCAGGAGCCTGAAACCTCTCTTGTAGTGAAATTATTTTTACAATAGAAGCTAAAAAGCGTTGCTGTGTGGATCCTACATTTGTTGCTTTGTGACAGAACATGAAAAACTCCCCCACAGTCTGGGAATCGAACCCGGGACCTACAGAAATAAAACCCTAGTAAATAAAATAAAACGTCCACAAACTGAAGCACTGCAGTTACAGAAGGTAACTCTGGTTCTGTGAGGTATCAGTTTTTATTTGCAGTTATTATTAATAACAACTGATGTTTACTGCTCAGATACAGAAAAAACACTGTGTTAGGGTTGTGTTGTGTCTGTGTTGTGTGTGTGTGTATCTGTGGTGTGTGTGTGTGTGTCTGTGTTGTGTGTGTGTGTATCTGTGGTGTGTGTGTGTGTGTCTGTGTTGTGTGTGTGTGTGTATCTGTGGTGTGTATCTGTGTCTGTGGTGTGTGTGTGTGTTGTGTGTGTGTGTATCTGTGGTGTGTTGTGTGTGTGTCTGTGGTGTGTTGTGTGTGTTGTGTGTGTGTGTTGTGTGTGTGTGTGTTGTGTGTGTGTGTGTGTCTGTGGTGTGTTGTGTGTGTGTGTGTATCTGTGGTGTGTATCTGTGTCTGTGGTGTGTTGTGTGTGTGTTGTGTGTGTGTGTTGTGTGTGTGTCTGTGTTGTGTGTGTGTGTGTATCTGTGTCTGTGGTGTGTGTGTGTGTGTCTGTGTTGTGTGTGTGTGTGTTGTTTGTATCTGTGTCTGTGGTGTGTGTATCTGTGGTGTGTGTGTGTCTGTGGTGTGTATCTGTGTCTGTGGTGTGTATCTGTGTCTGTGGTGTGTGTGTGTGTTGTGTGTGTATCTGTGTCTGTGGTGTGTGTGTGTATCTGTGGTGTGTGTGTGTGTGTATCTGTGTTGTGTGTGTGTCTGTGGTGTGTATCTGTGTCTGTGGTGTGTGTGTGTGTTGTGTGTGTATCTGTGTCTGTGTGTTGTGTGTGTGTTGTGTGTGTGTGTTGTTTGTATCTGTGTCTGTGGTGTGTGTATCTGTGGTGTGTGTGTGTGTGTCTGTGGTGTGTATCTGTGTCTGTGGTGTGTGTGTGTGTTGTGTGTATCTGTGTCTGTGTGTTGTGTGTGTGTCTGTGGTGTGTATCTGTGTCTGTGGTGTGTGTGTGTGTTGTGTGTATCTGTGTCTGTGTGTTGTCTGTGTGTTGTGTGTGTGTCTGTGGTGTGTATCTGTGTCTGTGGTGTGTGTGTGTGTTGTGTGTGTGTTGTGTGTGTGTGTATCTGTGGTGAGTGTGTGTGCGGTGGTGTTTTGGTGTAAACAGCGCTCAGACTGGGTGATGACAGGAAGTGTGTGTTTGATCTGCTCCCACAGGATTTAGCCCAGGAACCAAAAACACTCATTTAGATCTGACACAGCTTTGAACCACGGCAGGAGAGGATCAGACCTGGACTAGACCTGGACTAGACCTGGACTAGACCTGGACTAGACCTGGACTAGACCTGGACTAGACCTGGGACTGAACCAGGACTGAGGAGCACAGCGGAACTAAAGCAGGAGAGAATCTTCTGGAACAAGACTGGAGCTCAGGACCAGGACCAGGACCAGGGCCAGGGCCAGGACCAGGACCAGGACCAGGACCAGGACCAGGACCAGGGCCAGGACCAGGACCAGGACCAGGACCAGGGCCAGGGCCAGGGCCAGGGCCAGGACCAGGGCCAGGACCAGTCGGCTAATACAGTCTTATTAAGATTTTATTTATGGGGCAGTCTCCAGTACAAGCTATAAGCAAGGTGACAGTAGTAGTAGTAGTAGTAGTAGTAGTAGTAGTAGTAGTAGTAGTAGTAGTAGTAGCTGTTGCTCCTGTCTGCTCCTCCAAACCTCTCTGCTGTTGGATATAAAGAGTTTTTTTTAGGTTTAAAATTTCTTTTTGATCTAAACCAGGTCTGGACCAGGTCTGGACCAGGTCTGGACCAGGTCTGGACCAGGTCTGGACCAGGAGCAGGTCTGAGGTAGGAGACACCTGTGGGGGCGGGGCATGAGTCTGAGGGGGTGGGGCCTGAGTCAGACGCAGGTATGCATCTTCTGTCATCGCTGTGAGTTCTGTGTGAGGCTCAGAGGAGACGACGACGTGCAGCAGGTAACAGCTTTATTATTATTATTATTATTATTATTATTATTGTTGTTGTTGTTGTTGTTGTTGTTGTTGTTGTTGTTATTTTGGTTGCAGTTTAAACACAGTTACAGTGGGTTTGTGTTAGGGTCTGGAGTCAGCTCCACAGAGAAACCTCAGGAAACATTAAACTACAAACAAAAATAACAACAAACGTCAGAAACTTCAGCAGTGTTTTTGGGACTGAGCTGGAAACAAACCTCAGAACTGATAATAATCATTTCATCTCCTGTAAAGACTCAAATAACCTCTTTAGATTTTTAAAAGTAAACATTTCCAGAGACTAAAGAGACTGTGTACCACCAGTGGGACCCACACCACAGCTTGAGAACCACTGACCCTAAACTCAGTAACTTTATTCAGAGATACCTGAGGAGTTTGTGTGGAGTCAGTTTTACAGACCCCCTCAGCTCCTCCTCAGATCCTCCTCAGGTCCTCCTCAGGTCCTCCTCAGGTCCTCCTCAGGTCCTCCTCAGGTCCTCCTCAGATCCTCCCCAGGTCCTCCTCAGGTCATCCTCAGGTCCTCCCCAGGTCCTCCTCAGGTCCTCCTCAGGTCCTCCTCAGATCCTCCTCAGGTCCTCCTCAGGTCCCCCTCAGGTCCTCCCCAGGTCCTCCCCAGGTCCTCCTCAGATCCTCCCCAGGTCCCCCTCAGGTCCTCCTCAGATCCTCCCCAGGTCCTCCTCAGGTCCTCCTCAGGTCCTCAGATCCCCCTCAGGTCCTCCTCAGGTCCTCCTCAGATCCTCCTCAGGTCCTCCTCAGATCCTCCTCAGGTCCTCCTCAGGTCCTCAGATCCCCCTCAGGTCCTCCTCAGGTCCTCCTCAGATCCTCCTCAGGTCCTCCTCAGGTCCCCCTCAGGTCCTCCTCAGGTCCTCCACAGATCCTCCCCAGGTCCTCCTCAGGTCCCCCTCAGGTCCTCCTCAGGTCCTCCTCAGGTCCCCCTCAGGTCCCCCTCAGGTCCTCCTCAGGTCCTTCTCAGGTCCTCAGGTCCCCCTCAGGTCCTCCTCAGATCCCCCTCAGGTCCCCCTAAGGTCCTCCTCAGATCCTCCTCAGGATCCTCCTCAGGTCCTCCTCAGGTCCTCCTCAGATCCTCCTCAGGTCCTCCTCAGGTCCTCCTCAGATCCTCCTCAGGTCCTCCTCAGGTCCTCCTCAGATCCTCCTCAGGTCCTCCTCAGGTCCCCCTCAGGTCCCCCTAAGGTCCTCCTCAGGTCCTCCTCAGATCCTCCTCAGGTCCTCCTCAGGTCCTCCTCAGATCCTCCTCAGGTCCTCCTCAGGTCCTCCTCAGGTCCCCCTAAGGTCCTCCTCAGGTCCTCCTCAGATCCTCCTCAGGTCCTCCTCAGGTCCTCCTCAGATCCTCCTCAGATCCTCCTCAGGTCCTCCCCAGGTCCTCCTCAGGTCCTCCTCAGGTCCCCCTCAGGTCCCCCTCAGATCCTCCTCAGATCCTCCTCAGGTCCTCCTCAGATCCTCCTCAGGTCCTCCTCAGGTCCTCCTCAGATCCTCCTCAGGTCCTCCTCAGATCCTCCTCAGGTCCTCCTCAGGTCCTCCTCAGATCCTCCTCAGGTCCTCCTCAGGTCCCCCTAAGGTCCTCCTCAGATCCTCCTCAGGTCCTCCTCAGGTCCCCCTCAGGTCCCCCTCAGGTTCTCCTCAGGTCCCCCTCAGGTCCTCCTCAGGTCCTCCTCAGGTCCTCCTCAGATCCTCCTCAGGTCCTCCTCAGGTCCTCCCCAGGTCCCCCTCAGGTCCCCCTCAGGTCCTCCTCAGATCCTCCTCAGATCCTCCTCAGGTCCTCCCCAGGTCCCCCTCAGGTCCCCCTCAGGTCCTCCTCAGGTCCTCCTCAGATCCTCCTCAGATCCTCCTCAGGTCCTCCTCAGATCCTCCTCAGATCCTCCTCAGGTCCCCCTCAGGTCCTCCTCAGGTCCCTCTCAGGTCCCCCTCAGGTCCTCCTCAGGTCCTCCTCAGGTCCTCCTCAGATCCTCCTCAGATCCCCCTCAGGTCCTCCTCAGGTCCTCCTCAGATCCTCCTCAGGTCCTCCTCAGGTCCCCCTCAGGTCCTCCTCAGGTCCTCCTCAGATCCTCCTCAGATTCTCCTCAGGTCCTCCTCAGATCCTCCTCAGATCCTCCTCAGGTCCTCCTCAGGTCCCCCTCAGGTCCCCCTCAGGTTCTCCTCAGGTCCCCCTCAGGTCCTCCTCAGGTCCTCCTCAGGTCCTCCTCAGATCCTCCTCAGGTCCTCCTCAGGTCCTCCCCAGGTCCCCCTCAGGTCCCCCTCAGGTCCTCCTCAGATCCTCCTCAGATCCTCCCCAGGTCCCCCTCAGGTCCCCCTCAGGTCCTCCTCAGATCCTCCTCAGATCCTCCTCAGGTCCTCCTCAGATCCTCCTCAGGTCCCCCTCAGGTCCTCCTCAGGTCCCTCTCAGGTCCCCCTCAGGTCCTCCTCAGGTCCTCCCCAGGTCCTCCTCAGGTCCTCCTCAGGTCCTCCCCAGGTCCTCCTCAGGTCCTCAGATCCTCCTCAGGTCCTCCTCAGGTCCTCCCCAGGTCCTCCCCAGGTCCCCCTCAGGTCCTCCTCAGGTCCTCCTCAGGTCCTCCTCAGGTCCCCCTCAGGTCCTCCTCAGGTCCCCCTCAGGTCCTCCTCAGGTCCCCCTCAGGTCCTCCTCAGATCCCCCTCAGGTCCCCCTCAGGTCCTCCTCAGGTCCCCCTCAGGTCCTCCTCAGATCCCCCTCAGGTCCCCCTCAGGTCCTCCTCAGATCCCCCTCAGGTCCCCCTCAGGTCCTCCTCAGGTCCTCCTCAGGTCCCCCTCAGGTCCTCCTCAGGTCCCCCTCAGGTCCTCCTCAGGTCCTCCTCAGGTCCCCCTCAGGTCCTCCTCAGGTCCTCCTCAGGTCCTCCCCAGGTCCTCCCCAGGTCCTCCTCAGGTCCTCCTCAGGTCCCCCTCAGGTCCTTCTCAGGTCCTCCTCAGGTCCCCCTCAGGTCCCCCTCAGGTCCCCCTCAGATCCTCCTCAGGTCCCCCTCAGGTCCCCCTCAGGTCCTCCTCAGGTCCTCCTCAGGTCCCCCTCAGGTCCTCCTCAGGTCCCCCTCAGGTCCCCCTCAGGTCCTCCTCAGGTCCTCCTCAGGTCCCCCTCAGGTCCTCCTCAGGTCCTCCTCAGGTCCCCCTCAGGTCCCCCTCAGGTCCTCCTCAGGTCCTCCTCAGGTCCCCCTCAGGTCCCCCTCAGGTCCCCCTCAGGTCCTCCTCAGGTCCCCCTCAGGTCCTCCTCAGGTCCTCCTCAGGTCCCCCTCAGGTCCTCCTCAGGTCCTCCTCAGGTCCTCCTCAGGTCCTCCTCAGGTCCCCCTCAGGTCCTCCTCAGGTCCCCCTCAGGTCCTCCTCAGGTCCTCCTCAGGTCCTCCTCAGGTCCCCCTCAGGTCCTCCTCAGGTCCTCCTCAGGTCCTCCTCAGGTCCTCCTCAGGTCCCCCTCAGGTCCTCCTCAGGTATATATTATCATATATCATAGATTTCTATAAAAACCTGACGTAAACAACCTGCCCCTGCAGTACCACCACAGCCCACCAGGGGCCCCGGACCCCACACTGACACCGTTTCATAACAATTTATTTGACAAAGAAGTTCAGTAATAAATTAATTTTAGAATTTCAGCATCACAAATGAAACCATTTTCTCAGTGCATTGTGGGAAATAATTCCTTATAATTCCATTGGATAACAGTGAGTGTAGCCCCGCCCCTTAGGGCTTTAAGAGGAAGAAGCTGAGTTTCAGAGCAAAGTAAAAATGGATGAAGTCAGTGTTGGAGCGACTCAGAGAGCAATCAGGACTGGACCTGCACAAACAACAACAACAACAACAACAACAACAACAACAACAACACTCTGATCTGTAAACAGGAAATACTTCATCTTTTATTTACAAATCTGTGGGATTATGTAAACAAACTGCAGTTAAAAATATGAAAATAAATTCACTTTGCTAACCTTAGATAAACCTTCTCCCAGATCTGTTTAATAATGTTAGTGTGTTAATAATGTGTTAGTTATAATAAAGTAATAAAACAATAATAATAATAATAATAATAATAATAATAATAATAATAATAATATAAACAGAGTCAGGTTTTATATTGAAGTCTGTTTCTGTTCCAGTTCTGACGATGAACTCTCTGTCGTCTCTGGGCCTGGGCTTCGCTCTGGCGCCGCCTCCGGGACACGCCCTGCTCCCGCCCTGTTACCACGGCTACCACCCCCACGTGCACGCCCCCCACGCGCACGCCCCCCACGCCTTCGACCCGGAGCCGGCCTTCGTCCAGCGCAGGAACGAGCGCGAGCGCGAGCGCGTGAAGCACGTGAACCAGGGCTACGCCAGGCTCCGAGAGCTGCTGCCCAAGACCGGACCAGAACCCAGACTCAGCAAGGTCCAGACTCTGAGGGCCGCCATCCAGTACATCTCTGAGCTGCAGCGGCTCCTCCACGACCAGCAGGGGGAGTAACGGCTCCTCCACGACCAGCAGGGGGAGTAACGGCTCCTCCACGACCAGCAGGGGGAGTAGAGAGAGCTCCACGACCAGCAGGGGGAGTAACGGCTCCTCCACGACCAGCAGGGGGAGTAACGGCTCCTCCACGACCAGCAGGGGGAGTAACGGCTCCTCCAGGACCAGCAGGGGGAGTAACGGCTCCTCCACGACCAGCAGGGGGAGTAACGGCTCCTCCAGGACCAGCAGGGGGAGTAACGGCTCCTCCACGACCAGCAGGGGGAGTAGAGCGAGCTCCACGACCAGCAGGGGGAGTAACGGCTCCTCCACGACCAGCAGGGGGAGTAACGGCTCCTCCACGACCAGCAGGGGGAGTAACGGCTCCTCCACGACCAGCAGGGGGAGTAACGGCTCCTCCAGGACCAGCAGGGGGAGTAACGGCTCCTCCACGACCAGCAGGGGGAGTAACGGCTCCTCCACGACCAGCAGGGGGAGTAACGGCTCCTCCACGACCAGCAGGGGGAGTAGAGCGAGCTCCACGACCAGCAGGGGGAGTAACGGCTCCTCCACGACCAGCAGGGGGAGTAACGGCTCCTCCACGACCAGCAGGGGGAGTAACGGCTCCTCCAGGACCAGCAGGGGGAGTAACGGCTCCTCCACGACCAGCAGGGGGAGTAACGGCTCCTCCACGACCAGCAGGGGGAGTAACGGCTCCTCCACGACCAGCAGGGGGAGTAACGGCTCCTCCACGACCAGCAGGGGGAGTAGAGAGAGCTCCACGACCAGCAGGGGGAGTAACGGCTCCTCCACGACCAGCAGGGGGAGTAACGGCTCCTCCACGACCAGCAGGGGGAGTAGAGAGAGCTCCACGACCAGCAGTGGGAGTAACAACACCTCCACGACCAGCAGGGGGAGTAACGGCTCCTCCACGACCAGCAGGGGGAGTAACAACACCTCCACGACCAGCAGGGGGAGTAACAACATCTCCAGGACCAGCAGGGGGAGTAACAACACCTCCACGACCAGCAGGGGGAGTAACAACATCTCCAGGACCAGCAGGGGGAGTAGAGAGAGCTCCACGACCAGCAGGGGGAGTAACAACACCTCCACGACCAGCAGGGGGAGTAACAACACCTCCACGACCAGCAGGGGGAGTAACAACACCTCCACGACCAGCAGGGGGAGTAACAACACCTCCACGACCAGCAGGGGGAGTAACAACACCTCCACGACCAGCAGGGGGAGTAACAACACCTCCACGACCAGCAGGGGGAGTAACAACACCTCCACGACCAGCAGGGGGAGTAACAACATCTCCAGGACCAGCAGGGGGAGTAGAGAGAGCTCCACGACCAGCAGGGGGAGTAGAGAGACCTCCAGGACCAGCAGGGGGAGTAAAGAGACCTCCAGGACCAGCAGGGGGAGTAGAGAGACAAGTTTAAAAAGACAAAGGACATGTCTCTGTGAGTGTGGAAACCCTGATGAACAAAACAGATTTAACACTTTTTAATTTGTGTCATTCTCTGACTCCAGGATCTTGTTGAACCAGTTAAAAACTCTACTGCCCCCTCCTGGACACTTCCATCCCTGCACTGTCACCAGGACCTCACCTCCTCAGTGTCCTCCTTCATCTGTTACCTCCTGCTCCACAGCGGTCTCCTCATCACCTCCTCACAGTGCTCCTGCCACTCCCCATCACCAGGACTAAACCAGGACTAAACCAGGACTAAACCAGGTCTAAACCAGGACTAAACCAGGTCTAAACCAGGACTAAACCAGGACTAAACCAGGTCTAAACCAGGACTAAACCAGGTCTA
This sequence comes from Bostrychus sinensis, assembly GCA_020698575.1. Lineage (NCBI taxonomy): Eukaryota > Metazoa > Chordata > Actinopteri > Gobiiformes > Eleotridae > Bostrychus > Bostrychus sinensis. Next base: position 766,551 of record CM036248.1, read on the forward strand.
AACCAGGACTAAACCAGGACTAAACCAGGACTAAACCAGGACTAAACCAGGTCTAAACCAGGACTAAACCAGTACTAAACCAGGACTAAACCAGGACTAAACCAGGTCTAAACCAGGACTAAACCAGGACTAAACTAACCCTAAACCAGGTCTAAACCAGGTCTAAACCAGGACTAAACCAGGTCTAAACCAGGACTAAACCAGGACTAAACCAGGACTAAACCAGGACTAAACAGGTCTAAACCAGGACTAAACCAGGTACTAAACCAGGACTAAACCAGGACTAAACCAGGTCTAAACCAGGACTAAACCAGGTACTAAACCAGGACTAAACCAGGACTAAACCAGGACTAAACCAGGTCTAAACAGGACTAAACCAGGTCTAAACCAGGACTAAACCAGGTCTAAACCAGGACTAAACCAGGTCTAAACCAGGACTAAACCAGGACTAAACCAGGACTAAACCAGGACTAAACCAGGTCTAAACCAGGACTAAACCAGTACTAAACCAGGACTAAACCAGGACTAAACCAGGTCTAAACCAGGACTAAACCAGGACTAAACTAAGCCTAAACCAGGACTAAACCAGGTTTAACCAGGACTAAACCAGGACTAAACCAGGACTAAACTAGGTCTAAACCAGGACTAAACCAGGACTAAACCAGGACTAAACTAAGCCTAAACCAGGACTAAACCAGGTCTAAACCAGGACTAAACCAGGTCTAAACCAGGACTAAACCAGGACTAAACCAGGTCTAAACCAGGTCTAAACCAGGACTAAACTAAGCCTAAACCAGGACTAAACCAGGTCTAAACCAGGACTAAACTAAGCCTAAACCAGGACTAAACCAGGACTAAACCAGGACTAAACCAGGACTAAACCAGGTCTGAACCAGGACTAAACCAGGACTAAACCAGGTCTAAACCAGGTCTAAACCAGGACTAAACCAGGTCTAAACCAGGACTAAACCAGGACTAAACCAGGTCTAAACCAGGACTAAACCAGGACTAAACCAGGTCTAAACCAGGACTAAACCAGGTCTAAACCAGGTCTAAACCAGGTCTAAACCAGGACTAAACCAGGTCTAAACCAGGACTAAACCAGGTCTAAACCAGGACTAAACCAGGTCTAAACCAGGTCTAAACCATGTCTAAACCAGGACTAAACCAGGTCTAAACCAGGACTAAACCAGGTCTAAACCAGGACTAAACCAGGACTAAACTAAGCCTAAACCAGGACTAAACCAGGACTAAACCAGGTCTAAACCAGGTCTAAACCAGGACTAAACCAGGACTAAACCAGGTCTAAACCAGGTCTAAACCAGGACTAAACCAGGACTAAACCAGGACTAAACTAAGCCTAAACCAGGACTAAACCAGGTCTAAACCATGTCTAAACCAGGACTAAACCAGGACTAAACCAGGTCTAAACCAGGACTAAACCAGGTCTAAACCAGAACTAAACCAGGTCTAAACCATGTCTAAACCAGGACTAAACCAGGTCTAAACCAGGACTAAACCAGGTCTAAACCAGGACTAAACTAAGCCTAAACCAGGACTAAACCAGGACTAAACCAGGTCTAAACCATGTCTAAACCAAGACTAAACCAGGACTAAACCAGGACTAAACCAGGACTAAACCAGGTCTAAACCAGGTCTAAACCAGGACTAAACCAGGACTAAACCAGGTCTAAACCATGTCTAAACCAGGACTAAACCAGGACTAAACCAGGTCTAAACCAGGTCTAAACCAGGACTAAACCAGGACTAAACCAGGACTAAACTAAGCCTAAACCAGGACTAAACCAGGTCTAAACCAGGTCTAAACCATGTCTAAACCAGGACTAAACCAGGTCTAAACCAGGACTAAACCAGGTCTAAACCAGGACTAAACCAGGTCTAAACCAGGACTAAACCAGGACTAAACCAGGTCTAAACCAGGACTAAACCAGGTCTAAACCAGGACTAAACCAGGTCTAAACCATGTCTAAACCAGGACTAAACCAGGTCTAAACCAGGACTAAACCAGGTCTAAACCAGGTCTAAACCAGGACTAAACCAGGACTAAACTAAGCCTAAACCAGGACTAAACCAGGTCTAAACCAGGTCTAAACCAGGTCTAAACCATGTCTAAACCAGGACTAAACCAGGACTAAACCAGGTCTAAACCAGGTCTAAACCAGGTCTAAACCAGGTCTAAACCAGGACTAAACCAGGACTAAACTAAGCCTAAACCAGGACTAAACCAGGTCTAAACCAGGTCTAAACCATGTCTAAACCAGGACTAAACCAGGTCTAAACCAGGACTAAACCAGGTCTAAACCAGGACTAAACCAGGACTAAACCAGGACTAAACTAAGCCTAAACCAGGACTAAACCAGGTCTAAACCATGTCTAAACCAGGACTAAACCAGGACTAAACCAGGACTAAACCAGGTCTAAACCAGGACTAAACCAGGTCTAAACCAGGTCTAAACCATGTCTAAACCAGGACTAAACCAGGACTAAACCAGGACTAAACCAGGTCTAAACCAGGTCTAAACCAGGACTAAACCAGGACTAAACTAAGCCTAAACCAGGACTAAACCAGGTCTAAACCAGGACTAAACCAGGACTAAACCATGTCTAAACCAGGACTAAACCAGGACTAAACCAGGACTAAACCAGGTCTAAACCAGGTCTAAACCATGTCTAAACCAGGTCTAAACCAGGACTAAACCAGGTCTAAACCAGGACTAAACCAGGACTAAACTAAGCCTAAACCAGGACTAAACCAGGACTAAACCAGGTCTAAACCATGTCTAAACCAGGTCTAAACCATGTCTAAACCAGGACTAAACCAGGTCTAAACCAGGACTAAACCAGGTCTAAACCAGGACTAAACCAGGTCTAAACCATGTCTAAACCAGGACTAAACCAGGACTAAACCAGGTCTAAACCAGGTCTAAACCAGGACTAAACCAGGACTAAACTAAGCCTAAACCAGGACTAAACCAGGTCTAAACCATGTCTAAACCAGGACTAAACCAGGACTAAACCAGGTCTAAACCAGGTCTAAACCAGGACTAAACCAGGACTAAACTAAGCCTAAACCAGGACTAAACCAGGTCTAAACCAGGACTAAACCATGTCTAAACCAGGACTAAACCAGGACTAAACCAGGTCTAAACCAGGTCTAAACCAGGACTAAACCAGGACTAAACTAAGCCTAAACCAGGACTAAACCAGGTCTAAACCATGTCTAAACCAGGACTAAACCAGGACTAAACCAGGTCTAAACCAGGTCTAAACCAGGACTAAACCAGGACTAAACTAAGCCTAAACCAGGTCTAAACCAGGACTAAACCAGGACTAAACCAGGAATTAAACTCGAAACTTTTGCCCCACATCACTTTTCTTTTCTGATCCTTGCCCTTTGTTGCTCCTGATACTCCCCCGTCCTCCTCACTCCTCTGTGACCTCCTCCTCCAGATTTGCCTCTGAACCTCCTCAGTCCTCCTCTGAACCTCCTCTGCCCTGTGGAACCATTATTGAAGTGAATGAAGAGTCAGCCCAGTGTGAGATCATTAAATACTGGTTTATTTATAATCCTCAGAGTTTAGTTTCATTAGAATCAAATCAACAGCAAACGTTAGAAAAATAAACCGTCAGAGTCTGAGTCGCTCACTTTTACATCGGGACGTCATCAGGGTTTCATGGATTATTCAGCGGAGATCATCTTTGGCTTTGGGCGGAAACACTTTGGCTCAAGGAGACGAGGAAACACTGAAGGAGACGCAGAAGGAGACGGTGAAGGAGACGCAAAAGGAGACGCAAAAGGAGACGCAGAAGGAGACGCAGAAGGAGACGGTGAAGGAGACGCTGAGGGGACATTTTCATTAAAGGCTGATTCCTGTTTGAATATAAAGTGGTTAAATCTTACAGGGAACTGAGCCTGAGCTGTGGACTTAAATAAAACGGTAAAAACTTAAAGAGAAAAGTCTTCACTGTTTTAGAGAAATACCACATTGGCTTTACAAAATAAAAAATGTTTAAAACATCCTGTGAATGAATGAATGAATGATTTCTTCAATAGAAAATACTGTGTTTAGAGACGCCTGGGTCTGATTTAGAGTCGCAGGGTTTAATACTTACAGGAAAAATATTCCTTATTGAAGCTTCTGAAAATTTTGAAAATACATTTTTTGATTAAATCTATTTGCTTTAATTTACCGTTTTGCTTTTTCTGAAAGCTTTACACAGTGACTCATAAAAGTAAACAGGAACTTCATTTTTATCATAAAACTGTTGCTGTTGTTTTAAACAATTTCTTATTGAAAATATGACCCTAAAGTTTAATTTGGTTTAATGTTAATAAATGTATTTCCTGCAGAAGCAACATCAAATTTAAAACCTTTTTACTACGTTTAAGACTTTGGGGCAACTCTGCTTAAAGAGGTTAAGGCGTTGGCCTGCAGGTGGCGCTGTCGTCCTCCTGCTCCAGGTTAGGGTTGGATTAGCTGACCTTCAGATCACTGTCTGCAGGAAATACGTTTCTGATTGAAAATGTGTCTCAGGATGAATTTTATTCCTTTAATTTTATGGACTTTGCTTTTATTTTAAGCAAAACTTCACCAGATTTTCACCAACACTGCACCAGGGCAGCGCCAGGTTTAGTTTTGTGAGATTTAAGACTTTTTGAGACCTTTTTAAAGCCACTTAGGGTGAAACAGCAGCAACGTCAACAACAGAACAATAATCTGTAGGAAGTTCACTTCAGGAATTATCTGCACTGCTCTAACACAGCTGAAAGAACTCCAGCTGCAGAAGAAAATCAGGAATAACATTTCTTCAGTAAATATATCTTGTTATTGCAGTGACTTTACTTACCTAGACCTAGATGAACAAAATGTAATACCTGCTCAGAATATTGCCCTGTGGTCCAGGGTTAAACGCCTCCCGAGTTTAACTGCGACTGGAAGAGCTTTAGTGACTTTGGGACGATCATAACACCGCTCTGAATATGCAAGGGTCATGTTTTAGACGGAAAAATACTCCATTTTACAACATTAGCTTCCTTTTTAAGAATACAGTGCTGGTCTGGGAAGATGGAGATGAAAAAGAACATTTTTCTTCATGTTCGGAACAAAGTTTGGAACTGATTTTGTTTCAGGGCGACATTATTCTCTGACGTTTGACTCTGAAGTTAGAAGTCTCTCAGTTTTTTTTTAATCCTGTTCAGTTTTTTTCAGTTTATTCTTTGTCTGTGCAACAAAAAACTGCAATTCTCTCCTTTTAAAAGAGTCATTCACTTCTCCTCCGCCTCTGATTGGCTGCCGGGACACTGCTCTGTCTCTGATTGGCCCGTTTGAACCCCCGGAGCCTGTGATTGGCCGTAGAAGGCGCTGACCCTGCTGTAGACCCGTTCCCGGTGCTGCGGCTGCAGACAGAAGCCGATGTGCAGCTCGACCTCGCTGCAGCGTCGCTGGAACCGGGCTCGGTCTCGGGCGAACTCCTCCCACTGCCCGCGCCGGTCCTCCTCACAGCCCACGAAGAAGAACTGCACCTCCTCACAGAATCGCACCTGCAACCGCAGCGGGAGAGGAGGCAGCGTTATTACAGGAAGAGAAAGGGAATGGGTAAAAGTCAGGTTCAAACAGAGAGAGTCCAGAGAGAGTCCAGAGAGAGTCCAGAGAGAGTCCAGAGAGTCCAGAGAGAGTCCAGAGAGAGTCCAGAGAGAGTCCAGAGAGTCCAGAGAGAGTCCAGAGAGTCCAGAGAGTCCAGAGAGAGTCCAGAGAGAGTCCAGAGAGTCCAGAGAGTCCAGAGAGAGTCCAGAGAGAGTCCAGAGAGTCCAGAGAGTCCAGAGAGAGTCCAGAGAGAGTCCAGAGAGAGTCCAGAGAGAGTCCAGAGAGAGTCCAGAGAGTCCAGAGAGAGTCCAGAGAGAGTCCAGAGAGAGTCCAGAGAGTCCAGAGAGAGTCCAGAGAGAGTCCAGAGAGTCCAGAGAGAGTCCAGAGAGTCCAGAGAGTCCAGAGAGAGTCCAGAGAGAGTCCAGAGAGTCCAGAGAGAGTCCAGAGAGAGTCAAGAGAGAGAGTCCAGAGAGAGTCCAGAGAGAGTCCAGAGAGAGTCCAGAGAGAGAGTCCAGAGAGTGTCTAAAGAGAGTCCAGAGAGAGTCCAGAGAGTCCAGAGAGAGTCCAGAGAGTCCAGAGAGAGTCCAGAGAGTCCAGAGAGAGTCCAGAGAGAGAGTCCAGAGAGAGAGTCCAGAGAGAGTCCAGAGAGAGTCCAGAGAGAGTCCAGAGAGTCCAGAGAGAGTCCAGAGAGAGTCCAGAGAGTCCAGAGAGAGTCCAGAGAGAGTCCAGAGAGAGTCCAGAGAGAGTCCAGAGAGTCCAGAGAGAGTCCAGAGAGTCCAGAGAGAGTCCAGAGAGAGTCCAGAGAGTCCAGAGAGAGTCCAGAGAGTCCAGAGAGAGTCCAGAGAGAGTCCAGAGAGTCCAGAGAGAGTCCAGAGAGAGTCCAGAGAGAGTCCAGTGAGTCCAGAGAGAGTCCAGAGAGTCCAGAGAGTCCAGAGAGAGTCCAGAGAGAGTCCAGAGAGAGTCCAGAGAGAGTCCAGAGAGAGAGTCCAGAGAGAGTCCAGAGAGAGTCCAGAGAGAGTCCAGAGAGAGTCCAGTGAGTCCAGAGAGAGTCCAGAGAGTCCAGAGAGAGTCCAGAGAGAGTCCAGAGAGAGTCCAGAGAGAGTCCAGAGAGTCCAGAGAGAGTCCAGAGAGAGTCCAGAGAGAGTCCAGAGAGTCCAGAGAGAGTCCAGAGAGTCCAGAGAGTCCAGAGAGAGTCCAGAGAGAGTCCAGAGAGTCCAGAGAGTCCAGAGAGAGTCCAGAGAGAGTCCAGAGAGAGTCCAGAGAGAGTCCAGAGAGTCCAGAGAGAGTCCAGAGAGAGTCCAGAGAGAGTCCAGAGAGTCCAGAGAGAGTCCAGAGAGAGTCCAGAGAGTCCAGAGAGAGTCCAGAGAGTCCAGAGAGTCCAGAGAGAGTCCAGAGAGTCCAGAGAGAGTCCAGAGAGAGTCAAGAGAGAGAGTCCAGAGAGAGTCCAGAGAGAGTCCAGAGAGAGAGTCCAGAGAGTGTCTAAAGAGAGTCCAGAGAGAGTCCAGAGAGTCCAGAGAGAGTCCAGAGAGTCCAGAGAGAGTCCAGAGAGTCCAGAGAGAGTCCAGAGAGAGAGTCCAGAGAGAGAGTCCAGAGAGAGTCCAGAGAGAGTCCAGAGAGAGTCCAGAGAGTCCAGAGAGAGTCCAGAGAGAGTCCAGAGAGAGTCCAGAGAGAGTCCAGAGAGAGTCCAGAGAGTCCAGAGAGTCCAGAGAGAGTCCAGAGAGAGTCCAGAGAGAGTCCAGAGAGAGTCCAGAGAGTCCAGAGAGTCCAGAGAGAGTCCAGAGAGTCCAGAGAGAGTCCAGAGAGAGTCCAGAGAGTCCAGAGAGAGTCCAGAGAGTCCAGAGAGAGTCCAGAGAGAGTCCAGAGAGTCCAGAGAGAGTCCAGAGAGAGTCCAGAGAGAGTCCAGTGAGTCCAGAGAGAGTCCAGAGAGTCCAGAGAGTCCAGAGAGAGTCCAGAGAGAGTCCAGAGAGAGTCCAGAGAGAGTCCAGAGAGAGAGTCCAGAGAGAGTCCAGAGAGAGTCCAGAGAGAGTCCAGAGAGAGTCCAGAGAGAGTCCAGAGAGTCCAGAGAGAGTCCAGAGAGAGTCCAGAGAGTCCAGAGAGAGTCCAGAGAGAGTCCAGAGAGAGTCCAGAGAGTCCAGAGAGAGTCCAGAGAGTCCAGAGAGTCCAGGTCCAGAGAGTCCAGAGAGAGTCCAGAGAGTCCAGAGAGTCCAGAGAGAGTCCAGAGAGAGTCCAGAGAGAGTCCAGAGAGAGTCCAGAGAGTCCAGAGAGAGTCCAGAGAGAGTCCAGAGAGAGTCCAGAGAGTCCAGGTCCAGAGAGTCCAGGTCCAGAGAGTCCAGGTCCAGAGAGTCCAGGTCCAGAGAGTCCAGGTCCAGAGAGTCCAGGTCCAGAGAGTCCAGGTCCAGAGAGTCCAGAGAGAGAGTCCAGAGAGAGTCCAGAGAGAGTCCAGAGAGAGTCCAGAGAGAGAGTCCAGAGAGTGTCTAAAGAGAGTCCAGAGAGAGTCCAGAGAGTCCAGAGAGAGTCCAGAGAGTCCAGAGAGAGTCCAGAGAGTCCAGAGAGAGTCCAGAGAGAGAGTCCAGAGAGAGAGTCCAGAGAGAGTCCAGAGAGAGTCCAGAGAGAGTCCAGAGAGTCCAGAGAGAGTCCAGAGAGAGTCCAGAGAGTCCAGAGAGAGTCCAGAGAGAGTCCAGAGAGAGTCCAGAGAGAGTCCAGAGAGTCCAGAGAGAGTCCAGAGAGTCCAGAGAGAGTCCAGAGAGAGTCCAGAGAGTCCAGAGAGAGTCCAGAGAGTCCAGAGAGAGTCCAGAGAGAGTCCAGAGAGTCCAGAGAGAGTCCAGAGAGAGTCCAGAGAGAGTCCAGAGAGAGTCCAGTGAGTCCAGAGAGAGTCCAGAGAGTCCAGAGAGTCCAGAGAGAGTCCAGAGAGAGTCCAGAGAGAGTCCAGAGAGAGTCCAGAGAGAGAGTCCAGAGAGAGTCCAGAGAGAGTCCAGAGAGAGTCCAGAGAGTCCAGAGAGAGTCCAGAGAGAGTCCAGAGAGTCCAGAGAGAGTCCAGAGAGAGTCCAGAGAGAGTCCAGAGAGAGAGTCCAGAGAGAGTCCAGAGAGAGAGTCCAGAGAGAGTCCAGAGAGTCCAGAGAGAGTCCAGAGAGTCCAGAGAGAGTCCAGAGAGTCCAGAGAGAGTCCAGAGAGAGTCCAGAGAGAGAGTCCAGAGAGAGAGTCCAGAGAGAGTCCAGAGAGAGTCCAGAGAGAGTCCAGAGAGAGTCCAGAGAGTCCAGAGAGAGTCCAGAGAGAGAGTCCAGAGAGAGTCCAGAGAGAGTCCAGAGAGAGAGTCCAGAGAGAGTCCAGAGAGAGTCCAGAGAGTCCAGAGAGAGTCCAGAGAGAGTCCAGAGAGTCCAGAGAGAGTCCAGAGAGAGTCCAGAGAGTCCAGAGAGAGTCCAGAGAGAGTCCAGAGAGAGTCCAGAGAGAGTCCAGAGAGTCCAGAGAGAGTCCAGAGAGAGTCCAGAGAGAGTCCAGAGAGTCCAGAGAGAGTCCAGAGAGTCCAGAGAGAGTCAAGAGAGAGAGTCCAGAGAGAGTCCAGAGAGAGTCCAGAGAGAGTCCAGAGAGAGTCCAGAGAGAGAGTCCAGAGAGTGTCTAAAGAGAGTCCAGAGAGAGTCCAGAGAGTCCAGAGAGAGTCCAGAGAGTCCAGAGAGTCCAGAGAGTCCAGAGAGAGTCCAGAGAGAGAGTCCAGAGAGAGTCCAGAGAGAGTCCAGAGAGAGTCCAGAGAGTCCAGAGAGAGTCCAGAGAGAGTCCAGAGAGTCCAGAGAGAGTCCAGAGAGAGTCCAGAGAGAGTCCAGAGAGTCCAGAGAGAGTCCAGAGAGTCCAGAGAGAGTCCAGAGAGAGTCCAGAGAGTCCAGAGAGAGTCCAGAGAGTCCAGAGAGTCCAGAGAGAGTCCAGAGAGAGTCCAGAGAGTCCAGAGAGAGTCCAGAGAGAGTCCAGAGAGAGTCCAGTGAGTCCAGAGAGAGTCCAGAGAGTCCAGAGAGTCCAGAGAGAGTCCAGAGAGAGTCCAGAGAGAGTCCAGAGAGAGTCCAGAGAGAGAGTCCAGAGAGAGTCCAGAGAGAGTCCAGAGAGAGTCCAGAGAGAGTCCAGAGAGAGTCCAGAGAGTCCAGAGAGTCCAGAGAGAGTCCAGAGAGTCCAGAGAGAGTCCAGAGAGAGTCCAGAGAGAGTCCAGAGAGAGTCCAGAGAGAGAGTCCAGAGAGAGTCCAGAGAGAGAGTCCAGAGAGAGTCCAGAGAGAGTCCAGAGAGAGTCCAGAGAGTCCAGAGAGAGTCCAGAGAGAGTCCAGAGAGAGAGTCCAGAGAGAGTCCAGAGAGAGTCCAGAGAGAGTCCAGAGAGAGTCCAGAGAGAGTCCAGAGAGTCCAGAGAGAGTCCAGAGAGAGAGTCCAGAGAGAGTCCAGAGAGAGAGTCCAGAGAGAGTCCAGAGAGAGTCCAGAGAGTCCAGAGAGTCCAGAGAGTCCAGAGAGAGTCCAGAGAGTCCAGAGAGAGTCCAGAGAGTCCAGAGAGAGTCCAGAGAGAGTCCAGAGAGTCCAGAGAGTCCAGAGAGAGTCCAGAGAGAGTCCAGAGAGAGTCCAGAGAGAGTCCAGAGAGTCCAGAGAGAGTCCAGAGAGTCCAGAGAGAGTCCAGAGAGAGTCAAGAGAGAGAGTCCAGAGAGAGTCCAGAGAGAGTCCAGAGAGAGTCCAGAGAGAGTCCAGAGAGAGTCCAGAGAGTCCAGAGAGAGTCCAGAGAGAGTCCAGAGAGTCCAGAGAGAGTCCAGAGAGAGTCCAGAGAGAGTCCAGAGAGTCCAGAGAGAGTCCAGAGAGAGTCCAGAGAGAGTCCAGAGAGTCCAGAGAGAGTCCAGAGAGAGTCCAGAGAGTCCAGAGAGAGTCCAGTGAGTCCAGAGAGAGTCCAGAGAGTCCAGAGAGAGTCCAGAGAGAGTCCAGAGAGAGTCCAGAGAGAGTCCAGAGAGAGTCCAGAGAGAGTCTAAAGAGAGTCCAGAGAGAGTCCAGAGAGAGTCCAGAGAGTCCAGAGTCCAGAGAGAGTCCAGAGAGAGACCAGAGAGAGTCTAAAGAGAGTCCAGAGAGTCCAGAGAGAGTCCAGAGAGAGTCCAGAGAGTCCAGAGAGAGTCTAAAGAGAGTCCAGAGAGAGTCCAGAGAGAGTCCAGAGAGAGTCCAGAGAGTCCAGAGAGAGTCCAGAGAGAGTCCAGAGAGAGTCCAGAGAGAGTCCAGAGAGTGTAAAGAGAGTCCAGAGAGAGTCCAGAGAGTGTAAAGAGAGTCCAGAGAGTGTAAAGAGAGAGTCCAGAGAGAGTCCAGAGAGTGTAAAGAGAGTCCAGAGAGAGTCCAGAGAGTCCAGAGAGTAATAAACGTGTACTAAAGACTGCAGAGTGTGTAGAACTCAGATCTGTCTCCTTTACTTTGTTAGATCCCAGTCTGAACACTTTCACTGGAATTGTTTTTTGTGTTTTGCTCAGAACTGAGGCTTGAACTTTTGTAAACAAAGTTTCATCAGACACTGTTCTGCTCTCTGATTGGCCGGTCTCAGCTCTGAAGGCTCTGATTGGCCGGTCTCAGCTCTGAAGGCTCTGATTGGCCGGTCTCAGCTCTGAAGGCTCTGATTGGCCGGTCTCCGTTTGAACGTATTTCCTGGTTAATAAACTGGTCTGGCGCAGCGCTGTGATGATAAACCACAGAAAACTCCTGAGTCATGGCAGTTTCAGCTGCTTTCATCAGAACATGACTCAGCACAAAACACTCTGGGTTTAAAACCACGTCACTTATCGTCTGAAAACACTCTGCTGCTCCACTTCCACTTTCTATTCTGAAACATTTTAAATAAAATATATTAGAAATAAACACAGTTAATTTAAATACACAATAGGAAAACAGTGAGTATTCAGTGCAGCAGAGTGAGCTGGGGCTGAGGAACTGCTGCACACCACAGGCTCAGGAGAGGTTTTAACTTTACCATCAGTCCATAAAAACATGTCCTGATAACAGTAACAGGTTCAGTGAGCAGACAGACAGGACAGGTGAGACCAGACTCCAAAATACATTCTTTAGATTCTTGATGTTCCTTACACTTTGATGATTCCAGACCTGGCCTGACTCTGCAGGAAACATCAGGGCTGATGTTAAAGCTCCCCGCCCTCCTCTCTCTGTTCCTCTCTGTGTCCTGTTAAAACTTTTTTTAGACTTTTTAAGGCCACTTAATATAAATAAAATAAAATTTAATACCGAGATTCCCAATGCAAGAAATCAAAACTCTGTATAAATGTTACTTTAATAAAATATCAGTATTACTCTGAAGTCTCACCCAGGTGAAATAACTCCAGATCTGTGTTAAACATCAACACAGAATGAGAAATGTCAGAGGTAACAGCGTTTACTGTGGGGATGTATTTTGCCTGCAACATTACTCAGCCATATAAACATCAGACTGAGCTTTCACAGACTTACTACAGGCACATTCAAGAGGGCCACTTTTGTGAATCCACTTCTGACAGAATTTGTTGCCAAATTCACATCCAACTCACAAAAAACACAGACTTCTCTGTTGTTACTTACAAAGTATTCATCTTTAAGTACAACACTGAGAAACCTGACTCAGTTTTCCCAGTTTAAGACCTAGATGAACAATATTTAATACCTGTCCATAGAATTTAATACTTGTAAGACTTTGAGGCGACCCTGCTCTTTAACCCTGGTCTCCTCAGAAACAGACCTGAGTTCTGTGTGAGTAACCCTGCATGCCGAGGCGCGGCCCTTCTCCAGAGCTGAAAACACCGTCAGTATGAAGCAGCCAGCTCATTCATCTGTTGGCCTCATGTTGCCGTACATGAACATTTTAAAAACTGAGGACAGAGAATGTGGAGCTTTGGGAGATCTGGTCTTGGTCCGGCCTCTCGGTAAACCCAGACTTTAACTGCAGTGAAAAACCTTTGTGTGCAGTTCTTATCAGAGTCGTGTGTTGTCCGTGATCTGGAGCTGGGTCTGAACGTCTCAGAGCGCTGTGAGGAACGTGACGTCACTGAATGCAGCGTCTGATACAGGGCCCTGAACTCACCACAGTCTCAGCACCAAACCATCACTTTCAGTCTGACTGTAAACCTTCAACACAGGTTCCCCACAGTCCAGAAGAAACATGGACCTGGTCTAGTCCTGGTTTAGCCCTGGTTTAGCCCTGGTTTAGACCTGGTTTAGTCCTGGTTTAGTCCTGGTTTAGACCTGGTTTAGACCTGGTTTAGACCTGGTTTAGTCCTGGTTTAGACCTGGTTTAGACCTGGTTTAGTCCTGGTTTAGACCTGGTTTAGTCCTGGTTTAGACCTGGTTTAGTCCTGGTTTAGACCTGGTTTAGACCTGGTTTAGTCCTGGTTTAGTCCTAGTCTAGTCCTGGTTTGGACCTGGTCTAGTCCTGGTTTAGTCCTGGTTTAGTCCTGGTTTAGTCCTGGTCTAGACCTGGTCTAGACCTGGTCTAGTCCTGGTTTAGACCTGGTTTAGACCTGGTTTAGACCTGGTTTAGTCCTGGTTTAGACCTGGTTTAGACCTGGTTTAGACCTGTTTTAGACCTGGTTTAGACCTGGTTTAGTCCTGGTTTAGTCCTGGTTTAGTCCTGGTTTAGACCTGGTTTAGACCTGGTTTAGTCCTGGTTTAGTCCTGGTTTAGTCCTGGTTTAGACCTGGTTTAGACCTGGTTTAGTCCTGGTTTAGACCTGGTTTAGACCTGGTTTAGACCTGTTTTAGTCCTGGTTTAGACCTGGTTTAGTCCTGGTTTAGTCCTGGTTTAGTCCTGGTTTAGACCTGGTTTAGACCTGGTTTAGTCCTGTTTTAGTCCTGGTTTAGTCCTGGTTTAGACCTGGTTTAGACCTGGTTTAGTCCTGGTTTAGACCTGGTTTAGACCTGGTTTAGACCTGTTTTAGTCCTGGTTTAGTCCTGGTTTAGACCTGGTTTAGTCTTAAGGCCGGGACACAGCGGGACGATCATCAGCCGTTGGGCACGGTCGGTGACGTGACGTTTGGTGAGTTCCGCACCATCGGAAGCAGTGGGACGCAGTTGGACGCAGTTGGACACAGTTGGTCGTAGTGGGACACAGTTGGACGTAGTGGGACACAGTTGGACGTAGTAGGACACAGTTGGACGTAGTAGGACACAGTTGGACGTAGTAGGACACAGTTGGACGTAGTGGGACACAGTTGGACGCATGGGACACAGTGGGACATAGTGGGAGGCAGTTGGACGCAGTTGGACGTAGTTGGACACAGTTGGACGTAGTGGGAGACAGTTGGACGCAGTGGGACACAGTTGGGCGCAGTTGGACACAGTGGGACACAGTTGGACACAGTTCTGAGTGAACAATGTGGACTCAGCGTCAGGCGTCGTGCTCAGCTCTGATTGGCTGTGTCCCGTTCACAAACCGAGCTCGAGTTTAACATCAAAATATAAGGAACTTTCTGTTCTCAGTCCCACCAGGATTTCGCGATGTTGCGATCGCAACTATTAACGCAAAATCAAGCAAACCCTGCGAATTCAGCGCGACCCTGCAACTTTGTCCAAACCCCGCAAATTTTCCGCAACTTTTGTCAATTATAGCCGAGATTTTCCTTTAAAACTGCCTTTTGCTGCACTTACCGCTGTCTGCGGGCCGTCCCCTGTTCCGAGGACAGCAGTTCCTCTCTCACTCAGCAGCGCACCAGTAATGCGCCGGAGGTCGGGTTGAGCCACAGACAAAGCGACGAGGAGGTGCGATGCGGAGGTGCGATGCACTCACAGACAAAGTCGCGTGGAGGCGCAGCGCGGAGGGCGTACTCACAGAGCGGCAGGAGGCGCAGCACGGAGGGCGTACTCACAGAGCGGCAGGAGGCGCAGCGCGGAGGGCGTACTCACAGAGCGGCAGGAGGCGCAGCGCGGAGGGCGTACTCACAGAGCGGCAGGAGGCGCAGCGCGGAGGGCGTACTCACAGAGCGGCAGGAGGCGCAGCGCGGAGGGCGTACTCACAGAGCGGCAGGAGGCGCAGCGCGGAGGGCGTACTCACAGAGCGGCAGGAGGCGCAGCGCGGAGGGCGTACTCACAGAGCGGCAGGAGGCGCAGCGCGGAGGGCGTACTCACAGAGCGGCAGGAGGCGCAGCGCGGAGGGCGTACTCACAGAGCGGCAGAAGGCGCAGCGCGGAGGGCGTACTCACAGAGCGGCAGGAGGCGCAGCGCGGAGGGCGTACTCACAGAACGGCAGGAGGCGCAGCGCGGAGGGCGTACTCACAGAGCGGCAGGAGGCGCAGCGCGGAGGGCGTACTCACAGAACGGCAGGAGGTCGAGAGCACAGAGGTGGCAGGTGCTCAGCAGCAGCGGTGTGGATGGAACTGAAGGAGGAGACGAACGCGGTGCTTTCTAGTTTTGTTTGGTGTCGCTCTGAAAAGCTGTCTGCGTTGCCATGGTGATATAGTTGTCTAAAAAGTTGAATGGGCAGCTTATTTAGACAACAGTTAGAGATCATTGTTCTTTAAACGTTAATGTTGCAGGATATAACCTTCCTGAAAACCTACAGCACAGCAAACTTCCTCTGTTTTTTAATGACTGGACGTTCTACAGCACACAACAGGAATCACCAGAGAAGATCTGAGAGGAACACAATCAGCGGCAGTGTAATCCCCCCCCCAGCCCTGGTTTAGTCTAAGTTTTAGCCCTGGTTTAGACTAAGTTTTAGCCCTGGTTTAGACTAAGTTTTAGCCCTGGTTTAGACTAAGTTTTAGCCCTGGTTTAGACTAAGTTTTAGCCCTGGTTTAGACTAAGTTTTAGCCCTGGTTTAGACTAAGTTTAAGCCCTGGTTTAGACTAAGTTTTAGCCCTGGTTTAGACTAAGTTTTAGCCCTGGTTTAGACTAAGTTCAGACTCACCTTCTTCTCACTGGCGGTCCTAGCTCTGGTCGGGTCGCTCTTGGACGGCTCTGAAACCTTTCGGACTCTCTGCTCCTCCTCAGGTCTGGGTTCTGGTCTGGGTTCTGGTCTGGGTTCTGGGTTCTTAGTCCTGATTTGGGCCTGGAAGTTAAGAGGACTGTAGGGGTCCGAGGAGCAGAAGGCCCCCAGCAGCCTGAGGTTCTCCTGCTCCTCCGTCTCACTGGCCTCGTCCCAGGATGAGGACGAGCCGCAGGAGGAGGACACCGAGGACCCGGGACTGGACTGGACTTCGGCAGGTTCTGATTTGGGGATGGGTTTTGGCGCTGACGCAATCTTTGCGGTGAAGTTCCTGGGATTGTAGGGGTCGTCGTTTTGGCACAAAGTGCTCCAGAGCCGCTCCGTCTCAGAATCAAACTCGTCTTCTTCGTCGTCGGAGTCTGAGACGTCGCTGGAGCAGTCGCTGTCGAAGCCGTCGTCGTCTTCGTCCTCGCTGTCTTCCTCCTCGCTCTCCGATTGGCTGTCGTCGCTACATGGACAGCCCATAATAAACGCTATAGCTTTGTTATCGCACTTCAACGCGACGATGTCTTCTTCTTCCCGGAGGTGCTCTTCGCTCTCTGGCTCAGGTGCGCTCTCCTCCGCCTGCGCCATGCACGACAGCGCCCCCTGGAGCTGAGCCTTGACCACCAGCAGCTGCTCCTCCTCTAAACTCGAGTACCCGTTGTCCTGGTCCGGAGTTAACACGGTGATGTCGCTGCCCAGACTCGGGCTCTGGATGATTTTGAGCTGCGGGACAGAGCTGTTTGTGGTGAAAGTGCCTTTGTCCCGGGCCGCTCCAGCGCTTTCCCCGCGCTCCTGGACAAACAGCAAACCCGCGCTGAGCCTCCCGGCCTCCTCCTCCTCACAGTTACCCCACAAACTGCCCCACCAAGTTCTGGA
>CM036248.1:790468-821603 GCA_020698575.1 Bostrychus sinensis
ATAAGAATGTAATAAGAGTGTAATAAGAGTGTAATAAGAGTGTAATAACATCTGTCAGGGCTACAGTGGCTCAGGTTTAAGCTTCCTGTTAGGAAGTAATGCAAAAGTAAAGTAACTAAGTTACTTTTATAAGTCAGTAACTAAGTAAAGTAATATATTATTTTTTTTAGTAACTAACCCAACACTGCCTGAGACTGGCCCCTGTCCAGGGGGGACCCCGCCTAAGGCCCAAAGTCACTGGGACCTGGTTTAGACCTGTTTTTTTTTTTTATATGGGACAGCGTATTAATGAACAGCAGCTAGTGCCGTAAATACACCGGATTATAGCTCAGAGCTAATTTCCATCTGTAGTCCCCTCTCACTCACATTCAGACGAACACAGACAGACAACTGTTCACGCACACATTTATTCACTAGGGTCAATTTAGAGTCACCAATTCACCAACTCATGCATGTCTTTGGACGGTGGGGGAGAGAACCCACGGTAACACGGAGAGGACCTGCAGACTCCACCCAGAGAGTTCATGTGATGGTGTGTATTGGTCCGCCCGGGGCTCGAACCCACGAGGCTAGAGGCTAGAACGCTAACCACTCTGCCACCGTGCACCCTGGTTTAGTCCTGGTTTAGACCTGGTTTAGACCTGGTTTAGTCCTGGTTTAGACCTGGTTTAGTCCTGGTTTAGACCTGGTTTAGACCTGGTTTAGTCCTGGTTTAGACCTGGTTTAGTCCTGGTTTAGACCTGGTTTAGTCCTGGTTTAGACCTGGTTTAGTCCTGGTTTAGACCTGGTTTAGACCTGGTTTAGTCCTGGTTTAGACCTGGTTTAGTCCTGGTTTAGACCTGGTTTAGAGCTGGTTTAGTCCTGGTTTAGACCTGGTTTAGTCCTGGTTTAGACCTGGTTTAGTCCTGGTTTAGACCTGGTTTAGACCTGGTTTAGTCCTGGTTTAGACCTGGTTTAGTCCTGGTTTAGTCCTGGTTTAGACCTGGTTTAG
Organism: Bostrychus sinensis; assembly: GCA_020698575.1. Lineage (NCBI taxonomy): Eukaryota > Metazoa > Chordata > Actinopteri > Gobiiformes > Eleotridae > Bostrychus > Bostrychus sinensis. The sequence continues at coordinate 791,460 of CM036248.1, forward strand.
TCCTGGTTTAGTCCTGGTTTAGACCTGGTTTAGACCTGGTTTAGACCTGGTTTAGTCCTGGTTTAGTCCTGGTTTAGACCTGGTTTAGACCTGGTTTAGACCTGGTTTAGTCCTGGTTTAGACCTGGTTTAGACCTGGTTTAGTCCTGGTTTAGACCTGGTTTAGACCTGGTTTAGTCCTGGTTTAGACCTGGTTTAGACCTGGTTTAGACCTGGTTTAGTCCTGGTTTAGACCTGGTTTAGACCTGGTTTAGTCCTGGTTTAGACCTGGTTTAGACCTGGTTTAGTCCTGGTTTAGACCTGGTTTAGTCCTGGTTTAGACCTGGTTTAGACCTGGTTTAGTCCTGGTTTAGACCTGGTTTAGTCCTGGTTTAGACCTGGTTTAGTCCTGGTTTAGACCTGGTTTAGTCCTGGTTTAGACCTGGTTTAGACCTGGTTTAGTCCTGGTTTAGACCTGGTTTAGTCCTGGTTTAGACCTGGTTTAGAGCTGGTTTAGTCCTGGTTTAGACCTGGTTTAGTCCTGGTTTAGACCTGGTTTAGTCCTGGTTTAGACCTGGTTTAGTCCTGGTTTAGACCTGGTTTAGACCTGGTTTAGTCCTGGTTTAGACCTGGTTTAGTCCTGGTTTAGTCCTGGTTTAGACCTGGTTTAGTCCTGGTTTAGTCCTGGTTTAGACCTGGTTTAGTCCTGGTTTAGTCCTGGTTTAGACCTGGTTTAGACCTGGTTTAGACCTGGTTTAGTCCTGGTTTAGACCTGGTTTAGACCTGGTTTAGTCCTGGTTTAGACCTGGTTTAGACCTGGTTTAGTCCTGGTTTAGACCTGGTTTAGACCTGGTTTAGACCTGGTTTAGTCCTGGTTTAGACCTGGTTTAGTCCTGGTTTAGACCTGGTTTAGACCTGGTTTAGTCCTGGTTTAGACCTGGTTTAGTCCTGGTTTAGACCTGGTTTAGTCCTGGTTTAGACCTGGTTTAGTCCTGGTTTAGACCTGGTTTAGACCTGGTTTAGTCCTGGTTTAGACCTGGTTTAGTCCTGGTTTAGTCCTGGTTTAGACCTGGTTTAGTCCTGGTTTAGTCCTGGTTTAGACCTGGTTTAGTCCTGGTTTAGTCCTGGTTTAGACCTGGTTTAGTCCTGGTTTAGACCTGGTTTAGACCTGGTTTAGACCTGGTTTAGACCTGGTTTAGACCTGGTTTAGACCTGGTTTAGACTGTGTGAACGTGTGATTGGTGGCAGACAGAGATGGAGTGGAGTTTTGTGTTTTACAGAATACGATGTTAAGTTTAAAGAAAAGTAAACCTGGTTTTATCAGAAACAAAGCCTGAGCCTGCGCTGTCCCAGGTTTTAAAACATGTCATATTTTAAATGACTCATTTTGTTTCTTTGCTCCTGATAAATGACTTTGTAATAAATGGAGCAGAGATGAAGCCTGGGCCCGAGGCTCAGGCAGAGCCAGGATCACCGCGAGAGCCTGCCACCTCTCTGTCCATCTGCCCCAGGGCACCGTGACCGAGCAGACTCTCACTAACACATTATTATTATTATTATCTGCACCTCCAGATGTGGCCCAAAGTCTTCTTCATTTTGTTTAAACTCCGCCCCTCATCTGTCCTCTGAGGCTCCTCCCACAGTCCTCTGAGGCTCCTCCCACAGTCCTCTGAGGCTCCTCCCTCTGTCCTCTGAGGCTCCTCCCACAGTCCTCTGAGGCTCCTCCCACAGTCCCCTGAGGCTCCTCCCACTGTCCTCTGAGGCTCCTCCCTCTGAGGCTCCTCCCACAGTCCCCTGAGGCTCCTCCCACTGTCCTCTGAGGCTCCTCCCACAGTCCCCTGAGGCTCCTCCCACATGTTCTAACGCTGTTCCTCATCAGAAACAGGAGCTGGCTTCTGTTTCAGTGATCCTGTATTCTCTGGCGCTGAGTTTCTGAGGCCTCAGAACGCTCAGCTCCTCTCCCACGAAGCCCCGCCCACTCCAAGAAGCACTGACCAATCAGCAGCCAGCCCTCTCCATCTCAGTCTGCTCTCAGTCGTTTATCACAGCTCTGTTTCCTCTGAGTCCTCACAGAGAGCTTTACTTTGGAGGAAAATGGATCAGACACAAAGTTTAAGGAAGAGAAGAGACTTTTATTCTTTAAACTATGTTCAAAAGCCCGCAACACTCTGCTCTCTGCTGCTCCTCTTTCTTTATGGCTCCAGTATTAAAACGTTCTCTTTCAGTCCCATGTTTTTAAATCTGTAAAAGGCTGCTGCTCCAGACCAGGCCTGGGTTAGAAAGAGGAATAAAAACAGAATAAAATATTTTTGAGCTCATATTTTTGCAAATCCTTAAAAAACAGAAGACTGCAGAGTTTTCTGAAGTTAGTTTTAATGGAACCGATGCAGAATCTTACAAAATCAGTGTTTACAGGTCCTGGCTCTGTACAGTGCAGTTTAATCTGAAACAGACTCAGATCTACATTCAGCTCTTTACAGTGGAGTTAGAATTTAATATTAACATTATTATTAATATTATTAGGTCATTACTCATTAGAATTACACACGATCCCAATGATTCTGCATTTAACACATTTTTTACAGTGTAGTCTATGTTTTATTTGAGCGAGCGACCTCAGCGTCAGCAACAACAAACTCAGAGAACGACTCCGGACAAAAAACTGTGGAATAAAAGAATTAATAAGGAATAAATGAACGAAACAAAGGCACAAAGTCTGGACAAACAAACATTACGTTAGTTTTAGTTTAACAGCAGGTTCCTCTGCAGCAGATGTTTAAACGTTTCTGCTGTTTTCAGAACTCAGACGTCCATTTTAACCAAATCAGTAATAAATACAGAAAGTTTGATCCTGACCCAGATCCTGCTCCTGACGCTCGCTCTCACTCAGCTCCACCACCAAACACACACATGTGGACACAGCTGCACACCAATGGCACCTGGGGTTCTCAAGCTGTGGGACGAGTCCCTCTGGTGGTACTCAGGAGTCAGTTTTAGTCCTGCTTTTTCTTATTATTAACCCAGACTGCTCAGTCCTGGTTTAGACCTGGTTTAGACCTGGTTTAGTCCAGGTTTAGTCCTGGTTTAGTCCTGGTTTAGACCTGGTTTAGACCTGGTTTAGTCCTGGTTTAGTCCTGTTTTAGTCCTGGTTTAGACCTGGTTTAGACCTGGTTTAGTCCTGGTTTAGTCCTGGTTTAGTCCTGGTTTAGACCTGGTTTAGTCCTGGTTTAGTCCTGGTTTAGACCTGGTTTAGTCCTGGTTTAGACCTGGTTTAGTCCTGGTTTAGACCTGGTTTAGTCCTGGTTTAGTCCTGGTTTAGACCTGGTTTAGTCCTGGTTTAGTCCTGGTTTAGACCTGGTTTAGACCTGGTTTAGTCCTGGTTTAGTCCTGGTTTAGTCCTGGTTTAGACCTGGTTTAGTCCTGGTTTAGTCCTGGTTTAGTCCTGGTTTAGTCCTGGTTTAGACCTGGTTTAGACCTGGTTTAGTCCTGGTTTAGACCTGGTTTAGTCCTGGTTTAGTCCTGGTTTAGTCCTGGTTTAGTCCTGGTTTAGTCCTGGTTTAGACCTGGTTTAGACCTGGTTTAGTCCTGGTTTAGTCCTGGTTTAGACCTGGTTTAGTCCTGGTTTAGTCCTGGTTTAGACCTGGTTTAGTCCTGGTTTAGTCCTTGTTTAGACCTGGTTTAGACCTGGTTTAGACCTGGTTTAGTCCTGGTTTAGTCCTGGTTTAGTCCTGGTTTAGACCTGGTTTAGTCCTGGTTTAGTCCTGGTTTAGACCTGGTTTAGTCCTGGTTTAGTCCTGGTTTAGTCCTGGTTTAGTCCTGGTTTAGTCCTGGTTTAGTCCTGGTTTAGTCCTGGTTTAGACCTGGTTTAGACCTGGTTTAGTCCTGGTTTAGACCTGGTTTAGTCCTGGTTTAGTCCTGGTTTAGACCTGGTTTAGTCCTGGTTTAGACCTGGTTTAGACCTGGTTTAGACCTGGTTTAGTCCTGGTTTAGACCTGGTTTAGTCCTGGTTTAGACCTGGTTTAGACCTGGTTTAGACCTGGTTTAGTCCTGGTTTAGTCCTGGTTTAGACCTGGTTTAGACCTGGTTTAGACCTGGTTTAGACCTGGTTTAGTCCTGGTTTAGACCTGGTTTAGACCTGGTTTAGTCCTGGTTTAGTCCTGGTTTAGACCTGGTTTAGTCCTGGTTTAGACCTGGTTTAGTCCTGGTTTAGACCTGGTTTAGTCCTGGTTTAGACCTGGTTTAGTCCTGGTTTAGACCTGGTTTAGACCTGGTTTAGTCCTGGTTTAGTCCTGGTTTAGACCTGGTTTAGACCTGGTTTAGACCTGGTTTAGTCCTGGTTTAGACCTGGTTTAGTCCTGGTTTAGACCTGGTTTAGTCCTGGTTTAGACCTGGTTTAGACCTGGTTTAGACCTGGTTTAGACCTGGTTTAGTCCTGGTTTAGACCTGGTTTAGTCCTGGTTTAGACCTGGTTTAGTCCTGGTTTAGACCTGGTTTAGTCCTGGTTTAGACCTGGTTTAGACCTGGTTTAGTCCTGGTTTAGTCCTGGTTTAGACCTGGTTTAGACCTGGTTTAGACCTGGTTTAGACCTGGTTTAGTCCTGGTTTAGACCTGGTTTAGACCTGGTTTAGACCTGGTTTAGTCCTGGTTTAGACCTGGTTTAGACCTGGTTTAGTCCTGGTTTAGACCTGGTTTAGACCTGGTTTAGACCTGGTTTAGACCTGGTTTAGAGACTCCGCCCTCTGTAACCATCCTCCAATCAGGCGCCTGCTCTCGGGTCACGTGACCAGCAGAGGTCAGCTCTGTTTCTCTCTGCAGCTGCTGTCGGCGAATCCAGGATGTAAACAAAAACAAAAACAAAAGGTCTTTCAGGTTCAACTGTGACGGTCCAACAGTGTTCCCCAAAACTTTCAAAATAAAACATCCTCAAGTCTCCACGTTCCACAGTAAACCTTCAGCAGTTTTACTTTGAAAGGACTCCCTGTGTATTTCCTGTTCCCAGTTTTAAGGCCGTTGTGCTTCAGTTTAGTGCTGCATTTTCTCTTCATACTTCCACCCAACCATAGCTTCATGGTTTAATTAAGAGTCAGTGAATCTTTGTGCTGGTCCCAAGCCTGGATAAATGGAGAAGGCCTCTGGAGTAAAACCTTTGGCAAATCCATGAGTGAAGCTCTGCTCAGTGGGAGGCTGGCGGTTTACTCCAGAAGAGAAGAAAACAGAAGAGGAAGACAAAGGAAGTCACTGGATTTATCTGTTTCTACAGCGGCGTCGTCTCAAAGGAAAAGGAGAACTTTGGACAGAGTTTGATTTTTCTGCAGGAGCCAGAAATAAAACAGAAGTGTGATGTGGTTCACACCAAAGATCATTTATTGTCCCATTTCATAAACAGATCTGCTCCGAGCGTTCTTATCGTCAGCGTTTATATTTCCAACCGTTTCCTACGTCAGCGTGTGTTATGTTAAATCACCAGCAGGGGGCGAGCAGTGGCAGTCAGAGATTTTACCAACACAGAAGAAAAAGAGCAACAGTAAACAAACATGGAAGAGGTTTTTACTCCACATTTAATGAAAAAGAGCCAAGAAAACGAGGCGGTGTCTGTTCAGTTTCTGAATAAACCGAGACCAACTTTAGCTCTGGTCGTTTCTTCTTCTGTGACTGTTGAGCTGTGTTCTCTAGCGCCCCCCAAAGGTCAGCTCATGTACTGCTCTGTTTGTCTGCATCCACAAGCTCTGGGAAAATGGACCGACGTACGACAGAATGAGCTGAGAAGACTCTGGTTCAGAGTCTAACCCTGGTCTGGAGGAGGCAGAAGAACCTGGAGAGCGCTCTGGGTCTGCTGCAGCTGTGGAGGAGGCTGAAGAACCTGGAGAGCGCTCTGGGTCTGCTGCTGCTGTGGAGGAGGCTGAAGAACCTGGAGAGCGCTCTGGGTCTGCTGCAGCTGTGGAGGAGGCTGAAGAACCTGGAGAGCACTCTGGGTCTGCTGCTGCTGTGGAGGAGGCTGAAGAACCTGGAGAGCGCTCTGGGTCTGCTGCTGCTGTGGAGGAGGCTGAAGAACCTGGAGAGCGCTCTGGGTCTGCTGCTGCTGTGGAGGAGGCTGAAGAACCTGGAGAGCACTCTGGGTCTGCTGCTGCTGTGGAGGAGGCTGAAGAACCTGGAGAGCGCTCTGGGTCTGCTGCTGCTGTGGAGGAGGTGGTGGTGGGTCTGACACTGGCTGTTTGCTGGAGGCCTTAACACCATCAGAGACATCATTAACCTGAACGTATCCTGCTGTCTCACTGACAGATCCTGCTTTAGAGCTGCTCCAGTCAGGTTTATATTCACCAGAGGTCGACCGATACTGATGTTAACATTCAGGCCGATAAACACTGATGTTTTAAACCAACGTGTACAGCTGTACAGACTCTGTCAGACTCAGTCAGACTCTGTCAGACTCTGTACAGACTCTGTACAGACTCTGTACAGACTCTGTACAGACTCTGTACAGAGTCTGTACAGAGTCTGTACAGACTCTGTACAGACTCTGTCAGACTCAGTCAGACTCTGTCAGACTCTGTCAGACTCTGTGCAGGTAGAGCTTCTGTTCCAGAGAGATGACAACAATCTTTTTATTCAGGCTGAGATAAAGAGATTTTGGATGTTTCCTATGAACTGCAGAGTAAGGGCCCAAACTGAGACAAGATGGGGCCCTTCAGTCTCATGGGGCCCCGACAGGAACCTGACCAAAAATCATAAAAGAATCAGAAAAAATTCAAAAATCTGATACATCGGTCAACCTCTGATGTTCAGGAGTGAATGTTCGCTCCACAGCTGCTCCAGGAGGAGACGGGACGTCCAGAGCCGTGGTCCACAGTCCGGGTTTTACCAAGAGTCCTCAGAGAAGAATCCAGTCCAGTGCATCCTCACCAGGCTCGGTCTGAACGTCTCAGCGAGGGACGCTCCCATCTGCAGCTCACAGAGGTCTGACTCTGGGACCAGGACCAGGTCTGACTCTGGGACCAGGACCAGGTCTGACTCTGGGACCAGGACCAGGTCTGACTCTGGGACCAGGACCAGGTCTGACTCTGGGACCAGGTCTGACTCTGGGACCAGGACCAGGTCTGACTGTGGGACCAGGTCCAGGTCTGACTCTGGGACCAGGTCTGACTCTGGGACCAGGACCAGGTCTAACTCTGGGACCAGGACCAGGTCTGACTCTGGGACCAGGACCAGGTCTGACTCTGGGACCAGGTCTGACTCTGGGACCAGGACCAGGTCTGACTGTGGGACCAGGTCTGACTGTGGGACCAGGTCTGACTGTGGGACCAGGTCCAGGTCTGACTCTGGGACCAGGTCTGACTCTGGGACCAGGTCTGACTCTGGGACCAGGTCCGGGTCCAGGTCTCAGTGCTGCGTGGGCGTGGTCTCGGACGGCGCCCCCAGCTGGTGCCAGTCCACCCAGTGCTGCCCCGGACTCACAGACGACAGAGGGATGAAGGCCTCGCCCAAAACCGGATTCTCCCAAAAAGAACCGTCTCCCAGGACTCTGAGGTGGATCAACCTGTGGTCCAGGTCCCCCCGAGGGATCCGCTCGTACACCAGCTGTGGACCGAGACCTGGGTTAGACCAAGACTTTACACAAATCCTGTGCCACAGAGGTTAAAGTCAGTCCTGGTCTAGTCCTGGTCTAGTCCTGGTTTAGTCCTGGTCTAGTCCTAGTGTAGTCCTGGTCTAGTCCTGGTTTAGTCCTGGTTTAGTCCTGGTCTAGTCCTTTTCTAGTCCTTTTCTAGTCCTGGTCTAGACCTGGTCTAGTCCTGGTCTAGTCCTGGTCTAGTCCTGGTTTAGTCCTGGTCTAGTCCTGGTCTAGTCCTGGTCTAGTCCTGGTTTAGTCCTGGTCTAGTCCTGGTCTAGTCCTGGTCTAGTCCTTTTCTAGTCCTGGTCTAGTCCTGGTGTAGTCCTGGTCTAATCCTGGTTTAGTCCTGGTCTAGTCCTTTTCTAGTCCTTTTCTAGTCCTGGTCTAGACCTGGTCTAGTCCTGGTCTAGACCTGGTCTAGTCCTGGTCTAGTCCTGGTCTAGTCCTGGTTTAGTCCTGGTCTAGTCCTAGTCTAGTCCTGGTCTAGTCCTGGTCTAGTCCTGGTTTAGTCCTGGTCTAGTCCTGGTTTAGTCCTGGTCTAGTCCTGGTCTAGTCCTGGTTTAGTCCTGGTCTAGTCCTTTTCTAGTCCTGGTCTAGTCCTGGTTTAGTCCTGGTTTAGTCCTGGTCTAGTCCTTTTCTAGTCCTTTTCTAGTCCTGGTCTAGACCTGGTCTAGTCTTGGTCTAGACCTGGTCTAGTCCTGGTCTAGTCCTGGTTTAGTCCAGGTCTAGTCCTGGTCTAGTCCTGGTGTAGTCCTGGTCTAGTCCTGGTTTAGTCCTGGTCTAGTCCTGGTTTAGTCCTGGTCTAGTCCTGGTCTAGTCCTTTTCTAGTCCTGGTCTAGTCCTGGTGTAGTCCTGGTCTAGTCCTGGTTTAGTCCTGGTTTAGTCCTGGTCTAGTCCTGGTTTAGTCCTGGTCTAGTCCTGGTTTAGTCCTGGTCTAGTCCTGGTTTAGTCCTGGTCTAGTCCTTTTCTAGTCCTGGTCTAGTCCTGGTGTAGTCCTGGTCTAGTCCTGGTTTAGTCCTGGTTTAGTCCTGGTCTAGTCCTTTTCTAGTCCTGGTCTAGTCCTGGTCTAGTCCTGGTTTAGTCCTGGTATAGTCCTGGTTTAGTCCTGGTTTAGTCCTGGTCTAGTCCTTTTCTAGTCCTTTTCTAGTCCTGGTCTAGACCTGGTCTAGTCCTGGTCTAGACCTGGTCTAGTCCTGGTCTAGTCCTTTTCTAGTCCTGGTCTAGTCCTGGTGTAGTCCTGGTCTAGTCCTGGTTTAGTCCAGGTCTAGTCCTGGTCTAGTCCTGGTCTAGTCCTGGTCTAGTCCTGGTGTAGTCCTGGTCTAGTCCTGGTTTAGTCCTGGTCTAGTCCTTTTCTAGTCCTGGTCTAGACCTGGTCTAGTCCTGGTTTAGACCTGGTCTAGTCCTGGTCTAGTCCTGGTCTAGTCCTGGTCTAGTCCTGGTTTAGTCCTGGTCTAGTCCTGGTCTAGTCCTGGTTTAGTCCTGGTCTAGTCCTGGTCTAGTCCTGGTTTAGTCCTGGTCTAGTCCTGGTTTAGTCCTGGTCTAGTCCTGGTCTAGTCCTGGTTTAGTCCTGGTCTAGTCCTGGTTTAGTCCTGGTTTAGTCCTGGTCTAGTCCTTTTCTAGTCCTTTTCTAGTCCTGGTCTAGACCTGGTCTAGTCCTGGTCTAGACCTGGTCTAGTCCTGGTCTAGACCTGGTCTAGACCTGGTCTAGACCTGGTCTAGTCCTGGTCTAGTCCTGGTCTAGTCCTGGTTTAGTCCAGGTCTAGTCCTGGTCTAGTCCTGGTGTAGTCCTGGTCTAGTCCTGGTTTAGTCCTGGTCTAGTCCTGGTCTAGTCCTGGTCTAGTCCTGGTTTAGTCCAGGTCTAGTCCTGGTCTAGTCCTGGTTTAGTCCTGGTCTAGTCCTGGTCTAGTCCTGGTTTAGTCCTGGTCTAGTCCTGGTTTAGTCCTGGTTTAGTCCTGGTCTAGTCCTGGTCTAGTCCTGGTCTAGTCCTGGTGTAGTCCTGGTCTAGTCCTGGTCTAGTCCTGGTCTAGTCTTGGTCTAGTCCTGGTTTAGTCCAGGTCTAGTCCAGGTCTAGTCCAGGTCTAGTCCAGGTCTAGTCCTGGTCCTGTACCATCTCGTTGTAGGTAGGGTTGCAGGTTTTCCTGGCGGCCTTGGTCTTCCTCTTGCTGCTCTTCTGAGGATCTGGGAGCAGGTAAACTTTAACGTACGGATCTGGGTCTGTGCCGTCCGGGAGCGGCTGCTGTAAACACAAACACAGACCCGGCTCAGACCCAGCTCAGACCCGGCTCAGACCCGGCTCAGACCCGGCTCAGACCAAGCTCAGACCCAGCTCAGACCAGGCTCAGACTCGGCTCAGACCTGGTTCAGACCCGGCTCAGACCCAGCTCAGACCAGGCTCAGACTCGGCTCTGACCCGGCTCAGACCCGGCTCAGACCGAGCTCAGACCCGGTTCAGACCCGGTTCAGACCCAGCTCAGACCAGGCTCAGACCGAGCTCAGACCCGGTTCAGATCCGGCTCAGACCAGGCTCAGACCCGGTTCAGACCCGGCTCAGACCAGGCTCAGACCCGGTTCAGACCCGGCTCAGACCCGGTTCAGACCCGGCTCAGACCAGGCTCAGACCCGGTTCAGACCCGGCTCAGACCAGGCTCAGACCCGGTTCAGACCCGGTTCAGACCCGGTTCAGACCCGGCTCAGACCAGGCTCAGACCAGGCTCAGACCCGGCTCAGACCCAGCTCAGACCAGGCTCAGACTAGGCTCAGACCTGGTTCAGACCCGGCTCAGACCCGGCTCAGACCCGGCTCAGACCGAGCTCAGACCCGGTTCAGACCCGGTTCAGACCCGGTTCAGACCCAGCTCAGACCCGGTTCAGACCCGGCTCAGACCAGGCTCAGACCAGGCTCAGACCCGGCTCAGACCCAGCTCAGACCAGGCTCAGACTAGGCTCAGACCTGGTTCAGACCCGGCTCAGACCCGGCTCAGACCCGGCTCAGACCGAGCTCAGACCCGGTTCAGACCCGGTTCAGACCCGGTTCAGACCCAGCTCAGACCCGGCTCAGACCGAGCTCAGACCCGGTTCAGACCCGGCTCAGACCGAGCTCAGACCCGGTTCAGACCCGGCTCAGACCCGGTTCAGACCCGGCTCAGACCCGGTTCAGACCCGGCTCAGACCCGGTTCAGACCCGGTTCAGACCCGGCTCAGACCAGGCTCAGACCAGGCTCAGACCCGGTTCAGACCCGGCTCAGACTCGGCTCAGACCTGGTTCAGACCCGGTTCAGACCCGGCTCAGACCCGGCTCAGACCCGGTTCAGACCCGGTTCAGACCCGGTTCTGCAGTACATACCAGTCCTCGGATGTGCATGACCATGATGAACAGCTTCTCGTTCTTGTAGGAGATGGACAGCTTCACTTCTCCCAGCTCCTTCCCCGAGACCGGACTCCACTGCAGCTCTGGGAACACAGACCGGACTTTAACAAAACCAGGCTTTAACAAAACCAGGCTTTAACAAAACCAGGCTTTAACAAAACCAGGCTTTAACAAAACCAGGCTTTAACAAAACCAGACTTTAACAAAACCAGACTTTAACAAAACCAGACTTCAACAAAACCAGGCTTTAACAAAACCAGGCTTTAACAAAACCAGGCTTTAACAAAACCAGACTTTAACAAAACCAGGCTTTAACAAAACCGGACTTTAACAAAACCAGACTTTAACAAAACCAGACTTTAACAAAACCGGACTTTAACAAAACCAGGCTTTAACAAAACCGGACTTTAACAAAACCAGACTTTAACAAATCCCGACTTTAACAAAACCGGACTTTAACAAAACCCGACTTTAACAAACCCGGACTTTAACAAAACCCGACTTTAACAAAACCAGGCTTTAACAAAACCGGACTTTAACAAAACCCGACTTTAACAAAACCGGACTTTAACAAAACCAGGCTTTAACAAAACCAGACTTTAACAAAACCAGACTTTAACAAAACCAGGCTTTAACAAAACCGGACTTTAACAAAACCAGGATAAAAAAACTGAGTCCAATAACAGGGAACAATTAACCCTGGGTTAGTTTTACTGGGCATAATATAAATTAAACTGAGTCACACAAAGAGATTGTCAAGTCTGGAGTCGTTAAACCTGGGTTAAACCTGGGTTAGGCCTGGGTTAGACCTGGGTTAGTCCTGGGTTAAACCTGGGTTAGACCTGGGTTAAACCTGGGTTAGACCTGGGTTAGACCTGGGTTAGGCCTGGGTTAGACCTGGGTTAAACCTGGGTTAGACCTGGGTTAGACCTGGGTTAGTCCTGGGTTAAACCTGGGTTAGACCTGGGTTAGACCTGGGTTAGACCTGGGTTAGGCCTGGGTTAGACCTGGGTTAAACCTGGGTTAAACCTGGGTTAGACCTGGGTTAAACCTGGGTTAAAGCTGGGATAGACCTGGGTTAGTCCTGGGTTAGACCTGGGTTAGACCTGGGATAGACCTGGGTTAGGCCTGGGTTAGACCTGGGTTAGACCTGGGATAGACCTGGGTTAAAGCTGGGTTAGACCTGGGATAGACCTGGGTTAAAGCTGGGTTAGACCTGGGTTAGACCTGGGTTAAAGCTGGGTTAAACCTGGGTTAGACCTGGGTTAAACCTGGGTTAGACCTGGGATAGACCTGGGTTAAACCTGGGTTAGACCTGGGTTAAACCTGGGTTAGACCTGGGTTAGACCTGGGTTAAACCTGGGTTAAACCTGGGTTAGACCTGGGTTAAACCTGGGTTAAAGCTGGGTTAGACCTGGGTTAGACCTGAGTTAGACCTGGGTTAGACCTGGGTTAGACCCGGGTTAGACCTGGGTTAGACCTGGGTTAGACCCGGGTTAAACCCGGGTTAGACCTGAGTTAGACCTGGGTTAGACCCGGGTTAGACCCGGGTTAGACCTGGGTTAGACCTGGGCTAAACCTGGGTTAGACCTGGGTTAGACCTGGGTTAAACCTGGGTTAGACCTGGGTTAAACCTGGGTTAAACCTGGGTTAAAGTTACCTGCAGGTTTTGGGGCTGGTCCCTGTTTCTCTGACGGTTTCTCGTCCCGGGGCAGAGGATGGAAGAATGAGTAAACCAGGTCACACTGGAAACAAACACAGGACAGAGGAATGGGTTTAAACTGCTTTCCCATGGTTAGTTTTCCACAGAGGAACATTTATGTCTTGGATCTTGTCTGTCAGGACTAAACTCTGAGTCAGGACTAAACTCTGAGTCAGGACTAAACTCTGAGTCAGGACAAAACTCTGAGTCAGGACTAAACTCTGAGTCAGGACTAAACTCTGAACCAGGACTAAACTCTGAGTCAGGACTAAACTCTGAGTCAGGACTAAACTCTGAGTCAGGACAAAACTCTGAGTCAGGACTAAACTCTGAGTCAGGACTAAACTCTGAGTCAGGACTAAACTCTGAACCAGGACTAAACTCTGAGTCAGGACTAAACTCTGAGTCAGTGTTGTCTCAGTGTTTCCTCAGTGTCTCCTCAGTGTTGTCTCAGTGTTGTCTCAGTGTTTCCTCAGTGTTGTCTCAGTGTTGTCTCAGTGTTTCCTCAGTGTTGTCTCAGTGTTTCCTCAGTGTTGTCTCAGTGTTTCCTCAGTGTTGTCTCAGTGTTGTCTCAGTGTTTCCTCAGTGTTGTCTCAGTGTTGTCTCAGTGTTTCCTCAGTGTTGTCTCAGTGTTTCCTCAGTGTTGTCTCAGTGTTTTCTCAGTGTTGTCTCAGTGTTTCCTCAGTGTTGTCTCAGTGTTTTCTCAGTGTTGTCTCAGTGTTTCCTCAGTGTTGTCTCAGTGTTGTCTCAGTGTTTCCTCAGTGTTGTCTCAGTGTTTCCTCAGTGTTGTCTCAGTGTTTCCTCAGTGTTGTCTCAGTGTTTCCTCAGTGTTGTCTCAGTGTTTCCTTAGTGTTGTCTCAGTGTTGTCTGTGTTTCCTCAGTGTCTCCTCAGTGTTGTCTCAGTGTTTCCTCAGTGTTTCCTCAGTGCTTCCTCAGTGTTGTCTCAGTGTTTCCTCAGTGTTGTCTCAGTGTTGTCTCAGTGTTTCCTCAGTGTTGTCTCAGTGTTTCCTTAGTGTTGTCTCAGTGTTGTCTGTGTTTCCTCAGTGTCTCCTCAGTGTTGTCTCAGTGTTTCCTCAGTGTTTCCTCAGTGCTTCCTCAGTGTTGTCTCAGTGCTTCCTCAGTGTTGTCTCAGTGTTTCCTCAGTGTTGTCTCAGTGTTGTCTCAGTGTTGTCTCAGTGTTGTCTCAGTGTTTCCTCAGTGTTGTCTCAGTGTTGTCTCAGTGTTTTCTCAGTGTTTCCTCAGTGTTGTCTCAGTGTTTCCTCAGTGTTTCCTCAGTGTTGTCTCAGTGTTGTCTCAGTGTTTCCTCAGTGTTTCCTCAGTGTTGTCTCAGTGTTTCCTTAGTGTTGTCTCAGTGTTGTCTGTGTTTCCTCAGTGTCTCCTCAGTGTTGTCTCAGTGTTTCCTCAGTGTTTCCTCAGTGCTTCCTCAGTGTTGTCTCAGTGTTTCCTCAGTGTTATCTCAGTGTTGTCTCAGTGTTGTCTCAGTGTTTCCTCAGTGTCTCCTCAGTGTTGTCTCAGTGTTGTCTCAGTGTTTCCTCAGTGTTTCCTCAGTGTTTCCTCAGTGCTTCCTCAGTGCTTCCTCAGTGTTGTCTCAGTGTTGTCTCAGTGTTGTCTCAGTGTTTCCTCAGTGTTGTCTCAGTGTTGTCTCAGTGTTTTCTCAGTGTTTCCTCAGTGTTGTCTCAGTGTTTCCTCAGTGTCTCCTCAGTGTTTCCTCAGTGTTGTCTCAGTGTTGTCTCAGTGTTTCCTCAGTGTTGTCTCAGTGTTTCCTTAGGGTTGTCTCAGTGTTGTCTGTGTTTCCTCAGTGTCTCCTCAGTGTTGTCTCAGTGTTTCCTCAGTGTTTCCTCAGTGTTGTCTCAGTGTTTCCTCAGTGTTGTCTCAGTGTTGTCTCAGTGTTTCCTCAGTGTCTCCTCAGTGTTGTCTCAGTGTTTCCTCAGTGTTTCCTCAGTGTTTCCTCAGTGCTTCCTCAGTGTTGTCTCAGTGTCTCCTCAGTGTTGTCTCAGTGTTTCCTCAGTGTTGTCTCAGTGTTTCCTCAGTGTCTCCTCAGTGTTGTCTCAGTGTTTCCTCAGTGTTGTCTCAGTGTTGTCTCAGTGTTGTCTCAGTGTTGTCTCAGTGTTGTCTCAGTGTTTCCTCAATGTTGTCTCAGTGTTGTCTCAGTGTTTCCTCAGTGTTGTCTCAGTGTTGTCTCAGTGTTTCCTCAGTGTTGTCTCAGTGTTGTCTCAGTGTTTTCTCAGTGTTTCCTCAGTGTTGTCTCAGTGTTTCCTCAGTGTCTCCTCAGTGTTTCCTCAGTGTTGTCTCAGTGTTTCCTCAGTGTTTCCTCAGTGTTGTCTCAGTGTCTCCTCAGTGTTGTCTCAGTGTTTCCTCAGTGTTGTCTCAGTGTTTCCTCAGTGTCTCCTCAGTATTGTCTCAGTGTTGTCTCAGTGTTTCCTCAGTGTCTCCTCAGTGTCGTCTCAGTGTTGTCTCAGTGTTTCCTCAGTGTCTCCTCAGTGTTGTCTCAGTGTTTCCTCAGTGTTGTCTCAGTGTTGTCTCAGTGTTTCCTCAGTGTCTCCTCAGTGTTGTCTCAGTGTTTCCTCAGTGCTTCCTCAGTGTTGTCTCAGTGTTTCCTCAGTGTTGTCTCAGTGTTTCCTAAGTGTTTCCTCAGTGCTTCCTCAGTGCTTCCTCAGTGTTGTCTCAGTGTTTCCTCAGTGTTGTCTCAGTGTTGTCTCAGTGTTTCCTCAGTGTTTCCTCAGTGCTGTCTCAGTGTTTCCTCAGTGTCTCCTCAGTGTTGTCTCAGTGTTTCCTCAGTGCTTCCTCAGTGTTGTCTCAGTGTTTCCTCAGTGTCTCCTCAGTGTTGTCTCAGTGTTGTCTCAGTGTTTCCTCAGTGTTGTCTCAGTGTTTCCTCAGTGTCTCCTCAGTGTTGTCTCAGTGTTTCCTCAGTGTTGTCTCAGTGTTGTCTCAGTGTTTCCTCAGTGCTTCCTCAGTGTTGTCTCAGTGTTTTCTCAGTGTTTCCTCAGTGTCTCCTCAGTGTTTCCTCAGTGTTGTCTCAGTGTTTCCTCAGTGTTTCCTCAGTGTTGTCTCAGTGTCTCCTCAGTGTTGTCTCAGTGTTTCCTCAGTGCTTCCTCAGTGTTGTCTCAGTGTTTCCTCAGTGCTTCCTCAGTGCTTCCTCAGTGTTGTCTCAGTGTTTCCTCAGTGTCTCCTCAGTGTTGTCTCAGTGTTGTCTCAGTGTTTCCTCAGTGTTTCCTCAGTGTCTCCTCAGTGTTGTCTCAGTGTTTCCTCAGTGTTGTCTCAGTGTTGTCTCAGTGTTTCCTCAGTGTTTCCTCAGTGCTGTCTCAGTGTTTCCTCAGTGTCTCCTCAGTGTTGTCTCAGTGTTTCCTCAGTGTTTCCTCAGTGTTTCCTCAGTGTTGTCTCAGTGTTTCCTCAGTGTCTCCTCAGTGTTTCCTCAGTGTTGTCTCAGTGTTTCCTCAGTGTTTCCTCAGTGTTGTCTCAGTGTCTCCTCAGTGTTGTCTCAGTGTTTCCTCAGTGTTGTCTCAGTGTTTCCTCAGTGTCTCCTCAGTATTGTCTCAGTGTTGTCTCAGTGTTTCCTCAGTGTCTCCTCAGTGTCTCCTCAGTGTTGTCTCAGTGTTGTCTCAGTGTTTCCTCAGTGTTGTCTCAGTGTTTCCTCAGTGTCTCCTCAGTGTTGTCTCAGTGTTTCCTCAGTGTTGTCTCAGTGTTTCCTCAGTGTTTCCTCAGTGCTGTCTCAGTGTCTCCTCAGTGTTGTCTCAGTGTTTCCTCAGTGCTTCCTCAGTGTTGTCTCAGTGTTTCCTCAGTGTCTCCTCAGTGTTGTCTCAGTGTTGTCTCAGTGTTTCCTCAGTGTTGTCTCAGTGTTGTCTCAGTGTTTCCTCAGTGCTTCCTCAGTGTTGTCTCAGTGTTTCCTCAGTGTTTCCTCAGTGTCTCCTCAGTGTTTCCTCAGTGTTGTCTCAGTGTTTCCTCAGTGTTTCCTCAGTGTTGTCTCAGTGTCTCCTCAGTGTTTCCTCAGTGCTTCCTCAGTGTTGTCTCAGTGTTGTCTCAGTGTTTCCTCAGTGCTTCCTCAGTGCTTCCTCAGTGTTGTCTCAGTGTTTCCTCAGTGTCTCCTCAGTGTTGTCTCAGTGTTGTCTCAGTGTTTCCTCAGTGTTGTCCTCAGTGTTTCCTCAGTGTCTCCTCAGTGTTGTCTCAGTGTTTCCTCAGTGTTGTCTCAGTGTTGTCTCAGTGTTTCCTCAGTGTTTCCTCAGTGCTGTCTCAGTGTTTCCTCAGTGTCTCCTCAGTGTTGTCTCAGTGTTTCCTCAGTGTTTCCTCAGTGTTGTCTCAGTGTTTCCTCAGTGTCTCCTCAGTGTTTCCTCAGTGTTGTCTCAGTGTTTCCTCAGTGTTTCCTCAGTGTTGTCTCAGTGTCTCCTCAGTGTTGTCTCAGTGTTTCCTCAGTGTTGTCTCAGTGTTTACTCAGTGTTCTCCTCAGTATTGTCTCAGTGTTGTCTCAGTGTTTCCTCAGTGTCTCCTCAGTGTCGTCTCAGTGTTGTCTCAGTGTTTCCTCAGTGTCTCCTCAGTGTTGTCTCAGTGTTTCCTCAGTGTTGTCTCAGTGTTTCCTCAGTGTCTCCTCAGTGTTGTCTCAGTGTTTCCTCAGTGCTTCCTCAGTGTTGTCTCAGTGTTTCCTCAGTGTTGTCTCAGTGTTGTCTCAGTGTTTCCTCAGTGCTTCCTCAGTGTTGTCTCAGTGTTTCCTCAGTGTCTCCTCAGTGTTGTCTCAGTGTTTCCTCAGTGTTGTCTCAGTGTTTCCTCAGTGTCTCCTCAGTGTTGTCTCAGTGTTTCCTCAGTGTTGTCTCAGTGTTGTCCTCAGTGTTTCCTCAGTGCTGTCTCAGTGTTTCCTCAGTGTCTCCTCAGTGTTGTCTCAGTGTTTCCTCAGTGTTTCCTCAGTGCTTCCTCAGTGTTTCCTCAGTGTTGTCTCAGTGCTGTGTCAGTGTTTCCTCAGTGTTGTCTCAGTGCTTCCTCAGTGTTTCCTCAGTGTTTCCTCAGTGCTGTCTCAGTGTTTCCTCAGTGTTGTCTCAGTGCTGTCTCAGTGTTTCCTCAGTGTTGTCTCAGTGTTGTCTCAGTGTTTCCTCAGTGTCTCCTCAGTGTTGTCTCAGTGTTGTCTCAGTGTTTCCTCAGTGTTGTCTCAGTGTTTCCTCAGTGTTTCCTCAGTGCTTCCTCAGTGTTGTCTCAGTGCTGTGTCAGTGTTTCCTCAGTGTTGTCTCAGTGTTTCCTCAGTGCTGTCTCAGTGCTGTCTCAGTGTTTCCTCAGTGTTGTCTCAGTGCTGTCTCAGTGTTTCCTCAGTGTTGTCTCAGTGTTTCCTCAGTGTTGTCTCAGTGCTGTCTCAGTGTTTCCTCAGTGTTGTCTCAATGTTGTCTCAGTGTTTCCTCAGTGTTTCCTCAGTGCTGTCTCAGTGTTTCCTCAGTGTTGTCTCAGTGTTTCCTCAGTGTTGTCTCAGTGTTGCCTCAGTGTTGTCTCAGTGTTTCCTCAGTGTTCTCAGTGCTTCCTCAGTGTTTGTCCTCAGTGTTGTCTCAGTGCTGTCTCAGTGTTGTCTCAGTGTTACTCAGTGTTGTCTCAGTGTTTCCTCAGTGTTGTCTCAGTGTTGTCTCAGTGTTTCCTCAGTGTTGTCTCAGTGTTGTCTCAGTGTTTCCTCAGTGTTGTCTCAGTGTTGTCCTCAGTGTTTCTCAGTGTTTCCTCAGTGTTTCCTCAGTGTTTGTCTCAGTGTTGTCTCTAGTGTGTCCTCAGTGTTGTCTCAGTGTTTCCTCAGTGTTTCTCAGTGTTTCCTCAGTGTTGTCTCAGTGTGTCTCAGTGTTTCCTCAGGTGTTGTCTCGTGCTGTCTCAGTGTTTCCTTAGGTTGTCTCCAGTGTTTCCTCAGTGTTGTCTCAGTGTTTCCTCAGTGTTGTCTCAGTGTTTCCTCGTGTTGTCTCAGTGCTGTCTCAGTGTTCCTCAGTGTTGTCTCAGTGTTTCCTCAGTGTTGTCTCAGTGTATTCCTCAGTGCTGTCTCAGTGTTTCCTCAGTGTTATTGTCTCAGTGTTGTCTCAGTGTTTCCTCAGTGTTTTCCTCAGTGTTGTCCTCAGTGTTTCTCAGTGTTTCCTCAGTGTTTCCTCAGTGTTGTCTCAGTGTTTCCTCAGTGTTGTCTCAGTGTTGTCCAGTGTTTCCTCAGTGTTGTCTCAGTGTTTCCTTAGTGTTGTCTCAGTGTTTCCTCAGTGTTGTCTCAGTGTTTCCTCAGTGTTGTCTCAGTGCTGTCTCAGTGTTTCTCAGTGTGGTCTCAGTGTTTCCTCAGGTGTTGTCTCAGTGTTTCCTCAGTGTTGTCTCAGTGCTGTCTCAGTGTTTCCTCAGTGTTGTCTCAGTGTTTCCTCAGTGTTGTCTCAGTGGTTGTCATTCAGTGTTTCTCAGTGTTTCCTCAGTGTTGTCTCAGTGTTTCCTCAGTGTTGTCTCAGTGTTTCCTCAGTGTTGTCTCAGTGTTGTCTCAGTGTTGTCTCAGTGTTGTCCTCAGTGTTCCTCAGTGCTGTCCTCAGTGTTTCTCAGTGTTTCCTCAGTGTTGTCTCAGTGTTGTCTCAGTGTTGTCTCAGTGTTTCCTCAGTGTTGTCTCAGTGTTGTCTCAGTGTTTCCTCAGTGCTTGTCTCAGTGTTTCCTCAGTGTTCCTCAGTGCTTCCTCAGTGTTTCTCAGTGTTTTCCTCAGTGTTGTCTCAGTGTCTGTCTCAGATGTTTCCTCAGTGTTGTCTCAGTGTTTGTCTCAGTGTTTCCCAGTGTGTCTCAGTGTTCTCAGTGTTTCCTCAGTGCTTCCTCAGTGTGTCTCAGTGTTGTCTCAGTGTTTCCTCAGTGTGTCTCAGTGTTTCCTCAGTGTTGTCTCAGTGTTTCCTCAGGTGTCTCCTCAGTGTTGTCTCAGTGTTGTCTCAGTGTTTCCTCAGTGTTGTCTCAGTGTTTCCTCAGTGTTGTCTCAGTGTTGTCTCAGTGTTTCCTCAGTGTTGTCTCAGTGTTGTCTCAGTGTTTCCTCAGTGTTTCCTCAGTGTTGTCTCAGTGTTTCCTCAGTGTTTCCTCAGTGTCTCCTCAGTGTTGTCTCAGTGTTTCCTCAGTGTTGTCTCAGTGTTTCCTCAGTGTTGTCTCAGTGTTGTCTCAGTGTTTCCTCAGTGTTGTCTCAGTGTTTCCTCAGTGTTTCCTCCAGTGTTTTCTCAGTGTTGTCTCAGTGTTTCCTCAGTGTTGTCTCAGTGCTGTCTCAGTGTTTCTCAGTGTTGTCTCAGTGTTTCCTCAGTGTTGTCTCAGTGTTGTCTCAGTGTTCAGTGTTGTCTCAGTGTTGTCCTCAGTCGTTGTCTCAGTGTTGTCCTCAGTGTTGTCTCAGTGTTTCCTCAGTGTTGTCTCAGTGTTTCCTCAGTGTTGTCCTCAGTGTTGTTCTCAGTGTTGTCCTCAGTGTTGTTCTCAGTGTTGTTCTCAGTGTTGTTCTCAGTGTCTGTCTCAGTGTTGTCCTCAGTGTTGTTCTCAGTGTTGTTCTCAGTGTTGTTCTCAGTGTTGTCCTCAGTGTTGTCCTCAGTGTCTCCTCAGTGTTGTTCTCAGTGTTGTCTCAGTGCTTTCCTCAGTGTTGTCTCAGTGTTGTCTCAGTGTTTCCTCAGTGTCTCCTCAGTGTTGTCTCAGTGCTGTCTCAGTGTTTCCTCAGTGTTGTCTCAGTGTTTCCTCAGTGTTGTCTCAGTGTTTCCTCAGTGTTGTCTCAGTGCTGTCTCAGTGTTTCCTCAGTGTTGTCTCAGTGTTTCCTCAGTGTTGTCTCAGTGTGTTCTTAGTGTTGTCTCAGTGTTTCCTCAGTGCTGTCTCAGTGTTTCCTCAGTGTTGTCTCAGTGTTTCCTCAGTGTTGTCTCAGTGCTGTCTCAGTGTTTCCTCAGTGTTGTCTCAATGTTGTCTCAGTGTTTCCTCAGTGTTTCCTCAGTGCTGTCTCAGTGTTTCCTCAGTGTTGTCTCAGTGTTTCCTCAGTGTTTCCTCAGTGTCTCCTCAGTGTTGTCTCAGTGTTGTCTCAGTGTTTCCTCAGTGCTTCCTCAGTGTTGTCTCAGTGCTTTCCTCAGTGTTTCCTCAGTGTTGTCTCAGTGTTTTACTCAGTGTTGTCTCAGTGCTTCCTCAGTGTTTCCTCAGTGTTTGCTCAGTGTTTCCTCAGTGTTGTCTCAGTGCTGTCTCAGTGTTTCCTTAGTGTTGTCTCAGTGTTTCCTCAGTGTTGTCTCAGTGTTTCCTCAGTGTTGTCTCAGTGTTTCCTCAGTGTTGTCTCAGTGCTGTCTCAGTGTTTCCTCAGTGTTGTCTCAGTGTTTCCTCAGTGTTGTCTCAGTGTTTCCTCAGTGTTGTCTCAGTGCTGTCTCAGTGTTTCCTCAGTGTTGTCTCAGTGTTTCCTCAGTGTTGTCTCAGTGTTTCCTCAGTGTTGTCTCAGTGTCTCCTCAGTGTTGTCTCAGTGTTTCCTCAGTGTTGTCTCAGTGTTTCCTCAGTGTTGTCTCAGTGTTGTCTCAGTGTTTTCTCAGTGTTTCCTCAGTGTTGTCTCAGTGTGTCCTCAGTGTTTCCTCAGTGTGTCTCAGTGTTTCCTCAGTGTTGTCCTCAGTGTTTCCTCAGTGTTTCCTCAGTGTTCCTCCTCAGTGTTGTCTCAGTGTTGTCTCAGTGTTTCCTCAGTGTTTCCTCAGTGTTGTCTCAGTGTTTCCTCAGTGTTGTCTCAGTGTTTCCTCAGTGTTGTCTCAGTGTTTCCTCAGTGTTGTCTCAGTGTTGTCTCAGTGTTTCCTCAGTGTTGTCTCAGTGTTTCCTCAGTGTTGTCCTCAGTGTTGTCTCAGTGTTGTCTCAGTGTTTCCTCAGTGTTGTCTCAGTGTTTCCTCAGTGTTGTCTCAGTGTTGTCTCAGTGTTTCCTCAGTGTTGTCTCAGTGTTTCCTCAGTGTTGTTCTCAGTGTTGTTCTCAGTGTTGTCCTCAGTGTTGTCCTCAGTGTTGTCTCAGTGTTTCCTCAGTGTTGTCTCAGTGTTTCCTCAGTGTTGTCTCAGTGTTTCCTCAGTGTTTCCTCAGTGTTGTCTCAGTGTTTCCTCAGTGTTGTCTCAGTGTTTCTCAGTGTTGTCCTCAGTGTTTCCTCAGTGTGTCTCAGTGTTTCCTCAGTGTTGCTCAGTGTTTCCACAGTGTTTGTGCCTCAGTGTTTCCCAGTGTTGTCTCAGTGTTTCTCAGTGCAGTGTGTGTCTCAGTGTTTCCTCGTGCTCAGTGTTGTCTCAGTGTTTCCTCAGTGGTTCGTCTCAGTGTTTCCTCAGTGTTGTCTCAGTGTTGTTCTCAGTGTTTTTCTCAGTGTGCTGATGCTAGGGTGTTCATCAGTGTTTCCCTCAGTGATTGTTGTCTCATGTTGGTGTGGGGTCTCAGTGTTTTCCTCTCAGTTTCTTCAGTGTTGTCTCAGTGTTGTTCCCAGTGATTTTCCTCAGTGTGCTGTCTCAGTGTTTCTCAGTGTTGTTCTCAGTGTTGTCCTCAGTGTTGTCCTCAGTGTTGTCCTCAGTGTTGTTCTCAGTGTTGCTCTCAGTGTTGTCCTCAGTGTCTTCCTCAGTGTTGCTCTCAGTGTTGTCTCAGTGTTTCCTCAGTGTTGTCGTGAACCTTAGTTTGTCATCTTTCAGTGTTTCCTCAGTGTTTGGTCCGTGCAGTGCTTCCCGTTGTCTCAGTGTTTCCGTTGTGTCTCAGTGCTGGTCTGTGTCCTAGTTGTCCAGTGTTTCCTACATGTTGTTCCCCCCCCTCGTGTTTCCTTCAAAAGGTTGTCAACAAGACATTGTCGCAGTGCTGTGCTCGTCGTTCCTCGTGTTTGTTCAGTCTGTTTGTGTTTATTGTGTTCGGTTTCCTCAGTGTTGTCTCATTCATGTGTCTCAGTGTTTCCCCCCTCATGTTGTTCCTCAGTGTGTTTCGTTCCTCAGTGTTTTGTCTCAACTGTCCAGTGTCTCGCTCATTGCTGTGTCCTCAGTGTTGTCTCCGTCCTTGTCTCAGTGTTTCTTGATTCTCAATGTTGTCCGCTCAGTGTCTCTCGTGTCCTTCAGTGTTTCCTCAGTGTTTCCTCATGCTTCCTCCTCAGATGTTTCCTCAGTGTTCCATTCCTCATTGTTGGGGTCTCATGTTTGTTGGGGGGGGGGGGGGGGGGGTTTTTTTTTTCCTCAGTGTTTGTTAGGCGCGAGCCGCGCGCCCCCTCAAGTGTTTCCTCCATGTTGTCCTCCAGTGCTGCTGTCCTGTCTCAGTGTTTTCCCTTTTCCCCACTTAGGTGTTGTCCGCTGTCTCCAAGGCACTCAGCATACTCAGTGTTTACACCCTTCCCCTCCTCCTCCCCCCCCCCCCATTCCCCTTCCCTCCCCCCCCCCCTTCCTTTCCAAAAAAAAAAAAAATCAAAGAAGTGTTGTTCCCTCAGTGGTTTCCACCTTCCTCCCTCCCACCTTCATCGACCACCACCTCCCCCTCCCCCCCCCCCGTTCCTTTCCTCGCTCCCCTCGCGGTCCCCTTCCTCATAGTGAAAAAAAAAAAAAAGAAAAAAAAAAAAAAGAAAAAATTGTCCCCCCTCCCCCTCTTTCAACATCCAAGTGTTTTTCCCCCCCACCTCGCCCGTGCCCCCGGTCCCCGTTCCCAAGCTCCACCCCTCCACTTTCCTTTCCCTCCGCCCTTTCACACAAAGGGTTGTCTCAGAGTGGCTGTCTTGTCTCACAGACATCAAGTTGTTTTTTTTTTTTTTCCCTTCCTCAGTGTTGTCCCCCCCGCTGTCAAAAGTGATGTTTTTTCCTCCGCCCCCCTTTTCCTTTTCCTCCTTCCATTTCCCCCTCCTTCCGTTGTTTGTCCCGACTCAAGTGGCTGTCTCAGTGTTTACCTCAGAAGTGTTGTCTCAGTGGGGGGGGGGTTTCCTCAGTGGTGTTCCTCAGTGTTGTCTCAAGTGTTTTTATTTATCTTTTTCTAATAACCTCAGTGTTGTCTCAAGTGTTGTCTCAGTGTTTTTTTTTTCCCCCTCTCGTGTTGTCTCAGTGTTTTCCTCATGTTGTCTCAGTGTTTTCCCTCCACCCTGCCCCCTCCTTCCCTCCCCTCCCCTTCCTTCCCCTTCCCCCCCCCCCCCTCCCCCCCCACCCTCCTCCCCACCTCCCCGCCTCCCTCCACCTTCCCCCCCTTCCCCGTCCCTCAGTGTTGTCTCAGTGTTGTCTCATGTTTCCTCCCCCCTCCTGCCTCCCCCTCCCCTCCTCCTTCACCTCCCTCCTCCCCTCCTTTCCCTCCTCCCTCCCCCCTCTTCTCCCTCTCAGTGTGCTGTCTCGTCTTCTCCAGTGTTGGGTCATTATGATTTTCCTTCCGCCTCCTCCCCCCTCCTCAAGTGTTGGTTCCTCAGGTCATGTGTTTTTTTCCCCTCCTCAGTGTTGTCTCAGACGAGGGTGTCTCAGAGCAGGGTGAGGAGGGGGAGCGTGTTGCCCCTCAGTGAGGGGGGGGGGGGGTTTTTGCGTGTTTTTTTTTTGCTTTTTCCTTTTTCTTTATCCCCTCCAAAGTTGGGTTGTCCATCAACATCTCAACATCTCAGTGTTGTACTCAGTGTTTACCTCACAGTGTTGTCCTCCCAAACATGGGTTGCCAAGTCGCAGGTGCTTCCTCATGGTTTTCCCCCTCAGTGTTTTTTTCCCCTACAGAAGCAGTGGTTGTCTCAAGTGTTTTTTTTCCCTTAGGTTGTCCTGTCTCAGTCTCAGTGTTGGTCTGTGTTTCTCCTCAGTGATGTTTTCCCCTCCTCAGTGTTGGTCTCAGTGTTATCTCAGTGTTGTTCTCAGTGTTTCCCCCCCCCACCCCCCACCTCCTCAAAGTGTTGTGTCTTTCTTCTCAGTGCTGTCTCAGTGTTTCCTCAGTGTTTGTCTTCAGTGTTTCCCTCAGTCAAGTGTTGTTTCTCTCGTGTTTCCTTCCCCTCTCCCCTTCCTCCTTCCTCATGTTGTCCTCAGTGCTGTCTGTCTCAGTGTTCCTTCAGTGTTGTCTCAGTGTTTTACTCAGTGTTGTCTCACTCAAGCAAGTGTTTCCCTTTAGTGTTTTCGTCTCAATGTCTTCCTTGTCCTCAGTGTTTCTTCAGTGCTGGGGGGGGTCTCAGTGTTGTTTTCTTCCCGTGTTGTCATCAGTGTTTCCTCACAGTTTTGTCTCAGTGCTGGTGTCTCAGTGTTTCCCCTCATGTTTGTCTCAAAATGGTTGTACTCAGTTTTCTCAGTGGGTTTCCATCCTCCTCCCTCCTCCCCCCCCCTCCTCCTTCCTCCTCCTTCCTCAGTTGCGTTGGTGTGGGTGGTGGGGTGATTGGGGGGGTTGGCTGTGCAGTGACTGGTGTGGGGTGTTGGTGGGGAGGAGGGGTGCGAGAGCCTCGTGGTTGGGGGGCTGCTGCTGGGGGAGTACTGCGGGCTGCTGCGGCTGGCTGCTGCTCTGGCTGGAGGCTGGGGGTTCGGGGGTCTCATGTTTTCCTCAGTGTTGTTCTCAGTGTTTTATATTTTTTTTTTTTTTTTTTTTATTTCGCCTCAGTGTCCCTTCATCCCCTCAGTGTTATTGTCTCAGTGTTTCCCCCCCCCCCTCAGTGTTTCTCCTCAGTGTTGTCTCACAGTGTTTCCTCGTGGCTGTCCGTGTTTCCTCAGTGTCTCCTCAGTGTTGCTCAGTGTTTCCATCAGTTTGCCACCCCCCCCTCTCATGGCTTTCTTCCTCAGAGTGTTTCCCTTTTCCCTCCCCCCCTCCTCCCCCCCGTCCCCCCCCCCTTCTTCCGCTCCCTCAGTGTTGTCTCAGTGTGCGTGTGTGAGGTGTGATGGATGGGGGATGTGCTATAAGGTGGGGTGGGGGGTGATGTCGTGGGTGATTGGAAGGGGGGGACGCGGCGGGCGGTGCTCCCCCCCCCCCTGGTCGTGCTGTGTGGTGTGTTCAGTGTTTCCCTTCCCGTCCAGTGTTGTCTTCAACTCAGGAGTTCAGGTGTCTTTGGACTTGTCCTCAGTGTTTCCTCAGTGGTTTTTTTTTTTATTCCTCAGTGCTGGCTGGATCTTCCAGTGTTTCCCCCCCTCAGTTGTTTTGGTCTCAGTGTCCGCCGGTCTCAGTGTTTCCTCAGTGTTGTCTCGATTGTTTTGTCCATCAGTGTTTCCTAGTGTTCTTGCTCCATTCATCAGTGTTGGTTCTCACTCAGTGTTGTCTCAGGTGTATTCCGCTCAGTGGTTTAGTCCTCAGTGTTTCCCCCTCTCCCCCCCTCAGTGTGGTTCCTCCCCTCCCCTCAGTGCTTCCCCCCCCCCCCCCTGCAAGTGTTGTCTCACATGTGCTGTGTCAGTGTTTTTTTTTTTATTTCAGTGTTTTGTTGTTTTGTTTTGTTCCTTCCTCAGTGAGGTTGTCCTCATCAGTGTATTTCTTGTCCTCCTCCCCTCATGGCTGGTCCATCAAGCTCCAGTCAGGTCAGAGGGGCATGGGGCAGGGGGGGAAGAGGGGTCAGTGCTGTCCTCATTGTTTTCTTGTTTTTTCCTCAGTGTTGTCTCAGTGCTGGTCTCAGTGTTTTCCCCCTCATGTTGTCTCACAGTGTTTCTCAGTGTTGGTCTCCTCAGTTGCTGGTCTCATTGTTTTCCCTCAGTGGGTTGTCTCAATGTTTGTCCTCAGTGTTTTTCACCCCCCTCCCGACCCCCCCCCGCCCACCCTCCCCACCCCCCCTCCTTTCCCCCCCCCCCCCCCCCCCCCCCCCCCCCCCACCCCAACCCCCCCCGACCTACTCCCTCCCCCCCCCCGCACCCCGCACTCCCCTCCCCATCCTCCCCCCCCCACCCCCGGCCTCCTTTCCACCCCCACCCCCTCCCCCCCCCATCCCCCCTTCAGTGTTTCCTACCCTCAGTGCTGTCTCAGTGTTTCCTCAGTGTGTTGTCTCGGTGTTTCCTCCCCTCCTCAGTGTTTCCCTCATGGGGGGGGGTTCTTTCGCCTCAGTGTTGTGCTCAGTGGTTGAGTTGGTTGGTTGGGGGGTGGGTCTCCGTTGTTTTCCCCTCCCCTCATGCTATAACCTCAGTGTTGTCTGCCTTCAAGTGGTTGGGGGGTCTCATGCTTTTTTTCTTCCTAAGTGTTTTTCTTTCCTTTTTCCCCCTCATTGTTGACTATACTCAGTGTTGTCTCATCTCAGTGCTCTTTAGTGCTCCCATCAAAGTGTTTGTATCAGTGTTTTGCTCAGAGTGTTTTGTTTTTTTGTTTTTTTTTTTTTTTTTTTTTTTTTTTTCCCCCCCCCCCTCACAGTGTTGTCTCAAAGTCTGGGGGGTTGGTTTGTGTGTTGGAGGCTGCTGGGTGCTCAGTGGTTTCCTTTTCCTTCTCTTAGTGTTGTCTCAAGGTCTCAGTGTTTTCCCTCATGAGATTGTTGTTTGGTTCCTCAGTGTTTTCCTCAAGTGGTGGTCTCATGTTTCCCTCAGGGTGGGTGTTGGGTTCTCAGGGTCAGTTAGTCTCAGTGTGGCTGTCTCAGTGTTTTCCCCTGTCCTCCTTCCATTCCTTCAGAACAAGAACAATTGTTGTCTCAAAAGTGGGGGGTAGTTTTTTCCCCCCCCCCCCTCCTCCTCCCCTCCGTTCCCCCACCCCTTCCCCCCCCTAACACATCCCTCCCCTCCCTCCCCCTTCCTCCCACTCCCCCCCTCCCCTCCATCCCGCGTCTCTTCGCTTTCCCCCCTCCCTCCTTCCTCCCATGCCCCCCCTCTTTCCCCCTTCCTCCCCTCCCACCTCCTTCCTTCCCTTCCCATCCCCAACCATCCCCTTTCCTCCCCCCCCCATCCCTCCCCCCTTTCCTCATGTTTTTTTGTCTCAGTGTTTCCTCAGTTGTTGTCTCAGTGCTGTCTCAGTGTTTTAGTGTTTGTTTTCCCCTCATTGGTTTGGTCTCAGCAGTGGGTGTTCCCCCCCCCCTCAGCAGATTGTTGTCCCTCAGCTCAGTCAGCTCACAGGTTTTTTTTTATTATTATTTCCCTTAGTGTTGGTCCCTCAGTGGTGGGGATCAGTGTTTCCTTTCCTCTCATCTCCATCCTCGGCTAGGTGGGGAGAGGAAGGGAGAAGGAGAGGTGGTGTTCTGTCCCTCAGTGTTTAGTCCTTCCTTCCTTCCTTCCTCCCTCAGTGGGTTTGTCTCAGTGTTTTTTCCATCCCACCTCAGTGTTTGTCCTCTCAATTGTGAGTGAAGGTGGGGGTGTGCTGTGCGTGGAGTGGGTGAAGGGGTGTCATTGGGTGGCTGGGGGGAGTGGGCTGGGCTCACATAAGTGTTTTTTCCTGGCAGATAGGTTGTGTCTCAATGTTTGTCAATTCAGGTGTTTTCCCTTTCCCTTCCCCTCAACAACCTCCTCAGTGTTTTTCCTCCTCAGGCTAGTCCCTCAAGCCCTCAAACCGTCCAACATCAGGAGTGTTTCCTCAGTGGTTGTTGTCTCAGTCAGGGTATTTCCTCAGTGTTTTTCCTCCCCCCTCAGTGTAGTGGGGTTCTCCCTCAGGTGTTTGTCCTCAGCAACACTCAGGCAGCAAGAGGGGCAGGGGCTCAGTTGGGTTGTCTCGCCTCAGATGTTTTTCCTCCTCCCTGCTCCTCCCTTTCCATCGAGTTGGGGGGCCTCTTTCCACCCCTCCCTCAAACATTGTTGTGAGTGGTCTCAGTGCGTTGTATGATAGTATAATTTTTTTTTCGTGCTGTGCTTGCTTTATTAATTTTTTTCTTTTTTGCTTGAGCACCACTCTCTTGCTTCTTTGCTTTCTCCCCCCGTCCATGTTCCCTTTTCCTAAAGCTTCTTCCCCCCCTTCCCTCCCATCCCCCCCCCCTCCAGTGTTTCTTTTCCTCAGTGTTGTCTCACAACAAGAGTGTTTTCTCCCTCTTTTCTCCCCCTCCGCCCCCCTCACAAACAGTGTTGAATCATGTGTTGTCACCCCCACCCCCCCCTTCTTTCTTTGTCTCACTGTCTTCCACCCTTCATCTCTGTCTTCCTCGTCTCCCTCTTTCTTCCTCAGTCCCCCCAGTGGAGATCAGCTCAGCTCAGTGGGGTGGGTGCTTTCCTCCCCTCCTCCTCACGTGTTGTCCCCATGTTTTGCTCTCAAAAAGAAAGAAAAAGAAAGAAGTGGGTTGCATCCTCCTCATGTTGTCTCAAGTGCGTCTTGGTCCTCAGTGTTTTCCTTTAGTGTTGTCATCAGTGTTTTTCCTCCTTGTTGGTCTCAAGGGTGTTTTTCCTCATTGGGTGGTTGTCCCCTCACAGTCACTCAGTTTGTTTTTCCATCAATTGTTGTCTCCATCAGAGGGCGGGATAGCAGATCTCACGATGCTCTGGTCTCAGAGCCTCAGTGTTTTTCTTCCCCTCAGTGTTGTCTCACAGTGGGGGGGGGGGGGAGGGTTTCCCCCCCCCCCCTCCTCCCTTTCCCCTCCCCTCCCCTCATTGTTGTCCTCAAGTGGTTTCCCTCCCCCCCTCCCCCCTTCCCTCTCCCGTCACCCCCCTCCTCCTCCCCTAAAACAGTGTGTGTCAGCCGAGGTCCCCCCCCTCGTCTCAGGATCAGCAAGGGGTCCTCATTGGCTCAGTGCCTTGTCCCTCATGTTTCCTCCTACCTTTCCTTCCTACCCCCTCCCCCCTCGCTCCTCCTCAGTGTTTGTCATACAGGAAGTTCAAGGGTGTTTCCCTACACCTTCCTCCCTCCTCCTTCCCCCCTCCCTCACAGTGTTTCGGTCGCCTTCATCAGTGTTTCCCTCCACCCTCAGTGTTGTCTCAGGTGCTTTTCCCCTCCCCCTCCCCCCTTCCTCTCCTCCTTCCTCAATGTTGTCTTCAAGCATCAGGTGTTTCCCAGTGGGAAGATGTTGTACAACTCAGAGAGATATTGTTTTTTTCCACCCCACTCCTCCCTTTTCCTCTCCCCCTTTCCCCCCCCCTTCCGCCCCCACCGAGGAAAGTTAGTTTTTTTGTTTGGGGGGGGAGGGGGGGGGGGTTGGGGGGGGTGGGGGTGTTGGGTGGGGTGGGGGGGTGGGGGGGGGTCTCATAGGGTGGTTTTCTTGTCCCCCCAAAACGATCCAAGAGACCCTCCCCTCCCCACAGTGTTTGGGGTCTCAGTGTTTTCTCCCCTCCCACCCTCCCCCCCCCCCCCCACCCCCCTCCCCCTCCCTCCCTCCTCCTCCACCTTTTCCCTCAGGTGTTTTGTCCCCCCGCCTCGCCCTTCAAGTTTGTCCTCACTCCTTGTCCTCCCCCTCGATCACAACCAATCTCAGTGGTTGGCCTCTTCAAAGTGGTGGTGTCCCCCTCCCCTGTCCACGCGTGGCAGATGTTGGGGTCTCATCGAGTGTTTTTCTCCCCCTTCCCCCCCCTAAAGTGTTGTTTGGTTCCGTCATCAGTTGGTTTCCCCCCCCCTCAAGGTGTTGTCTCCGTGTTGGTCCTGTCAGTGTGTTTTTCCCCCCCTCTCACAGGTTTTTTTTGTCCTCAGTGTTTTTGTTTGGCTCAACGCAGTGTTTCCTCAGTGTTTGTCTCAGACAGGTGGTTTCCCCTCACAAGGTGTTGTCTCACCATCCAATCAGTGGTCTCACACAGTGGTCAGTGCAGTGTTTGTGTCTCAGTTGGTTGGG
>CM036248.1:821628-826628 GCA_020698575.1 Bostrychus sinensis
GGATGGCCGCGCGCCCGTATAGAACTAGAAAACGGTACGGCGGTTAATAGGAAGATCATACAACAAAATCTATGAGCGCCCCCCTCCATCCGTCCTCTGCCGAGTGGGATAGGCTCAATATCGCGGCCGCCGCTAGCACTATGCCCTCCCGCGGCCCTTCTCCCCCGCCCTTGCCCGCTCTCTACCGGCTCCCTGCGCGCCCTCGCTCCCCTCCCATGATTTAGGACTGTTTTACTATGGCTGCCCACATTGCTCACATCCAGACAGGCGGCGTAACATCCTCCTGAACTAGCGAGATCCAACATGATGACGAGAACGCTCAACGAGAATACATCTCCTGTGAACAGTACCAAACCAACTAAGTGGTGCCAGCTATCCACGTGTAGTTGTCACCATTAGTGTGTACTGGTAGCGTATCTCAGACTGATCCAAGTGGTTTTTTTTACCAATGCCATCAGTGTTACTGTCCATGAGAGGATGTGCTTTTTACCCTTTCGTGTTTGTGACCGATAAGCAATGAAGTTAGCGTACTAGCTTAATGGTCAGGTCAACGAAAGCGTGATTGCTTTCAGGACCCTTAGTCCCTCGCCATAGTAATAGACACTGTATGGAAACAGGTGCAGTAGAATGTGGTAAACCATTAACATCAAAATCAAGCCATCTCATATGACAGTTAACACTTTTTCTTTCATTTTGCGGTTAGCGAGGCGTTACTGTCTTCACAGAGCCAAGGGCAATTCTGAAACATTAAACGATCTACGTCACGAAGGAAGAGTACACGTACCAGATGAGAGCTCAGACGCGCGAGAGTCCAGCCCGACGATACCAGAGATGTTCTGTTGCTTTTCTTGACCAGCAGACGATGACCCTAGGTAGTCATGAGCCTCAGAGATACAGAGATCGGTACACTGCAACATAGCATACGCTAATGCTATAGCGGGCTAGGCATGTAGGTAATCAGGTCCCAGCTGGTATGTGGCACATTATAATTAACATTAGGGTTTAGCGTACATTAGAGGTGGTAACGTTTATACTTGTGGGTTAAATGGGTAACATCTCCTCATTCTACTGATCCTACTGGACACAGTAAAACCCTTATGGCAGTCATAGGTTTCACTAACATCTCCTGACAAGTTAGCACCACCATCTTTTCCTCTTTACCGCCCTCGATAGTTGTAGCGTGTCACATCTGTTCTAGATCGTCAGAGTATGTTACGCCCT
The DNA here is from genome assembly GCA_020698575.1 of Bostrychus sinensis. NCBI lineage: Eukaryota > Metazoa > Chordata > Actinopteri > Gobiiformes > Eleotridae > Bostrychus > Bostrychus sinensis. Next base: position 822,850 of record CM036248.1, read on the forward strand.
TGCCTCATGTAAGCCGTCTTATTCAGTGTTACTGACAGTAGCCCATGTTCAGAACGAAGTTTTAGTTTATGAAAAACTTTTATATAACGGTTATCTACCAGTAACGCTAGCCATAAGTGAGGGCAGGGTCCACGTGTCAGTGTATTCTTGGTTCAGCCAGGTGGTTGGTATCACCTTGAGATGGACTTCAGGAGATGTTATACTCCACTAACTGCCATGAGTTGCCTCCCTCTCGCCCTTCCCCTTCCCCTCAACCTATTAGTGTTCGCAGATATTTGTTGTACCCTTGCCCATTTCTCTGACCTAATAGTGTGTTTACTGTCAGAGATATTCCTTTGTTACCCTTTTTGGGCCATAGTGCTACTTTTTTTTCCTTTGTTTCCTCTTTTTCTTCCCCCTCCTAGTTCAAGATTATGTCCTTTCCCTTGTACCTCCCCCTCGCCATTATCGTCTCCGTTCTACCCCTCTTTTGTCCAGGAGATGTCAGGTGATGTTACCCTTTGCATTACATAGTGTGTGTATCTTGTTTTGTCAAGATGATGTTTACCCTCTTTTTTGCCATAGTGTACTGTCATTGACCCGCCGATTGTCTACCCTTGCCCCCATTCTCCCATCCCATATGCCCCTCTTCCCCTATCCTACGTTGCCCCTCCTTCCAGTCTTCCCCCGCTTACTCGTTCAGCAGAGAGATCTTGATGTTACCCTTCTGTCTTTTTGTCCCTATGTACCTCTGCTGACATTAGCGTTGTTAATTTCGTTAGAGATTTTCTGGTACCCTTTTTCTGCCATATGCTACTGGTCAAGAGATTGTTACCCTGCCATATTAGTGCTATGCTAAGAGATCTCGTTACCCACTGCGCCCCACTAGTGATACTGTCAGAGATGTTACCGCCTGCCATAGTGTTACTGTCAGAGGAGATGTTTACCCTGCCATAGTGTTACTGTCAGAGATGGTTACCCCTGCCATAGTGTTACTGTCAGAGCATGTTACCCTGCCATAGTGTTACTGTCGAGGACGATGTTACCCCTGCCATAGTGCTACTGTCAGAGGATGTTACCACTGCCATAGATGTTACTGCTGTCAGAGATGTTACCCGGCCAGAGTGTTATGTCACCATGTTACCCTGCACAGTGCTACTGTCAGAGATTTAGCCCTGCCATAGTGCTCACTGTCAGCACGATGTTTACCCTGCCATAGTGTTACTGTCAGAGATGTTACCCTGCCATAGTGTTACTGTCAGAGATGTACCCTGCCATAGTGTTACTGTCAGAGATGTTACCCTGCCATAGTGCTTACTGTCAGAGATGTTACCCTGCCATAGTGTACTGTCAGAGATGTTACCCTGCCATAGTGTTACTGTCAGAGATGTTACCCTGCCATAGTGTTACTGTCAGAGATGTTACCCTGCCATAGTGTTACTGTCAGAGATGTTACCCTGCCATAGTGCTACTGTCAGAGATGTTACCCTGCCATAGTGTTACTGTCAGAGATGTTACCCTGCCATAGTGTTACTGTCAGAGATGTTACCCTGCCATAGTGCTACTGTCAGAGATGTTACCCTGCCATAGTGTTACTGTCAGAGATGTTACCCTGCCATAGTGTTACTGTCAGAGATGTTACCCTGCCATAGTGTTACTGTCAGAGATGTTACCCTGCCATAGTGCTACTGTCAGAGATGTTACCCTGCCATAGTGTTACTGTCAGAGATGTTACCCTGCCATAGTGTTACTGTCAGAGATGTTACCCTGCCATAGTGTTACTGTCAGAGATGTTACCCTGCCATAGTGTTACTGTCAGAGATGTTACCCTGCCATAGTGTTACTGTCAGAGATGTTACCCTGCCATAGTGTTACTGTCAGAGATGTTACCCTGCCATAGTGTTACTGTCAGAGATGTTACCCCTGCCATAGTGTACTGTCAGAGATGTTACCCTGCCATAGTGTACTGTCAGCGATGTTACCCTGCCATAGTGTTACTGTCAGAGATGTTACCCTGCCATAGTGTTACTGTCAGAGATGTTACCTGCCATAGTGTTACTGTCAGAGATGTTACCCTGCCATAAGTGCTTACTGTCAGAGATGTTACCCTGCCATAGGCTTACTGTCAGAGATGTTACCCTGCCATAGTGTTACGTCAGGAGATGTTACCCTGCCATAGTGTTACTGTCAGAGATGTTACCCTGCATAGTGTTACTGTCAGAGATGTTACCCTGCCATAGTGTTACTGTCAGAGATGTTACCCTGCCATAGTGTTACTGTCAGAGATGTTACCCTGCCATAGTGTTACTGTCAGAGATGTTACCCCTGCCATAGTGTACTGTCAGAGGATTGTTACCCTGCCCATAGTGTACTGTCAGAGATGTTACCCTGCCATAGTGTTACTGTCAGAGATGTTACCCTGCCATAGTGTTACTGTCAGAGATGTTACCCTGCCAAGTGGTTACTGTCAGAGATGTTACCCTGCCATAGTGTTACTGTCAGAGATTGTTACCCTGCCATAGTGTTACTGTCAGAGATGTTTACCTGCCATAGTGCTTACTGGTCAGAGATGTTACCCTGCCATAGTGTTACTGTCAGAGATGTTACCCTGCCATAGTGTTACTGTCAGAGATGTTACCCTGCCATAGTGTTACTGTCAGAGATGTTACCCTGCCATAGTGTTACTGTCAGAGATGTTACCCTGCCCTAGTGTTACTGTCAGAGATGTTACCCTGCCATAGTGCTACTGTCAGAGATGTTACCCTGCAATAGTGTTACTGTCAGAGATGTTACCTGCCATAGTGTTATACTGTCAGAGATGTTACCCTGCCATAGTGCTACTGTCAGAGATGTACCCTGCCATAGTGGTTACTGTCAGAGATGTTACCCTGCCATAGTGTTACCTGTCAGAGATGTTACCCTGCATTAGTGTTACTGTCAGAGATGTTACCCTGCCATAGTGTTACTGTCAGAGATGTTACCCTGCCATAGTGGTACTGTCAGAGATGTTACCCCTGCCATAGTGTTACTGTCAGAGATGTTTACCCTGCCATAGTGCTTACTGTCAGAGATGTTACCCTGCCATAGTGCTACTGTCAGAGATGTTACCCTGCCCTAGGCCACATTGCTACTGTCAGAGATGTTACCCTGCCATAGTGTTACTGTCAGAGATGGTTACCCTGCCATAGTGTTACTGTCAGAGATGTTACCCTGCCATAGTGTTACTGTCAGAGATGTTACCCTGCCATAGTGCTACTGTCAGAGATGTTACCCTGCCATAGTGCTACTGTCAGAGATGTTACCCTGCCATAGTGCTACTGTCAGAGATGTTACCCTGCCATAGCGTTACTGTCAGAGATGTTACCCTGCCATAGTGTTACTGTCAGAGATGTTACCCTGCCATAGTGTTACTGTCAGAGATGTTACCCTGCCATAGTGTTACTGTCAGAGATGTTACCCTGCCATAGTGCTACAGTCAGAGATGTTACTGCCGTTTGTTTCTGGAGCCAGTGCTCAGCTTTACACAACAGATTTTTCGTAATTGGCTAAAAATCGATGCAAAAGAAAAGAAACATGCTTTATATCAAGTTTTAGTTTACACAACTCGTGTGTGCTGGGAACATGAACACAGAGGAGGAGCTCACAGAGGAGGAGCTCACAGAGGAGGAGCTCACAGAGGAGGAGCTCACAGAGGAGGAGCTCACAGAGGAGCACACAGAGGAGGAGCACACAGAGGAGGAGCACACAGAGGAGGAGCTCACAGAGGAGGAGCAGACAGAGGAGGAGCACACAGAGGAGGA
>CM036248.1:831628-836628 GCA_020698575.1 Bostrychus sinensis
GGAGGGGCCTGTCTCACCTGTCTGTTGGAGGGAGGGGCCTGTCTCACCTGTCTGTTGGAGGGCGGGGCCTGTTGGTCAGAGGGAGGGGCCTGTCTCACCTGTCAGTCAGAGGGCGGGGCCTGTCGCACCTGTCTGTCAGAGGGAGGGGCCTGTCTGTCAGAGGGAGGGGCCAGGGTCAGGGGCCTGTCTGTGAGAGGGAGGGGCCTGTCTGTTGGAGGGAGGAGCCTGTCTCACCTGTCGGTCAGAGGGAGGGGCCTGTCTCACCTGTCTGTTGGAGGGCGGGGCCTGTCTCACCTGTCTGTTGGAGGGCGGGGCCTGTCTCACCTGTCTGTTGGAGGGCAGGGCCTGTCTCACCTGTCGGTCAGAGGGAGGGGCCTGTCTCACCTGTCTGTTGGAGGGAGGGGCCTGTCTCACCTGTCTGTTGGAGGGAGGGGCCTGTCTCACCTGTCGGTCAGAGGGAGGGGCCTGTCTCACCTGTCAGTCAGAGGGAGGGGCCTGTCTCCCCTGTCAGTCAGAGGGAGGGGCCTGTCTCACCTGTCAGTCAGAGGGAGGGGCCTGTCTCCCCTGTCAGTCAGAGGGAGGGGCCTGTCTCACCTGTCAGTCAGAGGGAGGGGCCTGTCTCCCCTGTCAGTCAGAGGGAGGGGCCTGTCTCCCCTGTCAGTCAGAGGGCGGGGCCTGTCTCCCCTGTCAGTCAGAGGGCGGGGCCTGTCTCACCTCTCTGTTGGAGGGCGGGGCCTGTTGGTCAGAGGGCGGGGCCTGTCTCACCTCTCTGTTGGAGGGCGGGGCCTGTTGGTCAGAGGGAGGGGCCTGTCTCACCTGTCTGTTGGAGGGCGGGGCCTCTCTGACGCGGTGAGCGACCCCTGTCAGTATGGAGACCATCCAGGCCTGTTTGTCGAGCTCCTCCCTGGCTCCTCGTCCCACGCAGCAGAGCAGAGCGGCGAGCAGCGTCTGGTAGCGCGCTGAGAACTGACCGTCCTGCAGGTTGTCCTTCAGCAGCCTGCGGACGAGGACGCAGGTCAGGTCAGAGAGGGTGGAGTCTGGCCTAAAACCTGAGAACTCGTTACTGATTTCAGTCGTAGAAAGAATAAACTGCCTGTTGTCATTTATGATTCTGAGGTACAAAAGGTCAATAAGTGTAGGGTTTTGGGTCTGACTCTATCCAATGATCTGAGCTGGCAGTCAAACCCCCAGAACATTTCTAAAAAGCCTCGCCAGTGTCTCCTCTTTTTACAAAAACATAGTGAATTCACTCAAACCAAAACGATTCTTTGAAACTTTTACAGGTGTGGTATTGAAAGTCTCCTCACCAGCTCTGTTACTGCGTGGATCTCTCAGAATCAGAATCAACTTTATTGTCCCAAATGAAATTAGTTTTGGGCTAAAGTGCAATGCAGCTGCCCTCACAACAGTAAATACATAAGACATAAAACATACGACAATGTTACGAAAGGCAGCGAGTGGAGCAGAGAAGCTGCACATAAAACATAAACAGTGATGTACACAGTTTATCTCTGAACCCTGAGAATGGGTAAAATCAGTGCTGCTGAAGTTTTTGTTTGTTCAGCAGAGAAATAAACATAAGAGAATAAAAGGTTTTAAATCTGTTGGTTCTGTGTTTAGCTGCTCTGTAGCGCCTCCCAGAGGAAAGCAGCTCAAACTCAGAACAAAAAATGACGTGTCATTAATGATTCTGTTACAGAGCACTCATAAATGAACTGTAAAGGTGGAACGTCAGTGTTCCTGTGCTCTTCACTGCAGGTTTCATGTTAATGAGCTCAGTTTGAAGTTGAACAGTCAGCTGACCAAACCAGACAGATGTGCTGTGTCTCATAATCCTCTCAGCGTTATGTAAGAAAAGAAAACTTTAAACAGAGTGGTTGATTCTGCTGCAGGACAGTCAGCTGTGACCTCAGTCCTGGAGGAGGTTTACAAATCCAGACTTTTAACCAGAGCTTTCCAGATCAGTGACCTCTGGCTCCCTGCTGCTGAGAGGTGTGACCTTCCCTCAGAAAAAAGACATCATTTTAAACTAAATCTCGTCGTGCTAAACGTTTTCCACAAGCTGTGAAGACTGTGAACAAGGCACTTTGAAAAACTTCACTGAAGTGTTTTAGTTACATCTTTCATTGATATTTATTATAGTGTTTTATTGTTTCTTAGCATTTACGTGTTGTTAAGATGTGTTCATGTGTTGTTAAGATGTGTTCATGTGTTGTTAAGATGTGTTCATGTGATGTTAAGATGTGTTCATGTGATGTTAAGATGTGTTCATGTGATGTTAAGATGTGTTCATGTGTTGTTAAGATGTGTTCATGTGATGTTAAGATGTGTTCATGTGATGTTAAGATGTGTTCATGTGTTGTTAAGATGTGTTCATGTGTTGTTAAGATGTGTTCATGTGATGTTAAGATGTGTTCATGTGTTGTTAAGATGTGTTCATGTGATGTTAAGATGTGTTCATGTGATGTTAAGATGTGTTCATGTGTTGTTAGGATGTGTTCATGTGTTGTTAAGATGTGTTCATGTGTTGTTAAGATGTGTTCATGTGTTGTTAAGATGTGTTCATGTGATGTTAAGATGTGTTCATGTGTTGTTAAGATGTGTTCATGTGTTGTTAAGATGTGTTCATGTGATGTTAAGATGTGTTCATGTGTTGTTAAGATGTGTTCATGTGATGTTAAGATGTGTTCATGTGATGTTAAGATGTGTTCATGTGTTGTTAGGATGTGTTCATGTGTTGTTAAGATGTGTTCATGTGATGTTAAGATGTGTTCATGTGATGTTAAGATGTGTTCATGTGTTGTTAGGATGTGTTCATGTGTTGTTAAGATGTGTTCATGTGATGTTAAGATGTGTTCATGTGATGTTAAGATGTGTTCATGTGATGTTAAGATGTGTTCATGTGATGTTAAGATGTGTTCATGTGATGTTAAGATGTGTTCATGTGTTGTTAGGATGTGTTCATGTGTTGTTAAGATGTGTTCATGTGATGTTAAGATGTGTTCATGTGATGTTAAGATGTGTTCATGTGTTGTTAGGATGTGTTCATGTGTTGTTAAGATGTGTTCATGTGATGTTAAGATGTGTTCATGTGATGTTAAGATGTGTTCATGTGTTGTTAGGATGTGTTCATGTGTTGTTAGGATGTGTTCATGTGTTGTTAAGATGTGTTCATGTGTTAAGATGTGTTCATGTGTTGTTAAGATGTGTTCATGTGTTTTTAAGATGTGTTCATGTGATGTTAAGATGTGTTCATGTGTTGTTAAGATGTGTTCATGTGATGTTAAGATGTGTTCATGTGTTGTTAAGATGTGTTCATGTGATGTTAAGATGTGTTCATGTGTTGTTAGGATGTGTTCATGTGTTAAGATGTGTTCATGTGTTGTTAAGATGTGTTCATGTGTTTTTAAGATGTGTTCATGTGTTGTTAAGATGTGTTCATGTGTTTTTAAGATGTGTTCATGTGATGTTAAGATGTGTTCATGTGATGTTAAGATGTGTTCATGTGTTGTTAGGATGTGTTCATGTGTTGTTAAGATGTGTTCATGTGATGTTAAGATGTGTTCATGTGATGTTAAGATGTGTTCATGTGTTGTTAGGATGTGTTCATGTGTTGTTAAGATGTGTTCATGTGTTGTTAGGATGTGTTCATGTGTTGTTAAGATGTGTTCATGTGATGTTAAGATGTGTTCATGTGTTGTTAGGATGTGTTCATGTGTTGTTAGGATGTGTTCATGTGTTGTTAAGATGTGTTCATGTGTTGTTAGGATGTGTTCATGTGTTGTTAAGATGTGTTCATGTGTTGTTAGGATGTGTTCATGTGTTGTTAAGATGTGTTCATGTGTTGTTAGGATGTGTTCATGTGTTGTTAAGATGTGTTCATGTGATGTTAAGATGTGTTCATGTGTTGTTAGGATGTGTTCATGTGTTGTTAAGATGTGTTCATGTGTTGTTAGGATGTGTTCATGTGTTGTTAAGATGTGTTCATGTGTTGTTAAGATGTGTTCATGTGTTGTTAAGATGTGTTCATGTGTTGTTAAGATGTGTTCATGTGATGTTAAGATGTGTTCATGTGATTGTTAAGATGTGTTCATGTGTTGTTAAGATGTGTTCATGTGATGTTAAGATGTGTTCATGTGTTGTTAAGGATGTGTTCATGTGTTGTTAAGATGTGTTCATGTGTTGTTAAGATGTGTTCATGTGATTGTTAAGATGTGTTCATGTGTTGTTAAGATGTGTTCATGTGATGTTAAGATGTGTTCATGTGATGTTAAGATGTGTTCATGTGTTGTTAGGATGTGTTCATGTGTTGTTAAGATGTGTTCATGTGTTAAGATGTGTTCATGTGTTGTTAAGATGTGTTCATGTGTTGTTAAGATGTGTTCATGTGATGTTAAGATGTGTTCATGTGTTGTTAAGATGTGTTCATGTGATGTTAAGATGTGTTCATGTGTTGTTAAGATGTGTTCATGTGATGTTAAGATGTGTTCATGTGTTGTTAAGATGTGTTCATGTGTTAAGATGTGTTCATGTGTTGTTAAGATGTGTTCATGTGTTGTTAAGATGTGTTCATGTGATGTTAAGATGTGTTCATGTGTTGTTAAGATGTGTTCATGTGTTGTTAAGATGTGTTCATGTGATGTTAAGATGTGTTCATGTGATGTTAAGATGTGTTCATGTGTTGTTAAGATGTGTTCATGTGATGTTAAGATGTGTTCATGTGATTGTTAAGATGTGTTCATGTGATGTTAAGATGTGTTCATGTGTTGTTAAGATGTGTTCATGTGATTGTTAAGATGTGTTCATGTGATGTTAAGATGTGTTCATGTGTTGTTAAGATGTGTTCATGTGTTGTTAAGATGTGTTCATGTGATGTTAAGATGTGTTCATGTGTTGTTAAGATGTGTTCATGTGATGTTAAGATGTGTTCATGTGTTGTTAAGATGTGTTCATGTGTTGTTAAGATGTGTTCATGTGTGTTAAGATGTGTTCATGTGTTG
>CM036248.1:844128-973445 GCA_020698575.1 Bostrychus sinensis
TTTAAATTAATATTATTATTATGATTTATTATTATGATTTATTATTATTATTATTATTATTATTATTATTATTATTATTATTATTTCAGACACATGGTTTTGGTTCATAAAAACAAATAAAACATACAAAAACATAAAAAGTCAATAAAAATATTAATTACCTGAAAACATTAAGTACATGAAAAACATTTGAAATGAATCACAGTTGTATACTTGTTTTTAAAATATTACTTTAAAACAACTTTTAGTCAATAATCAGTGTTTTTGTAATGTTTTTATAAAAAAAAAAAACATGGAGAAAAACATGGCAGAGTCTTCTGAACAGAGGGAAGTTTTATTGTTGGGGGTGACTTTGGGGCTGCAGTAAGGATTAGTGAGGGTCTAATGATAAACCAGGAGGATGGTAACACCAGATGGCAGCACTGAGCTAAAAAGCCACCTGCAGGTATTTTCTCTGTGACCTTTAGACTTTGTCCAAAACAAACACAGAGCTGATGAAGAACTGCAGCCACCAGACTCCTGAGAGCAGCTCTGTCCTCTGTGAGGGGACCGCAGCAGGAGCCGTCGTACAGAGACTTGTGAAAGAAAAAGTGGGTTTGTTTGAATGTGGAGGACGTCAGAGGGACTTTACTGTTGTTAAAATGGAAACAGGACCAAGACAAAAATCCCACAGAGGACTGAACAACAACGAGGACTTCAGCAGAACCAACAGGAGACCAAGGAAAGACCTAACACTGTTCATCAGAGACAAGTTCTTACATTGACTCTGTGTCAGGTAAAAGCAGAGCAGGTTCAGCTTGGCTTTAACACAACTGGTAAACTAAAATGTACAATAAAATTTGTAACTGAATTCGTTTGTGGATTTCTTCAGTTTTATATTAAAATAATTGGCTTAAGTTGATTTAATAATTTATTTTAAAAACATACAATTTTGTAAAATATAAGTTAAAAGTAGTAATTTAAATAAGTTAATGTACAATTCATTGGGTTTATATAAGAGTTAAAATAATATTCATTGTGGTGATTTTTTGTGTGCATTTTGTGTCTTTGTAGGTTATCAGCCTCCTCCATTTAACAATCTACAATGTTCATGTCTACACAAGTCCACTGCTAAAACTGTCAATGAAACAATGAACTGAAACATCAACAACAAAAGAAAACTATAAAAGAAATTAAAAGGAGTGAGTTGTTCCTTTTGTGTGAAGCCAGCCTTTTTCAAGTTTGGGCAAGAGCTCAATGAACTTTTTAAAAAACTTGACACTGCTTCTGTTTCTGTGAGACGCAGAGCTAAAGATGAACGTCTGTGATAGGACAGAGACAAATCAAACCCAACAGAAACGATCTGAGAGTGGAACCAGACGGTCCTGCTTTAGAAAAGAAAGTCACAGCCTCCTCCTGACAGAGAGGCAGCGGGAGCAGGGACAGGTTTTCTGGAATATAAGTCTAACTTTCCTCCATCGTCTGGCTCAGGTGCGACGTATACTCAGGTGTGACTTATGTATTAAAATATGTCAGGTGTTGGTTATTTTCACACTGACAGCCACCAGAGGGCGCTCTAGGCTTGTGTCCCAGCATCTGCTGCACCTGTACCACTGACAATTTAAAATGTAAACATTACCACTAACAACTTAGGCTCTAAAGACAACTGAGAAAGAGCGGAATAATGTGAAATGGAACTGATGCTGAGTCTGACGACAGCCACGCAGAGGAGGAAGCGGCGCTTCGTCTACCTCCGGAGTTGGCGGAGTTGTTCAGAAGCGACACCGAGGATGAAGAATTTAAAGGATTTAGCGATTAGGAGTGAGATGGTGAGTTTGGTGAACTTGTTATATTATGTTCTTTATGCTATAGTTATGTGAATAACTGTTAATATATTACGTTAACATACGAGACACCTATTCAGTTCGTTGTTTATGCTTCATGTAGCTGAATAACCATCAATGTGTTACGTTAGCATAGCGCACACCTATTCAGCTGTTGTTCTCTATTCTATTATTACTATAACTCGCCTTTCAACATGAAATGTCTGTTCTTGGTGTCGGATTTTGTAAAATAAATTTCCCCCAAAAAATGCAAAATGTCGCACTGGACTATAAGTCGCATTTTTGAGTGCCACTTATTCTCCGGAAAATACGATACTCCAGTGTGGTTTTTTACCTGCAGGATGATGCTGTGTGGTTGGTTTTTTACCTGCAGGATGACGCTGTGTGGTTGGTTTTTTACCTGCAGGATGATGCTGTGGTTGGTTTTTTACCTGCAGGATGATGCTGTGGTTGGTTTTTTACCTGCAGGATGATGCTGTGGTTGGTTTTTTACCTGCAGGATGATGCTGTGGTTGGTTTTTTACCTGCAGGATGATGCTGTGGTTGGTTTTTTACCTGCAGGATGATGCTGTGTGGTTGGTTTTTTACCTGCAGGATGACGCTGTGTGGTTGGTTTTTTACCTGCAGGATGACGCTGTGGTTGGTTTTTTACCTGCAGGATGATGCTGTGTGGTTGGTTTTTTACCTGCAGGATGACGCTGTGTGGTTGGTTTTTTACCTGCAGGATGACGCTGTGGTTGGTTTTTTACCTGCAGGATGACGCTGTGGTTGGTTTTTTACCTGCAGGATGACGCTGTGTGGTTGGTTTTTTACCTGCAGGATGATGCTGTGTGGTTGGTTTTTTACCTGCAGGATGACGCTGTGTGGTTGGTTTTTTACCTGCAGGATGATGCTGTGTGGTTGGTTTTTTACCTGCAGGATGACGCTGTGTGGTTGGTTTTTTACCTGCAGGATGATGCTGTGTGGTTGGTTTTTTACCTGCAGGATGATGCTGTGTGGTTGGTTTTTTACCTGCAGGATGACGCTGTGGTTGGTTTTTTACCTGCAGGATGACGCTGTCTGGTTGGTTTTTTACCTGCAGGATGATGCTGTGTGGTTGGTTTTTTACCTGCAGGATGATGCTGTGTGGTTGGTTTTTTACCTGCAGGATGATGCTGTGGTTGGTTTTTTACCTGCAGGATGATGCTGTGGTTGGTTTTTTACCTGCAGGATGATGCTGTGGTTGGTTTTTTACCTGCAGGATGATGCTGTCTGGTTGGTTTTTTACCTGCAGGATGACGCTGTGTGGTTGGTTTTTTACCTGCAGGATGACGCTGTGTGGTTGGTTTTTTACCTGCAGGATGATGCTGTGTGGTTGGTTTTTTACCTGCAGGATGACGCTGTGTGGTTGGTTTTTTACCTGCAGGATGACGCTGTGTGGTTGGTTTTTTACCTGCAGGATGACGCTGTGTGGTTGGTTTTTTACCTGCAGGATGATGCTGTGTGGTTGGTTTTTTACCTGCAGGATGATGCTGTGTGGTTGGTTTTTTACCTGCAGGATGATGCTGTGGTTGGTTTTTTACCTGCAGGATGACGCTGTGTGGTTGGTTTTTTACCTGCAGGATGACGCTGTGTGGTTGGTTTTTTACCTGCAGGATGACGCTGTGTGGTTGGTTTTTTACCTGCAGGATGATGCTGTGGTTGGTTTTTTACCTGCAGGATGATGCTGTGTGGTTGGTTTTTTACCTGCAGGATGATGCTGTGGTTGGTTTTTTACGTGCAGGATGACGCTGTGTGGTTGTTTTTTTACCTGCAGGATGATGCTGTGTGGTTGGTTTTTTACCTGCAGGATGACGCTGTGGTTGGTTTTTTACCTGCAGGATGATGCTGTGTGGTTGGTTTTTTACCTGCAGGATGATGCTGTGGTTGGTTTTTTACCTGCAGGATGACGCTGTGGTTGGTTTTTTACCTGCAGGATGACGCTGTGGTTGGTTTTTTACCTGCAGGATGATGCTGTGTGGTTGGTTTTTTACCTGCAGGATGATGCTGTGTGGTTGGTTTTTTACCTGCAGGATGACGCTGTGGTTGGTTTTTTACCTGCAGGATGATGCTGTGTGGTTGGTTTTTTACCTGCAGGATGACGCTGTGTGGTTGGTTTTTCACCTGCAGGATGATGCTGTGTGGTTGGTTTTTTACCTGCAGGATGATGCTGTGGTTGGTTTTTTACCTGCAGGATGATGCTGTGTGGTTGGTTTTTTACCTGCAGGATGATGCTGTGGTTGGTTTTTTACCTGCAGGATGACGCTGTGTGGTTGGTTTTTTACCTGCAGCATGATGCTGTGTGGTTGGTTTTTTACCTGCAGGATGACGCTGTGGTTGGTTTTTTACCTGCAGCATGATGCTGTGTGGTTGGTTTTTTACCTGCAGGATGACGCTGTGGTTGGTTTTTTACCTGCAGCATGATGCTGTGTGGTTGGTTTTTCACCTGCAGGATGATGCTGTGTGGTTGGTTTTTTACCTGCAGGATGATGCTGTGGTTGGTTTTTTACCTGCAGGATGATGCTGTGTGGTTGGTTTTTTACCTGCAGCATGATGCTGTGTGGTTGGTTTTTTACCTGCAGGATGACGCTGTGGTTGGTTTTTTACCTGCAGGATGATGCTGTGTGGTTGGTTTTTTACCTGCAGGATGACGCTGTGTGGTTGGTTTTTTACCTGCAGGATGACGCTGTGGTTGGTTTTTTACCTGCAGGATGATGCTGTGTGGTTGGTTTTTTACCTGCAGGATGACGCTGTGGTTGGTTTTTCACCTGCAGGATGATGCTGTGGTTGGTTTTTTACCTGCAGGATGACGCTGTGGTTGGTTTTTTACCTGCAGGATGATGCTGTGGTTGGTTTTTTACCTGCAGGATGATGCTGTGGTTGGTTTTTTACCTGCAGGATGACGCTGTGGTTGGTTTTTTACCTGCAGGATGATGCTGTGGTTGGTTTTTTACCTGCAGGATGATGCTGTGTGGTTGGTTTTTTACCTGCAGGATGATGCTGTGTGGTTGGTTTTTTACCTGCAGGATGATGCTGTGTGGTTGGTTTTTTACCTGCAGGATGATGCTGTGTGGTTGGTTTTTTACCTGCAGGATGATGCTGTGGTTGGTTTTTTACCTGCAGGATGACGCTGTGTGGTTGGTTTTTTACCTGCAGGATGATGCTGTGTGGTTGGTTTTTTACCTGCAGGATGACGCTGTGGTTGGTTTTTTACCTGCAGGATGATGCTGTGTGGTTGGTTTTTTACCTGCAGGATGACGCTGTGTGGTTGGTTTTTCACCTGCAGGATGATGCTGTGTGGTTGGTTTTTTACCTGCAGGATGATGCTGTGGTTGGTTTTTTACCTGCAGGATGATGCTGTGTGGTTGGTTTTTTACCTGCAGGATGATGCTGTGTGGTTGGTTTTTTACCTGCAGGATGATGCTGTGGTTGGTTTTTTACCTGCAGGATGACGCTGTGTGGTTGGTTTTTTACCTGCAGGATGACGCTGTGTGGTTGGTTTTTTACCTGCAGAATGACGCTGTGTGGTTGGTTTTTTACCTGCAGGATGATGCTGTGGTTGGTTTTTTACCTGCAGGATGATGCTGTGTGGTTGGTTTTTTACCTGCAGGATGATGCTGTGGTTGGTTTTTTACGTGCAGGATGACGCTGTGTGGTTGTTTTTTTACCTGCAGGATGATGCTGTGTGGTTGGTTTTTTACCTGCAGGATGACGCTGTGGTTGGTTTTTTACCTGCAGGATGATGCTGTGTGGTTGGTTTTTTACCTGCAGGATGATGCTGTGGTTGGTTTTTTACCTGCAGGATGACGCTGTGGTTGGTTTTTTACCTGCAGGATGACGCTGTGGTTGGTTTTTTACCTGCAGGATGATGCTGTGTGGTTGGTTTTTTACCTGCAGGATGATGCTGTGTGGTTGGTTTTTTACCTGCAGGATGACGCTGTGGTTGGTTTTTTACCTGCAGGATGATGCTGTGTGGTTGGTTTTTTACCTGCAGGATGACGCTGTGTGGTTGGTTTTTCACCTGCAGGATGATGCTGTGTGGTTGGTTTTTTACCTGCAGGATGATGCTGTGGTTGGTTTTTTACCTGCAGGATGATGCTGTGTGGTTGGTTTTTTACCTGCAGGATGACGCTGTGGTTGGTTTTTTACCTGCAGGATGACGCTGTGGTTGGTTTTTTACCTGCAGGATGATGCTGTGTGGTTGGTTTTTTACCTGCAGGATGATGCTGTGTGGTTGGTTTTTTACCTGCAGGATGACGCTGTGGTTGGTTTTTTACCTGCAGGATGATGCTGTGTGGTTGGTTTTTTACCTGCAGGATGACGCTGTGTGGTTGGTTTTTTACCTGCAGGATGATGCTGTGTGGTTGGTTTTTTACCTGCAGGATGACGCTGTGGTTGGTTTTTTACCTGCAGGATGACGCTGTGTGGTTGGTTTTTTACCTGCAGGATGATGCTGTGGTTGGTTTTTTACCTGCAGGATGACGCTGTGTGGTTGGTTTTTTACCTGCAGGATGATGCTGTGGTTGGTTTTTTACCTGCAGGATGATGCTGTGTGGTTGGTTTTTTACCTGCAGGATGATGCTGTGGTTGGTTTTTTACCTGCAGGATGATGCTGTGTGGTTGGTTTTTTACCTGCAGGATGATGCTGTGTGGTTGGTTTTTTACCTGCAGGATGACGCTGTCTGGTTGGCTGAAGTTGGGGGAGCTGGAGCGAGTGTTGGGCCCTGAGGTGGAGGGCCACAGACCCAGGAGCCTCCGGCCACAGGTCAGGACGCTGCCAGGAGAGGAACAGAGCGAGGTCACACGTCTATAACTCTGAGATCTGAGTTACGTATAAACAAAACCCTCACTGTCTGAAGTTGAAGAGGGGCATAGAGACCCAGCCCAGAGCCTCGACGGTGCGCTTCTGTTTGCTCTTCTCGTCCGCTCCTCCAGGGGGCGGCAGAGCGCTGGCGAACAGCGTGACAGTGAGCAGAGACTCTCGAGGGAGCTGGTTTATTGGCACCGGGAAACAGATCCTGGACACACACAGCAAAATGTGGTCAGCGTGAAACTGGACAGACTCCCGACCAATCAGAGTTTAGGACTAAACCGACACACACAGAACAACCAATCAGGACGGAGCAGAGCACAGCTGTGGGCGTGGTCTGGCGTGGGAAGAAACAAACCATTGCACTCTGTCAGAAACACTACTTTTTCATTCTGTTTTGTGGAGAATTATTTGCTAATTAATCTCATCTCTAAACCTTAAAACAAGCGCAGTCTCACACAGAGTCCTTAAATTGTGCAATGACACGAACGCCACATTAGAAAACTGTTGTCTGTATATTAAACACTGGCAGAACATTACAACTGAATGATCTGTCATCTCCTAATATCTTCTTCTGAGGGCTGTGCCATAAAACTAAATCAGAAAAGCGTGGCTTATGTCCTGACTTCTACCTGGAGTTACTGTAAATACAGGAGGCGGAGCTTAGCTGCTTCATAGATGAGTCTGGTCTAAGCTCAAACAGCTGAGCTAATGCTAACGCTAATGCTAACGTCACTGAATGAGCCGCGCTAACGCCGTGCATCAGTCGGCAGCGTTATGATCCAGCCATGATCCAGTCAGGGCTTAACAAATTTACACAAAACACACATTTTAGTTTACTAAAGCCAGTTATGTTTCAGTGTAACTTAACGCTGATCAGATTAGCATGTTCTAAGCAGCAATCCTCCTGTATGTCTACGTTTCTTTATTAGGTAAACTATGAAATTTAAACCCAGCATTACTTTGTGTATTTGTTGAACAGAAGGCGACAGAGTGAAGGGTTTGTTTTCTCCCACGGGCAAATCAGAAGTGACGTTTTATCGGCGTTCACACCGCTGCAGACTGCGTCTCACCTGCCCTGCTGTGAGGTTTGGGCAGGGGGCGGAGTTAGGACAGGGGGCGGAGTTAGGGCAGGGGGCGGAGTTAGGGCAGGGAGAGGGGGTAAGGGAGGGGGCGGAGTTAGGGCAGGGGGAGGGGTTATGTCAGGGGGCGGGGTTATGTCAGGGGGAGGAGTTATGTCAGGGGAGGGGTTATGTCAGGGGGCGGGGTTATGTCAGGGGGCGGGGTTATGTCAGGGGGAGGGGTTATGTCGGGGGTGGAGTTAGGGCAGGGGCGGAGTTATGTCAGGGAGCGGGGTTATGTCAGGGGTGGGGTTATGTCAGGGGGAGGGGTTATGTCGGGGGTGGAGTTAGGGCAGGGGTGGGGTTATGTCAGGGGGAGGGGTTATGTCAGGGGGCGGGGTTACCTCTGGTCCCAGGTGACCAGGTGGAACAGGTACTTGCTCACAGACTGCCTGGAGGTGAGCTGAGGGGCGCAGAGCTCTGAGCCTCCGTGGGTCAGCGAGCAGGTCAGGAAGAAGCCCTCGTAACTGCAACCACACACAAACATTTATTATTATTATTATTATTATTATTATCATTATTGTTATTGTTGTTGTTGTTATCATTATCATCATTGTTGTTGTTGTTATAATGAAGGAATTAAAAATGATCAGTGTAAACTCCGCCCCTCCTCTGTCCATGTTCTAACGCTGTTCCTCATCAGAAACAGGAGCTGGCTTCTGTTTCAGTGATCCTGTATTCTCTGGCGCTGAGTTTCTGAGGCCTCAGAACGCTCAGCTCTTCTCCCACGAAGCCCCGCCCACTCCAGGAAGCACTGACCAATCAGCAGCCAGCCCTCTCCATCTCAGTCTGCTCTCAGTCGTTTATCACAGCTCTGTTTCCTCTGAGTCCTCACAGAGAGCTTTACTTTGGAGGAAAATGGATCAGACACAAAGTTTAAGGAAGAGAAGAGACTTTTATTCTTTAAACTATGTTCAAAAGACGCAACACTCTGCCCTCTGCTGCCCTCTTTGCCTCAAATTTTCTGTTTTTCTGTAATATTTCTTATTTGCTCCTTTGTAATAAATATGTAGCGTATTTGCTGTGAAGTAAAGAGACGTAAACCTCACAGTGGTTCATTTAAACCCAGTTTGTGTAAAGGAAAACTGCTCAGGAACACTCCTCGTTACGGTGAAGTGTTTCCTGTGCAGCTCTGCGCTGCCAGCTCTGACAGGATTTGGTTCCCAGGGTTTCCTCTGGTGATTTAAATATATTTGAATACATTTACATAATATTAAAATCTGTGACATCATCTCTGAAGTGTTCTCAGGTGAGACTCAGGTTTTACAGCAGCAGCAGCAGGAGGCGGTGCGGTCCAAGCTGCGGGGCCGGTCCCACACAGGGCCGTCCCTCAGGGGTCAGAGGTCACAGCGGCTCCCAGGCTGTGGGTCTTTGTCTGTGTCTGAGCCCTCCCCCTCCTCTGTCCCTGTCCCGTCAGAGGCTGCCTGCCCCGACCCTGCACACAAAGACTACACAGACTTCTTCACACAAACTGAGCCTGACCCTGGGACGCAACGCTGCAAAAAAATGGAGAAAAATAATCACCTTCATGTCACAGGAACAGGACACCGAGGTTTAATGACACGTCATCTGGCTCCATGTTTACCTCACCATTTTAGGAGAGAAACATGAATTTAAAACAACTCTGTCGCACACTGCAGAGCTGCTCCGGCTCCAGACGCTCGCTGTGGCGCTGGTGACGGACCTAACGCTAACGAACACGTTAGGCTTTACCTAACGCTAACGAACACGTTAGGCTTTACCTAACGCTAACGAACACGTTAGGCTTTACCTAACGCTAACGAACACGTTAGGCTTTACCTAACGCTAACGAACACGTTAGGCTTTACCTAACGCTAACGAACACGTTAGGCTTTACCTAACGCTAACGAACACGTTAGGCTTTACCTAACGCTAACGAAAACGTGAGGCTTTACCTAACGCTAACGAAAACGTTAGGCTTTACCTAACGCTAACGAAAACGTGAGGCTTTACCTAACGCTGACGAAAACGTTAGGCTTTACCTAACGCTAACGAAAACGTTAGGCTTTACCTAACGCTAACGAACACGTTAGGCTTTACCTAACACTAACGAACACGTTAGGCTTTACCTAACGCTGACGAAAACGTTAGGCTTTACCTAACGCTAACGAAAACGTTAGGCTTTACCTAACGCTAACGAAAACGTTAGGCTTTACCTAACGCTAACGAACACGTTAGGCTTTACCTAACGCTAACGAAAACGTGAGGCTTTACCTAACGCTGACGAACACGTTAGGCTTTACCTAACGCTAACAAAAACGTTAGGCTTTATCTAACACTAACGAAAACGTTAGGCTTTACCTAACGCTAACGAACACGTTAGGCTTTACCTAACGCTAACGAACACGTTAGGCTTTACCTAACGCTAACGAACACGTTAGGCTTTACCTAACGCTAACGAACACGTTAGGCTTTACCTAACGCTAACGAAAACGTGAGGCTTTACCTAACGCTGACGAAAACATGAGGCTTTACCTAACGCTAACGAAAACGTGAGGCTTTACCTAACGCTGACGAAAACATGAGGCTTTACCTAACGCTAACAAACATGTTAGGCTTTACCTAACGCTGACGAAAACGTTAGGCTTTACCTAACGCTGACGAAAACAAGACGCGGAGCCAACAGAGGTAAATGAACAGCACTGTGACAGGGACAGGGACAGAGGACGGGGACAGAGGACAGAGGACGGGGACAGAGGACAGAGGACGGGGACAGAGGACAGAGGACAGAGGACAGGGGACAGAGGACAGAGGACAGAGGACAGAGGACGGGGACAGAGGACAGAGCAAGGGACAGAAGTGCCCTGCTCTGCGTCAGCGGCAATTTAAATTATGTGAGATAAAACACATGAAGACTATGACTCCACCTCAGCTTATTCCTTGCTGCTGTGAAAGCGAGTGCACAGAGGACAGGGACAGAGGACAGGGACAGGGACAGAGGACAGAGGACAGGGACAGAGGACAGAGGACAGGGACAGAGGACGGGGACAGGGACAGAGGACAGGGACAGAGGACAGGGGACAGGGACAGAGGACAGAGGACAGGGACAGAGGACAGAGGACAGGGACAGAGGACGGGGACAGGGACAGAGGACAGGGACAGAGGACAGGGGACAGAGGACAGAGGACAGAGCACAGGGACAGGGACAGAGGACAGAGGACAGAGGACAGAGGACAGGGGACAGAGGACAGGGGACAGAGGACAGGGGAGTGTTTACTGTGTCGAGGTTCAGGCGAGGATCCACCGCACAGTAGTGAAGGCAGTGGAAACCCTGCGCACACAGCGCTGTTGTTACCAGTCGTTCAGAGAGAAGCCTGTAGTTAACAGCGAGCTAAAGCTGAACAGGTAACAACAGCATAAAGTTTACCTGAGCTGAAGCTCCGCCCTCAGAGCGTTAGCGTCTGTACTGAACTCTGTTCTCACTGAGATAAAGTTTCCTGAGCTGCAGACTTAAGCTTCTCTGAGAGGAACTGCTCTGAAAGTTTTGGAGGAGAGTAGAACGTTGTTCTTTTGACAGGTCATTGTTTAAAAACTATAGCTTTGATCAGAACGGTGTAAGAAAGAGACGTGTTGGTCATAACTGAACTGCAGTCTGTTCACAAACCCTCGAGACCACAGCCCAGGTGTGAATGCTTCCTCTGCCTCCCAGTGTGCAGCTCCCTGTGGGCGGGGCTTGTACCTGTGCGTGGGCGGGGCTTGTACCTGCGCGTGGGCGGGGCTTGTACCTGTGCGTGGGCGGGGCTTGTACCTGCGCGTGGGCGGGGCTTGTACCTGTGCGTAGGAGGGGCTTGTACCTGTGCGTAGGAGGGGCTTGTACCTGTGCGTAGGCGGGGCTTGTACCTGTGCATAGGTGGGGCTTGTGCCTGCGCGTGGGCGGGGCTTACCTGGCGGCCCAGGTGATGGGGACCCGGTGAGCCGCGTACACGTTGAAGGACAGGACGTTGGACACGTGTCCGGCCTCCTGGACCGGGGCGGAGCAGATCAGGCTGTGAGGACACGGCTGGAAGTTAGCGTTAAAGGAGCTGCAGTACAACTCCACCAGCTCCAAGATGGCCGCCGTCAGCTTCTCCACCACACGCTCTGAGAGAGGACAGAGGGTTAGACCGGGGCTAAACCAGGGCTAAACCAGGTCTAAACCAAGGCTAAACCAGGTCTAAACCAGGACTAAACCAGGTCTAAACCAGGAGTAAACCAGGTCTAAACCAGGACTAAACCAGGACTAAACCAGGTCTAAACCAGGAGTAAACCAGGTCTAAACCAGGACTAAACCAGGACTAAACCAGGACTAAACCAGGTCTAAACCAGAGCTAAACCAGGTCTAAACCAGGAGTAAACCAGGACTAAACCAGGACTAAACCAGGGCTAAACCAGGTCTAAACCAGGTCTAAACCAGGACTAAACCAGGTCTAAACCAGGAGTAAACCAGGTCTAAACCAGGTCTAAACCAGGTCTAAACCAGGACTAAACCAGGACTAAACCAGGACTAAACCAGGTCTAAACCAGGTCTAAACCAGGTCAGAACCAGGACTAAACCAGGTCTAAACCAGGAGTAAACCAGGTCTAAACCAGGTCTAAACCAGGTCAGAACCAGGACTAAACCAGGTCTAAACCAGGAGTAAACCAGGTCTAAACCAGGTCTAAACCAGGTCAGAACCAGGACTACACCAGGTCTAAACCAGGACTAAACCAGGTCTAAACCAGGTCTAAACCAGGTCAGAACCAGGACTAAACCAGGTCTAAACCAGGAGTAAACCAGGACTAAACCAGGACTAAACCAGGTCTAAACCAGAGCTAAACCAGGTCTAAACCAGGAGTAAACCAGGACTAAACCAGGACTAAACCAGGGCTAAACCAGGTCTAAACCAGGTCTAAACCAGGACTAAACCAGGTCTAAACCAGGAGTAAACCAGGTCTAAACCAGGTCTAAACCAGGTCTAAACCAGGACTAAACCAGGACTAAACCAGGTCTAAACCAGGTCTAAACCAGGTCAGAACCAGGACTAAACCAGGTCTAAACCAGGAGTAAACCAGGTCTAAACCAGGTCTAAACCAGGTCAGAACCAGGACTAAACCAGGTCTAAACCAGGAGTAAACCAGGTCTAAACCAGGTCTAAACCAGGTCAGAACCAGGACTACACCAGGTCTAAACCAGGACTAAACCAGGTCTAAACCAGGTCTAAACCAGGTCAGAACCAGGACTAAACCAGGTCTAAACCAGGAGTAAACCAGGTCTAAACCAGGTCTAAACCAGGTCAGAACCAGGACTACACCAGGTCTAAACCAGGACTAAACCAGGACTCACCTCTGTTCTCTCTGATGGCCAGCACAGATGCATCCTGGGAAACAAAAATAAAGTTAGTAAAATCCTTTGGCTTCACTGTGGTTTTTACACTAAAACTATGGCCAGTAGGGGGCAGTATACAGTCGTACCTTCAGTACTTTGGGCAGTAGGGGGCGGTATACAGTTGTACCTTCAGTACTTTGGGCTGGAGGGGGCAGTATACAGTCGTACCTTCAGTATTTTGGGCTGGAGGGGGCAGTATACAGTCGTACCTTCAGTATTTTGGGCAGTAGGGGGCAGTATACAGTCGTACCTTCAGTACTTTGGGCAGTAGGGGGCAGTATACAGTCGTACCTTCAGTACTTTGGGCAGTAGGGGGCAGTATACAGTCGTACCTTCAGTACTTTGGGCTGGAGGGGGCAGTATACAGTCGTACCTTCAGTATTTTGGGCAGTAGGGGGCAGTATACAGTCGTACCTTCAGTACTTTGGGCAGTAGGGGGCAGTATACAGTTGTACCTTCAGTACTTTGGGCAGTAGGGGGCAGTATACAGTCGTACCTTCAGTACTTTGGCCAGTAGGGGGCAGTATACAGTCGTACCTTCAGTACTTTGGGCAGTAGGGGGCAGTATACAGTCGTACCTTCAGTACTTTGGGCAGTAGGGGGCAGTATACAGTCGTACCTTCAGTACTTTGGGCAGTAGGGGGCAGTATACAGTCGTACCTTCAGTACTTTGGGCAGTAGGGGGCAGTATACAGTCGTACCTTCAGTATTTTGGGCAGTAGGGGGCAGTATACAGTCGTACCTTCAGTACTTTGGGCAGTAGGGGGCGGTATACAGTTGTACCTTCAGTACTTTGGGCAGTAGGGGGCAGTATACAGTCGTACCTTCAGTACTTTGGGCAGTAGGGGGCGGTATACAGTTGTACCTTCAGTACTTTGGGCAGTAGGGGGCAGTATACAGTCGTACCTTCAGTACTTTGGCCAGTAGGGGGCAGTATACAGTCGTACCTTCAGTATTTTGGGCAGTAGGGGGCAGTATACAGTCGTACCTTCAGTACTTTGGCCAGTAGGGGGCGGTATACAGTCGTACCTTCAGTACTTTGGGCAGTAGGGGGCAGTATACAGTCGTACCTTCAGTATTTTGGGCAGTAGGGGGCAGTATACAGTCGTACCTTCAGTACTTTGGCCAGTAGGGGGCGGTATACAGTCGTACCTTCAGTACTTTGGGCAGTAGGGGGCGGTATACAGTCGTACCTTCAGTACTTTGGGCTGGAGGGGGCAGTATACAGTCGTACCTTCAGTACTTTGGGCAGTAGGGGGCGGTATACAGTTGTACCTTCAGTACTTTGGGCTGGAGGGGGCAGTATACAGTCGTACCTTCAGTATTTTGGGCTGGAGGGGGCAGTATACAGTCGTACCTTCAGTATTTTGGGCAGTAGGGGGCAGTATACAGTTGTACCTTCAGTACTTTGGGCAGTAGGGGGCAGTATACAGTCGTACCTTCAGTACTTTGGGCAGTAGGGGGCAGTATACAGTCGTACCTTCAGTACTTTGGGCAGTAGGGGGCAGTATACAGTCGTACCTTCAGTACTTTGGGCTGGAGGGGGCAGTATACAGTCGTACCTTCAGTACTTTGGGCAGTAGGGGGCAGTATACAGTTGTACCTTCAGTACTTTGGGCAGTAGGGGGCAGTATACAGTCGTACCTTCAGTACTTTGGGCAGTAGGGGGCAGTATACAGTCGTACCTTCAGTACTTTGGGCAGTAGGGGGCAGTATACAGTCGTACCTTCAGTACTTTGGGCAGTAGGGGGCAGTATACAGTCGTACCTTCAGTACTTTGGGCAGTAGGGGGCAGTATACAGTCGTACCTTCAGTACTTTGGGCAGTAGGGGGCAGTATACAGTCGTACCTTCAGTATTTTGGGCAGTAGGGGGCAGTATACAGTCGTACCTTCAGTACTTTGGGCAGTAGGGGGCGGTATACAGTTGTACCTTCAGTACTTTGGGCAGTAGGGGGCAGTATACAGTCGTACCTTCAGTACTTTGGGCAGTAGGGGGCGGTATACAGTTGTACCTTCAGTACTTTGGGCAGTAGGGGGCAGTATACAGTCGTACCTTCAGTACTTTGGCCAGTAGGGGGCAGTATACAGTCGTACCTTCAGTATTTTGGGCAGTAGGGGGCAGTATACAGTCGTACCTTCAGTACTTTGGCCAGTAGGGGGCGGTATACAGTCGTACCTTCAGTACTTTGGGCAGTAGGGGGCGGTATACAGTTGTACCTTCAGTACTTTGGGCAGTAGGGGGCAGTATACAGTCGTACCTTCAGTACTTTGGCCAGTAGGGGGCGGTATACAGTCGTACCTTCAGTACTTTGGGCAGTAGGGGGCGGTATACAGTCGTACCTTCAGTACTTTGGCCAGTAGGGGGCAGTATACAGTCGTACCTTCAGTACTTTGGCCAGTAGGGGGCAGTATACAGTCGTACCTTCAGTATTTTGGGCAGTAGGGGGCAGTATACAGTCGTACCTTCAGTACTTTGGCCAGTAGGGGGCGGTATACAGTCGTACCTTCAGTACTTTGGGCAGTAGGGGGCGGTATACAGTCGTACCTTCAGTACTTTGGGCAGTAGGGGGCGGTATACAGTTGTACCTTCAGTACTTTGGGCAGTAGGGGGCAGTATACAGTCGTACCTTCAGTACTTTGGCCAGTAGGGGGCAGTATACAGTCGTACCTTCAGTACTTTGGGCAGTAGGGGGCGGTATACAGTCGTACCTTCAGTACTTTGGGCAGTAGGGGGCAGTATACAGTCGTACCTTCAGTACTTTGGCCAGTAGGGGGCAGTATACAGTCGTACCTTCAGTACTTTGGGCAGTAGGGGGCGGTATACAGTCGTACCTTCAGTACTTTGGGCAGTAGGGGGCAGTATACAGTCGTACCTTCAGTACTTTGGGCTGGAGGGGGGCAGTATACAGTCGTACCTTCAGTACTTTGGGCAGTAGGGGGCAGTATACAGTCGTACCTTCAGTACTTTGGGCAGTAGGGGGCAGTATACAGTCGTACCTTCAGTACTTTGGGCAGTAGGGGGCGGTATACAGTCGTACCTTCAGTACTTTGGGCAGTAGGGGGCAGTATACAGTCGTACCTTCAGTACTTTGGGCAGTAGGGGGCGGTATACAGTCGTACCTTCAGTACTTTGGGCAGTAGGGGGCAGTATACAGTCGTACCTTCAGTACTTTGGGCTGGAGGGGGCAGTATACAGTCGTACCTTCAGTACTTTGGGCAGTAGGGGGCAGTATACAGTCGTACCTTCAGTACTTTGGGCTGGAGGGGGCAGTATACAGTCGTACCTTCAGTACTTTGGGCTGCAGGCGGCAGGGGCAGGCCGGGAGCTGGTTGAGAGCGGCGGTGATGTCCGGAGTCTCGACTGCGGCTAAAGAACTGCACAGAGCTTTGACCGACTGCACCAGGCGCTCCACGTGCAGCGGCAGCTCGGCCTGGACCGGGACAGGAAATACCACACTCAGACTTTACTGATCCACAAAGGAAATTACCTGCTCACACACTGCAAAAATCAATATCAGCATTTGTTAAAATGACTTGAATTCAGATTATTAATTTTGATTTGAGTAAATGTTTACTAGATTAGATTTATTTACTAATGTGGCTGGATTATTAAGCTTGTTTTTTCTTATTTTAAGCTAAATATCTGCCAGTGTGGTGTGTGGAACTTTATTTCTTCTTTCTTGAAAGAAGTAAAAACAGCTTGAAACAAGACAAAAATAACTTAAAACAAGTCAAATATCTAGCTGCATTAGTAAATCAGTCTAATTTAGTAAAAAATTACTCAAATCGAAATTAATAATCTGAATTCAAGTCATTTTAAATCATGCTAGATATCAATTTTTTGCAGCTTGATTTTTTTACAAAAAACACAAGTAAAAGATGAAATAGGTATAGAATAGTAATAAGCAATAAAATATAACAGAATAGATAAAAAATATACAAGATTTGCATATTTACAAATCTAGAAAAAAAAAAAAATCTACAACAGGCAGAGCACTGCTGGTGTTTCCCAACCAGGGGTACAGGGAATTATTTTAGAATTTATTTGGAAGATCATGAAGAAAAAAATAGGAATATTATTTTTATATTACATTTTGTAAAAATTTTTTTTTAGATCGAATAGGTTTTTAATTTTTACATTGTAGTAAAATGTTTGTTATGTTTGAGATTATTTTTTCATTTACAATTTTTTTTTATTTTTATTATTTTTTATAATTATTTTTTATTTTTTTATATTTTTATTTTAAAGGCAGAGAGATTATTTTTCTTGGCCATTATGTAAACATATTTTTAATTGTGAATAACTCAGCTGTGCCATTGTTCTCAGTAAAAATAATATTTGATTTAAACGTTTACCTCGCATCTGGGACACGTGGCTCATTTTTATGAAATATAAAATATATAAAATATATACTGCTCACAGCGCCTTAAAAAATGAAGGAGAATTAGCATTTTACAAAAAAATAGGTATACAATGTCTTTGCACTCATAAATATTTTTCTAAATGCCCAGCACAGAGTGAGTCCTGGTGGGACAAACGCGGGGAGGAACAGCGTTTGTTCAGGGCCTGAGCCTTCAGTCCTGGGACAGACCCTCGCCGTCTGAAACATCAACACCGCTTCAGCACAGTCTCTGGTTTCACCGGACAATAAAAAGGGAAGAACACGACCGCAGGGTTTGGCCCAGCGACTGTTTAAGATTTTCTGTTCCTCTTTCTCTGGAGACGACCCACAGAAAAATCATCAAACCCAAGTTTTTAAAACACGGAATCCTGATTTTGCACTTTTTTTGGCCACAGTGCACGTCTGCCTTTTTCAAAAAACATGAACTTTCTTAACCCGACCAGATCCATCTCCTGGGAGGAGGTCAGGTCTGTACTGAACATCTGTATATATAACATCTGTCCAGCTGCAGGGCAGAGGTTTAAGCAGAACCTTTAACATCACATGGTACCAGCAGCACATGAGGAACATAAGGAAGGAAGTTCTTAAAAAAGACCAGAATGTGACACATTTCAGTAAAGATGTGACGATGCACTGAAGCCATGGTTTGATTCAATTCTCTTTTATCTTCACGATTATGATTTTTTATGCTTTTTGTCAGCAGACTTAGTTCCTGTATAATTATGACCAAAATATTTGGCCTATGTGCGTCTCTTTATCAAACTTAAACTGTTGTACATTTCTTATTAACAGAAATTTAATTAAAAACAAAGTAGATATTAAAGCAATGATAATATGCAGGGCTTGGAAGCAGAGGGGCCATTTTACAAATTTTACAGGAAAAACAAAACAAATTTTCATCAAAATGGAATCAGCTTAAACCAAACACAATATTTGATATTTTTGTGTTATCAAATTGAGAATCTCTTTGAAATTTATAGAACCACAGTTTAAGTTGGACATTATTTATTAACATTTTTAAAAATAAAACAGGAGCTGAACCAAACTGAGCCAGACCGGGACCAGAGTCCTGTCCCAGACCGGTCCCAGACCGGGACCAGAGTCCTGTCCCAGACCGGGACCAGAGCTCTGTCCCAGGATTTACCTCTGAGAGCAGGAAGCACTCGGCCTCGTTGTGGAAGGTGTCCAGCAGCAGAGTCAGGGCCTCTCTGTCAAACACAAACACATGAACAGTAAATACACTGAACAAAAATATAAACGCAACACTTTTGCTTTTGCTCCCATTTTTCATGAGATGAACTCAAAGATCTGAAACTTTTTCTACAAACACAAAATAACCATATCTCTCAAATATTGTTCACAAATCTGTCAAATCTGTGATAGTGAGCACTTCTCCTTTGCCGAGATAATCCATCCCTCCTCACAGGTGTGCCATATCCAGATGCTGATGAGACAGCATGATTATTGCACAGGTGTGCCTCAGACTGGCCACAATAAAAGGCCACTCTGAAATGTGCAGTTTAATCACAGCACAACGCCACAGATGTCGCAAGTTTTGAGGCAGCGTGCAGTCTGCTGCTGACGGCAGGAATGTCCACCAGAGCTGTTGCTCGTGAATTGAATGTTCATTTCTCTGCCATAAGCCATCTCCAAAGGCGTTTCAGAGAATTTGGCAGTACATCCAACCAGCCTCACAACCGCAGACGACGTGTAACCACACCAGCCCAGGACCTCCACATCCAGCATGTTCACCTCCAAGATCGTCTGAGACCAGCCACTCGGACAGCTGCTGAAACAATCGGTTTGCATAACCAAAGAATTTCTGCACAAACTGTCAGAAACCGTCTCAGGGAAGCTCATCTGCATGCTCGTCGTCCTTATCGGGGTCTCGACCTGACTCCAGGTCGTCGTCGTAACCGACCTGAGTGGGCAAATGCTCACATGCGATGGCGCCTGGCGTTGGAGAGGTGTTCTCTTCACGGATGAATCCCGGTTTACACTTTTCAGGGCAGATGGCAGACAGCGTGTGTGGCGTCGTGTGGGTGAGCGGTTTTCTGATGTCACTGTTGTGGATCGAGTGGCCCACGGTGGCGGCGGGGTTATGGTATGGGCAGGCGTATGTTATGGACGAAGAACACAGATGCATTTTACATCCAACAACATCACCTCATGTTGCAGCGAGATAATGCACGACCCCATGTTGCAAGGATCTGTACACAATTCTTGGAAGCTGAAAACATCCCAGTTCTTGCATGGCCAGCAGACTCACCAGACATGTCACCCATTGAGCATGTTTGGGATGCTCTGGATCGGCGAATACGACAGCGTGTTCCAGGTCCTACCAATATTCAGCAACTTCGCACAGCCATTGAAGAGGAGTGGACCAACATTCCACAGGCCACAGTTGACCCCTGATCAACTCTGTGTGAAGGAGATGTGTGGCACTGCATGAGGCCAATGGTGGTCACACCAGATACTGACTGGAGTCCCCAGACCTCCCAGTAAACCCCCCCAGTAAAACAAAACTGTATGTTTCAGAGTGGCCTTTTATTGTGGCCAGTCTGAGGCACACCTGTGCAATAATCATGCTGTCTCATCAGCATCTGGATATGGCACACCTGTGAGGAGGGATGGATTATCTCGGCAAAGGAGAAGTGCTCACTATCACAGATTTGACAGATTTGTGAACAATATTTGAGAGATATGGTTATTTTGTGTCTGTAGAAAGTTTCAGATCTTTGAGTTCATCTCATGAAAAATGGGAGCAAAAGCAAAAGTGTTGCGTTTATATTTTTGTTCAGTGTATAAACACACACATATATAAACACACACATATATAAACACACACATATATAAACACACACATATAAACACGTGTACACAGATTACTACAGGAGCTGAAGGATTCGTGTACAAACACAGGAGGAGTAACCAGAGAGCGCCCCCACCTGGTGACCGTCTGCTTAATCGGCCGCTCCTGCAGCAGAATCCCGTGGTTCATGGAGGAGGCCGTGTCATCGTCTTCTTTCTGTTAAACACAAGACACACAGCAGAAGGTGAGGCTCAGAGGAACCATCAGGACCTGCTGCAGGACCATCAGGACCTGCTGCAGGACCATCAGGACCTGCTGCAGGACCATCAGGACCATCATGACCATCATGACCTGCCGCAGGACCATCAGGACCATCATGACCATCAGGACCTGCTGCAGGACCACCAGGACCATCAGGACCTGCTGCAGGACCTGCCGCAGGACCATCATGACCTGCCGCAGGACCACCAGGACCATCATGACCATCATGACCATCATGACCTGCTGCAGGACCACCAGGACCTGCTGCAGGACCATCAGGACCTGCTGCAGGACCACCAGGACCATCATGACCTGCTGCAGGACCATCAGGACCATCATGACCATCAGGACCTGCTGCAGGACCACCA
Organism: Bostrychus sinensis; assembly: GCA_020698575.1. Classification (NCBI taxonomy): domain Eukaryota; kingdom Metazoa; phylum Chordata; class Actinopteri; order Gobiiformes; family Eleotridae; genus Bostrychus; species Bostrychus sinensis. The sequence goes on from CM036248.1 coordinate 865,111, forward strand.
GGACCATCAGGACCTGCTGCAGGACCTGCCGCAGGACCATCATGACCTGCCGCAGGACCACCAGGACCATCATGACCATCATGACCATCATGACCTGCTGCAGGACCACCAGGACCTGCTGCAGGACCATCAGGACCTGCTGCAGGACCACCAGGACCATCATGACCTGCTGCAGGACCATCAGGACCATCATGACCATCAGGACCTGCTGCAGGACCACCAGGACCATCAGGACCTGCTGCAGGACCTGCCGCAGGACCATCATGACCTGCCGCAGGACCACCAGGACCATCATGACCATCATGACCATCAGGACCTGCTGCAGGACCACCAGGACCTGCTGCAGGACCATCATGACCTGCTGCAGGACCACCAGGACCTGCTGCAGGACCTGTTTTATTTCCTCAGTAAAGTGAATGTGTTACCGTTCTCCTGAGCTCGGTGTTGATGGCAGATCTCTTGGTGAGGAACAGTCGGACGTCCCAGTCAAACTTCAGACACTGCTGCACGAACTCCAGACCGGCCAGAGTCTGGGAACTGAAACAGAAAAATACAAGAACAATAAAAAAGATGCCAGGAGGTTAGAGTGCAACTCCAACTCTGGGCAAGGCTTCTAAAAACAGAACTTCCTCTGAGTGGAAGTAAAAATAATGAGGTCTATGATGAGATTCTCTTCTGTTGTGTTTGTAAAGGACAAGTTAACTGCTTTTAGTTTGGTCATTTTCTTTGTAAGCGGAAGTCTTATGTCTTATGAAAGGAGCTTAAGTGCGTACATTAAAGCATACTTGATATAACATAAAAGCAAAGATAATAAATTAACAGAGAAAAGTTAAAAAAGGCAAATGATTTAGGTTTTAAGGTTTGTTAGCATGCGTTTTTAAAAATATGTTTGAGTGACTTTTATAAGATTGATATTGTGATTACGCTAAAGAGTCAACGTTATGCTAAAGTAATAAGGCATGAAGGATCTAATTGTTATCGTTATTTTGTTTTTGCCTCGCTCTTACGTTGGTTTATGAGCCATGGACAGCTTCAGTAAAGTGTCCTGTAACCATCAGCTCTGGAGGCTACAGTTTTAAAGACACAGGCTTCATGTCTCTGGGGTTAAACCTGAGTCAGGAGCAGAGGCCCAGGTCTGAGCCAGGATCCTGGTCAGGACCTGAGAAAACCCACCCAGACACAGGCAGAACATGCAAACTCCACAGAAAGGCCCCAGACGGTCCAGGGAACGAGCCCGGGACTTTGGCTCTGTCCTGTGGAGGGCGCTGTGGAGTAATGCAGAGTTAAACCCAGAGAACAGCTGAAGGAAACAGCTGTGATGAGAGCAGCAGCTGTGGCCGGTGTGTGAGTGTGTGTGAGAGTGTGTGAGTGTGTAGGTGTGTGTGTGAGTGTGCATGTGTGTGTGTGCGTGGGTGTGTGTGTGAGTGTGTGTGGGTGTGTGTGTGTGAGTGTGTGTGTGTGTGTGAGTGTGTGAGTGTGTGTGTGAGTGTGTGTGAGTGTGCGTGTGTGTGTGTGTGTGTGTGCGTGTGTGTGTTGAATAGACAGTGTGTGTGTGACAGCAGTGGAAGTGTGTATCCATGAGATAAAGGTTTCTCCGTCTGACAGAAACTTCCTGTTCCCTCTGTTTACCCTGAACTTTACTGAGCCACAGACATCGCTCAGGCTGCAGACCCAGCTTTATACTGTCACACATTATAACTGTGCCCAGAGTGAGGACAGAGCGAGGACAGAGTCAGGACAGAGTGAGGACAGAGCGAGGGCAGAGCGAGGACAGAGTCAGGACAGAGTGAGGACAGAGCGAGGACAAAGTGAGGACAGAGCGAGGACAGAGTGAGGCAGAGTGAGGACAAAGTGAGGACAGAGCGAGGGCAGAGCGAGGACAGAGAGAGGACAGAGCGAGGGCAGAGTCAGGCAGAGTGAGGACAGAGTGAGGACAGAGCGAGGACAGAGTCAGGACAGAGCGAGGACAGAGCGAGGACAGCGTGAGGACAGCGTGAGGACAGAGCGAGGGCAGAGCGAGGACAGAGTCAGGCAGAGTGAGGACAGAGTGAGGACAGAGTGAGGACAGAGTGAGGACAGAGCGAGGACAGAGCGAGGACAGAGCGAGGACAGAGTCAGGCAGAGTGAGGACAGAGCGAGGACAGAGTCAGGACAGAGCGAGGGCAGAGCGAGGCAGAGTGAGGACAAAGTGAGGACAGAGTGAGAACAAAGTGAGGACAGAGTGAGAACAGAGTGAGGGCAGAGCGAGGACAAAGTGAGGACAGAGCGAGGACAGAGTGAGGACAGAGTGAAAACAAAGTGAGGACAGAGTGAGAACAAAGTGAGGACAGAGTGAGAACAGAGTGAGGGCAGAGCGAGGACAAAGTGAGGACAGAGTCAGGAAAGAGCGAGGGCAGAGCGAGGACAGAGCGAGGACAGAGTGAGGACAGAGCGAGGGCAGAGCGAGGACAAAGTGAGGACAGAGTGAGGACAGAGTGAGGACAGAGCGAGGACAGAGTCAGGACAGAGCGAGGGCAGAGTGAGGCAGAGTGAGGACAAAGTGAGGACAGAGCGAGGGCAGAGCGAGGACAGAGTGAGGACAAAGTGAGGACAGAGTGAGGACAGAGTGAGGGCAGCGCAAGGACAAAGTGAGGACAGAGTGAGGCAGAGTGAGGACAAAGTGAGGACCGAGCGAGGGCAGAGCGAGGACAGAGTGAGGACAAAGTGAGGACAGAGTGAGGGCAGAGCGAGGACAAAGTGAGGACAGAGTGAGGGCAGAGTGAGGGCAGAGTGAGGGCAGAGTGAGGACAGAGTGAGGACAGAGTGAGGACAGAGTGAGGACAAAGTGAGGACAGAGCGAGGACAAAGTGAGGGCAGAGTGAGGACAGAGTGAGGACAAAGTGAGGACAGAGCGAGGGCAGAGCGAGGACAGAGTGAGAACAAAGTGAGGGCAGAGTGAGAACAGAGTGAGGGCAGAGCGAGGACAAAGTGAGGACAGAGTCAGGACAGAGCGAGGGCAGAGTGAGGCAGAGTGAGAACAAAGTGAGGACAGAGCGAGGGCAGAGCGAGGACAGAGCGAGGACAGAGCGAGGGCAGAGCGAGGACAAAGTGAGGACAGAGTGAGGACAGAGTGAGGACAGAGCGAGGACAGAGTCAGGACAGAGCGAGGGCAGAGTGAGGCAGAGTGAGGACAAAGTGAGGACAGAGCGAGGGCAGAGCGAGGACAGAGTGAGGACAAAGTGAGGACAGAGCGAGGGCAGAGCGAGGACAGAGTGAGGACAAAGTGAGGACAGAGTGAGGACAGAGTGAGGGCAGCGCGAGGACAAAGTGAGGACAGAGTGAGGACAGAGTGAGGCAGAGTGAGGACAAAGTGAGGACAGAGCGAGGGCAGAGCGAGGACAGAGTGAGGACAAAGTGAAGACAAAGTGAGGGCAGAGCGAGGACAAAGTGAGGACAGAGTGAGGACAGAGTGAGGGCAGAGTGAGGGCAGAGTGAGGACAAAGTGAGGACAGAGCGAGGACAAAGTGAGGGCAGAGTGAGGACAGAGTGAGGACAAAGTGAGGACAGAGCGAGGACAAAGTGAGGCAGAGTGAGGACAAAGTGAGGACAGAGCGAGGGCAGAGTGAGGGCAGAGCAAGGACAAAGTGAGGACAGAGTGAGGACAGAGTGAGGGCAGAGTGAGAGCAGAGTGAGGACAAAGTGAGGACAGAGTGAGGACAGAGTGAGGACAAAGTGAGGACAGAGCGAGGACAAAGTGAGGCAGAGTGAGGACAAAGTGAGGACAGAGCGAGGGCAGAGCGAGGACAGAGTGAGGACAAAGTGAGGACAGAGTGAGGACAGAGTGAGGGCAGAGCGAGGACAAAGTGAGGACAGAGTGAAGACAGGGTGAGGACAGAGTCAGGACAGAGCGAGGGCAGAGAGAGGACAGAGTCAGGACAGAGTGAAGACAGGGTGAGGACAGAGTGAGGACAGAGCGAGGACAAAGTGAGGCAGAGTGAGGACAAAGTGAGGACAGAGCGAGGGCAGAGTGAGGGCAGAGCAAGGACAAAGTGAGGACAGAGTGAGGACAGAGTGAGGGCAGAGTGAGAGCAGAGTGAGGACAAAGTGAGGACAGAGTGAGGACAGAGTGAGGACAAAGTGAGGACAGAGTGAGGACAAAGTGAGGCAGAGTGAGGACAAAGTGAGGACAGAGCGAGGGCAGAGCAAGGACAGAGTGAGGACAAAGTGAGGACAGAGTGAGGACAGAGTGAGGGCAGAGCGAGGACAAAGTGAGGACAGAGTGAGGACAAAGTGAGGACAGAGTGAGGACAGAGTGAGGGCAGAGTGAGGACAAAGTGAGAGCAAAGTGAGAGCAAAGTGAGGACAGAGTGAGGACAGCGTGAGGACAGAGTGAGGACACCGTGAGGACAGAGTGAGGACAGAGCGAGGACAGAGTGAGGGCAGAGCGAGGACAGAGTCAGGACAGAGTGAAGACAGGGTGAGGACAGAGTGAGAGCAGAGTGGACAGAGTGAGGACAAAGTGAGAGCAGAGTGAGGACAGAGTGAGGACAGCGTGAGGACAGAGTGAGGACAGCGTGAGGACAGCGTGAGGACAGAGTGAGGACAGCGTGAGGACAGAGTGAGGACAGAGTGAGGACAGCGTGAGGACAGCGTGAGGACAGAGTGAGGGCAGAGCGAGGACAGAGTCAGGACAGAGTGAAGACAGGGTGAGGACAGAGTGAGGGCAGAGTGAAGACAGGGTGAGGACAAAGTGAGAGCAGCGTGGACAGAGTGAGGACAAAGTGAGAGCAGAGTGAGGACAGAGTGAGGACAGAGTGAGGACAGCGTGAGGACAGAGTGAGGACAGAGCGAGGACAGAGTGAGGACAGAGTGAGGACAGGGTGAGGACAGAGTCAGGACAGAGCGAGGGCAGAGAGAGGACAGAGTCAGGACAGAGTGAAGACAGGGTGAGGACAGAGTGAGGACAGAGCGAGGACAGAGCGAGGACAGAGCGAGGGCAGAGCGAGGACAGAGTCAGGACAGAGTGAAGACAGGGTGAGGACAGAGTCAGGACAGAGCGAGGGCAGAGAGAGGACAGAGTCAGGACAGAGTGAAGACAGGGTGAGGACAGAGTGAGGACAGAGCGAGGACAGAGTGAGGACAGAGCGAGGACAGAGTGAGGACAGAGTGAGGACAGCGTGAGGACAGCGTGAGGACAGAGTGAGGACAGCGTGAGGACAGAGTGAGGACAGAGTGAGGACAGAGTGAGGGCAGAGCGAGGACAGAGTCAGGACAGAGTGAAGACAGGGTGAGGACAGAGTGAGGGCAGAGTGAAGACAGGGTGAGGACAAAGTGAGAGCAGCGTGGACAGAGTGAGGACAAAGTGAGAGCAGAGTGAGGACAGAGTGAGGACAGCGTTAGGACAGAGTGAGGACAGCGTGAGGACAGAGTGAGGACAGAGTGAGGACAGAGTGAGGGCAGAGAGAGGACAGAGTCAGGACAGAGTGAAGACAGGGTGAGGACAGAGTCAGGACAGAGCGAGGGCAGAGAGAGGACAGACTCAGGACAGAGTGAAGACAGGGTGAGGACAGAGCGAGGACAGAGCGAGGACAGAGCGAGGACAGAGCGAGGACAGAGCGAGGACAGAGTGAGGACAGAGCGAGGACAGAGTGAGGACAGAGTCAGGACAGAGTCAGGACAGAGTGAGGACAGAGTGAGGGCAGAGTGAAGACAGAGTGAGGACAGAGTCAGGACAGAGTGAAGACAGGGTGAGGACAGAGTCAGGACAGAGCGAGGGCAGAGAGAGGACAGAGTCAGGACAGAGTGAAGACAGGGTGAGGACAGAGTCAGGACAGAGCGAGGGCAGAGAGAGGACAGAGTCAGGACAGAGTGAAGACAGGGTGAGGACAGAGTGAGGACAGAGTGAGGACAGAGCGAGGACAGAGCGAGGACAGAGTGAGGACAGAGCGAGGACAGAGTGAGGACAGAGCGAGGCCAAAGTGAGAGCAGAGTGGACAGAGTGAGAGCCCCATGAGACTGAAGGGCCCCATGAGACTGAAGGGCCCCATCTTGTCTCAGTTTGGGCCCTTACTCTGCAGTTCATAGGAAACATCGAAAATCTCTTTATCTCTGCCTGAATAAAAAGATTGTTGTCATTTCTCTGGAACAGAAGCTCTACCTGCACAGAGTCTGACTGAGTCTGACAGAGTCTGACTGAGTCTGACTGAGTCTGACTGAGTCTGACTGAGTCTGACAGAGTCTGACTTTGAGGCGACCTCTGTTATGATTCTGGGCTTTAGAAATAAAGAATTATTGAATTGAATAGAGGCTTTGATTTGATTGCTCAAAAAACTCATCTTTAACTGTTCTCTGTCACATTCTAACATTTGTTTCAGTTTTAATAAGCATTACTAAAACAAATGGCTGTATTAATTTAAATTCTTTTATGAAATTAAGAAAACGTGTCCCACATATCGTCAGTGTTTATCGGCCATCGGCCGCTCTGAATTTTAAAAATCGATATCGGCCACAGAAAAACGCACATCGGCCGACCTCTAATGGGAAGGCCCTGATTTAAGAGATATCAGAGAAAATCCTTAAATCAGTTGTTATTATGGATTAAATGTGTGGAGCCTGTTAGAGCAGCTGTGTACTGTAGACCAGAGATCCTCAACTGGAGGGTGCGGACCAAAAAGCTGAACATTTAGGCTTGTTTGAAGCCTAAAAGAACCTAAATAAAAATGTGTGAGGTATCTGTGTGCTACTGGAGGAAGGCAGGGGACTGTGGTGAGTGTGTCCAGAGTGTGAGGGTCCGTACTTGGGCAGGTACTCGTCCAGTCCGCAGACCTTCAGCAGGTACTGGTCCACGTCCATGTGGTCCAGGTGGTCCTGGGTGTAGCACAGGGTCTGGTAGATCAGCAGGTCCACTGTGGAGGAGCCTACGGCAGACAGCAGCAGGAAAATGAGTGAGTTCTCTGTGGACTGGAGCTAAGGTGACCACAGCCATTTAGGCATCTGTCCCCCCGGCCCACTGTTTAAGATAATGTCCCTCTTTTTCATCGATGCTCAGCGGATCTTATAAAGAGAGAGATTCAAGTTAAGAACTAGAAGGTAGTGTCCTGGGTCTGTTTAGTGCAGTTATTGTTTGTGTTGATTGTGTGTTTGTCTGATTAACTGTTTGTGAAGCCTTTGAGGCAACGTTTGTTGTGATACTGGGACATACAAATAAAACTGAATTGAAGTGAAGGTAAGATCAGAATTCCTTGTATCAAATGTAGAATAAATATTTGTGGGCCTATCTTGATAGCGTGGAATATTTGGTTTGTTGCTGCCCCTGTTTTTCAGGACAGGCCTCTCCATGAAGCTGTGAGCTGTGTTGGTGCTGAATTATTTTGAGAACTGACAGAGCTTTGATTTTTTTCTGTTCCACCTTTTTTATTCCAATAAATAAAGCCTTAGTAAAGACACAGCACATCATATGTTTTATAGGCTCTAAACTAATGCCACTATTATCTGAGTAAGTTGGTACTGTATTTTCCGAACTATAACTCTCACTTTTTTCCATCGTCTGGCTCAGGTGCGACGTATACTCAGGTGTGACTTATATATTAAAATATTTCAGGTGTTGGTTATTTTCACACTGACAGCCACCAGAGGGCGCTCTAGGCTTGTGTACCAGCATCTGCTGCACCTGTACCACTGACAATTTAAAATGTAAACATTACCACTAACAACTTAGGCTATAAAGACAACTGAGAAAGAGCGGAATAATGTGAAATGGAACTGATGCTGAGTCTGACGACAGCCACGCAGAGGAGGAAGCGGCGCTTCGTCTACCTCCGGAGTTGGCGGAGTTGTTCAGAAGCGACACCGAGGATGAAGAATTTAAAGGATTTAGCGATTAGGAGTGAGATGGTGAGTTTGGTGAACTTGTTATATTATGTTCTTTATGCTATAGTTATGTGAATAACTGTTAATATATTACGTTAACATACGAGACACCTATTCAGTTCGTTGTTTATGCTTCACGTAGCTGAATAACCATCAATGTGTTACGTTAGCATAGCGCACACCTATTCAGCTGTTGTTCTCTATTCTATTATTACTATAACTCGCCTTTCAACATGAAATGTCTGTTCTTGGTGTCGGAGTTTGTAAAATAAATTTCCCCCAAAAAATGTGACTTATATACGTTTTTTTCTTCTTCATTATGCATTTTTTGGCGAGTGCCACTTATACTCCGGAGCCACTTATAGTCCAGAAAATACGGTAAGTTAGATTTGTATCAAAACATTTATTTCTTGAGTCTGTCCCACCAAATCACACAACTTGTCCCACTTTTAGTGCCACTTCTAGAGCTGTTTTTGGCCAAACTGCTGCCACATCTAAACAAGGACATTACTGAGGTAAAAGGACTTTCTCTGTGATTATTAGTGGTTTCAGCATCTGCAGAGTCTCCACAGTGAGTATTTAAGCTGCCCTGGAGCTGCAGTAGCATTAGCCACAACACAGCAAACAGTGCAGAGCTTGCAGGAAGCTAATTTCTGCTAAAATACAATTACACTATTTGTCTTTTTTTTTTTACATTGTCCAGAATTAAAAACGCTATTTACTCAAATTAATTAGATTTATTGCCCGGCCCTGCTGTGGACTGGAGCAGAAGAAGTGGACAAAGACTAAACTGCCTCTGAGTGCAGCTGGACAGACTCACAACCAATCAGAACTCAGGACAGTAACACACACAGAACTGCTTCAGGACCAACCACATCTGAGAAACATACAGCCAATCAGAGACAGAGCAGAGCATGGTTACGTCCTGGTTACGTCCTGGTTTAGACCTGGTTACGTCCTGGTTTAGACCTAGTTTAGTCCTGGTTTAGACCTGGTTTAGTCCTAGTTTAGTCCTGGTTTAGACCTGGTTTAGTCCTGGTTTAGTCCTGGTTTAGACCTGGTTTAGTCCTGGTTTAAACCTGGTTTAGACCTGGTTTAGACCTGGTTTAGACCTGGTTTAGTCCTGGTTTAAACCTGGTTTAGACCTGGTTTAAACCTGGTTTAGACCTGGTTTAGTCCTGGTTTAGGCCTGGTTTAGTCCTGGTTTAGACCTGGTTTAGACCTGGTTTAGTCCTGGTTTAGGCCTGGTTTAGTCCTGGTTTAGACCTGGTTTAGTCCTGGTTTAAACCTGGTTTAAACCTGGTTTAGACCTGGTTTAGACCTGGTTTAGACCTGGTTTAGTCCTGGTTTAGTCCTGGTTTAGACCTGGTTTAGTCCTGGTTTAGTCCTGGTTTAGTCCTTGTTTAGTCCTGGTTTAGTCCTGGTTTAGACCTGGTTTTGTCCTGGTTTAGACCTGGTTTAGTCCTGGTCTAGACCTGGTTTAGACCTGGTTTAGTCCTGGTTTAGACCTGGTTCTGTCCTGGTTTAGTCCTGGTTTCGACCTGGTTTCGACCTGGTTTAGACCTGGTTTAGACCTGGTTTAGTCCTGGTTTAGACCTGGTTTAGTCCTGGTTCTGTCCTGGTTTAGTCCTGGTTTAGTCCTGGTTTAGTCCTGGTTCTGTCCTGGTTTAGTCCTGGTTTAGTCCTGGTTTAGTCCTGGTTTAGACCTGGTTTAGACCTGGTTTAGACCTGGTTAAGTCCTGGTTACAGCCTGGTTACGTCCTGGTTTCGACCTGGTTTAGACCTGGTTCTGTCCTGGTTTAGTCCTGGTTTAGTCCTGGTTTAGACCAGGTTTAGACCTGGTTCTGTCCTGGTTTAGACCTGGTTTAGTCCTGGTTTAGTCCTGGTTTAGACCTGGTTTAGACCTGGTTTAGTCCTGGTTTAGTCCTGGTTTAGTCCTGGTTTAGTCCTGGTTTAGACCTGGTTTAGTCCTGGTTTAGTCCTGGTTTAGTCCTGGTTTAGTACTGGTTTAGACCTGGTTTAGACCTGGTTCTGTCCTGGTTTAGTCCTGGTTTAGTCCTGGTTTAGACCAGGTTTAGACCTGGTTCTGTCCTGGTTTAGACCTGGTTTAGTCCTGGTTTAGACCTGGTTTAGGACCTGGTTTAGACCTGGTTTAGACCTGGTTTAGTCCTAGTTTAGTCCTGGTTTAGTCCGGGTTTAGACCAGGTTTAGACCTGGTTCTGTCCTGGTTTAGTCCTGGTTTCGACCTGGTTTCGACCAGGTTTAGACCTGGTTCTGTCCTGGTTTAGTCCTGGTTTAGTCCTGGTTTAGACCAGGTTTAGACCTGGTTCTGTCCTGGTTTAGTCCTGGTTTAGACCTGGTTTAGACCTGGTTCTGTCCTGGTTTAGTCCTGGTTTCGACCTGGTTTCGACCAGGTTTAGACCTGGTTCTGTCCTGGTTTAGTCCTGGTTTAGTCCTGGTTTAGTCCTGGTTTAGACCAGGTTTAGACCTGGTTCTGTCCTGGTTTAGTCCTGGTTTAGTCCTGGTTTAGTCCTGGTTTAGTCCTGGTTTAGTCCTGGTTTAGTCCTGGTTTAAACCTGGTTTAGTCCTGGTTTAGTCCTGGTTTAGTCCTGGTTTAGTTCTGGTTTAGTCCTGGTTTAAACCTGGTTTAGTCCTGGTTTAGTCCTGGTTTAGTCCTGGTTTAGACCTGGTTTAGTCCTGGTTTAGTCCTGGTTTAGACCTGGTTTAGTCCTGGTTTAGTCCTGGTTTAGTCCTGGTTTAGTCCTGGTTTAGTCCTGGTTTAGACCTGGTTTAGACCTGGTTTAGTCCTGGTTTAGACCTGGTTTAGTCCTGGTTTAGTCCTGGTTTAGTCCTGGTTTAGACCTGGTTTAGTCCTGGTTTAGTCCTGGTTTAGACCTGGTTTAGTCCTGGTGTAGTCCTGGTTACAGCCTGGTTTAGTCCTGGTTTAGTCCTGGTTACAGCCTGGTTTAGACCTGGTTTAGTCCTGGTTTAGTCCTGGTTTAGTCCTGGTTTAGACCTGGTTTAGACCTGGTTTAGTCCTGGTTCTGTCCTGGTTTAGACCTGGTTTAGACCTGGTTTAGTCCTGGTTTAGACCTGGTTTTGTCCTGGTTTTGTCCTGGTTCAGTCCTGGTTTAGACCTGGTTTAGTCCTGGTTTAGACCTGGTTTTGTCCTGGTTTTGTCCTGGTTTAGTCCTGGTTTAGTCCTGGTTTAGTCCTGGTTCTGTCCTGGTTTAGACCTGGTTTAGTCCTGGTTTAGTCCTGGTTTAGACCTGGTTTAGACCTGGTTTAGTCCTGGTTTAGACCTGGTTTAGTCCTGGTTTAGTCCTGGTTTAGTCCTGGTTTAGACCTGGTTTAGACCTGGTTTAGACCTGGTTTAGACCTGGTTACAGCCTGGTTTAGACCTGGTTTAGACCTGGTTTCGACCTGGTTTAGACCTGGTTTAGACCTGGTTTAGTCCTGGTTTAGACCTGGTTTAGACCTGGTTACAGCCTGGTTTAGACCTGGTTTCGGCCTGGTTTCGACCTGGTTTAGACCTGGTTTAGACCTGGTTTAGACCTGGTTTAGACCTGGTTTAGTCCTGGTTTAGACCTGGTTTAGTCCTGGTTCTGTCCTGGTTTAGACCTGGTTTAGTCCTGGTTTAGACCTGGTTTAGACCTGGTTTAGTCCTGGTTTAGACCTGGTTTAGTCCTGGTTCTGTCCTGGTTTAGACCTGGTTTAGTCCTGGTTTAGTCCTGGTTTAGACCAGGTTTAGACCTGGTTCTGTCCTGGTTTAGACCTGGTTTAGTCCTGGTTTAGTCCTGGTTTAGTCCTGGTTTAGACCTGGTTTAGTCCTGGTTTAGTCCTGGTTTAGTCCTGGTTTCGACCTGGTTTAGACCTGGTTTAGACCTGGTTTAGTCCTGGTTTAGACCTGGTTTAGACCTGGTTTCGACCAGGTTTAGACCTGGTTCTGTCCTGGTTTAGTCCTGGTTTCGACCTGGTTTCGACCAGGTTTAGACCTGGTTCTGTCCTGGTTTAGTCCTGGTTTCGACCTGGTTTCGACCAGGTTTAGACCTGGTTCTGTCCTGGTTTAGTCCTGGTTTAGTCCTGGTTTAGACCAGGTTTAGACCTGGTTCTGTCCTGGTTTAGTCCTGGTTTAGACCTGGTTTAGTCCTGGTTTAGTCCTGGTTTAGACCTGGTTTAGTCCTGGTTTAGTCCTGGTTTAGTCCTGGTTTAGTCCTGGTTTAAACCTGGTTTAGTCCTGGTTTAGTCCTGGTTTAGTCCTGGTTTAGTCCTGGTTTAGACCTGGTTTAGTTCTGGTTTAGTCCTGGTTTAGTCCTGGTTTAAACCTGGTTTAGTCCTGGTTTAGTCCTGGTTTAGTCCTGGTTTAGTCCTGGTTTAGTCCTGGTTTAGACCTGGTTTAGTCCTGGTTTAGACCTGGTTTAGTCCTGGTTTAGTCCTGGTTTAGTCCTGGTTTAGTCCTGGTTTAGACCTGGTTTTGTCCTGGTTTAGTCCTGGTTCTGTCCTGGTTTAGTCCTGGTTTAGACCTGGTTTAGTCCTGGTTTAGTCCTGGTTTAGACCTGGTTTTGTCCTGGTTTAGTCCTGGTTCTGTCCTGGTTTAGTCCTGGTTTAGACCTGGTTTAGTCCTGGTTTAGACCTGGTTTTGTCCTGGTTTAGTCCTGGTTTAGTCCTGGTTTAGTCCTGGTTTAGACCTGGTTTAGTCCTGGTTTAGACCTGGTTTAGTCCTGGTTTAGTCCTGGTTTAGTCCTGGTTTAGACCTGGTTTAGTCCTGGTTTAGTCCTGGTTTAGACCTGGTTTTGTCCTGGTTTAGTCCTGGTTCTGTCCTGGTTTAGTCCTGGTTTAGACCTGGTTTAGACCTGGTTTAGTCCTGGTTTAGTCCTGGTTTAGACCTGGTTTAGTCCTGGTTTAGTCCTGGTTTAGTCCTGGTTCTGTCCTGGTTACGGCCTGGTCTTACCGTCGCAGGTGAAGGTGAGTGGGTCTCTGATCTCGGGGCAGGTTACAGCGACCCTCACGGACACGCCCAGGCCCTGGTGGATCAGGTCTGGACTCAGAGACGGGGACCAGATGAATCCTGGGTTTGTGGCGGAGTCGGAGTGAGGGAAGGCCGAGCGCAGACTGGAACACGACAGAGGGACAAACATTTAACTTTATTATCACTGTTGAAGGACAAAGTTAAAGTGGATCAATCCTCCTCTAAAATCCTGATCCAGTCCATGTTCCCTGAGTTTCTCTCTGAGCTCAGGGTTAGACAAAACACACTTCATTACAGCAAATACAGATTAAATAAAGAGATAGAATGTGAGTTCAGCCCAGGTTTAGGTCAGTGTTCTGTTTACTGAAGGAGAGGCGTAAGTTTACAGCACAGTTACAAAGATTAACATAGAACTTACTCATACAACATGTAGGTTTGTAAACATCACTCACACGTCCAGCATGTGGCAGAAGGCGGCCACCTCCTCGTCTCTCTCCTCTGAGACCTGGAACAGCTCGTATCCAAACCCACTGCTGCGAGAACTCACTGGGACCTGACAGGGACATAAAACTGATTTAGAACCACAAACACACCTGAAGAACTCTCAGGTATATCAGAGTCAGACCTGAGGAACAACGTCAGAGTCAGACCTGAGGAACAACGTCAGAGTCAGACCTGAGGAACAACGTCAGAGTCAGATCTGAGGAACAACGTCAGAGTCAGACCTGAGGAACAACGTCAGAGTCAGATCTGAGGAACAACGTCAGAGTCAGACCTGAGGAACAACGTCAGAGTCAGACCTGAGGAACAACGTCAGAGTCAGACCTGAGGAACAACGTCAGAGTCAGACCTGAGGAACAACGTCAGAGTCAGACCTGAGGAACAACGTCAGAGTCAGATCTGAGGAACAACGTCAGAGTCAGACCTGAGGAACAACGTCAGAGTCAGACCTGAGGAACAACGTCAGAGTCAGACCCGAGGAACAACGTCAGAGTCAGACCTGAGGAACAACGTCAGAGTCAGACCTGAGGAACCACGTCAGAGTCAGACCTGAGGAACAACGTCAGAGTCAGACCTGAGGAACAACGTCAGAGTCAGACCTGAGGAACAACGTCAGAGTCAGACCTGAGGAACAACGTCAGAGTCAGACCTGAGGAACAACGTCAGAGTCAGACCCGAGGAACAACGTCAGAGTCAGACCCGAGGAACAACGTCAGAGTCAGACCCGAGGAACAACGTCAGAGTCAGACCTGAGGAACAACGTCAGAGTCAGACCTGAGGAACAACGTCAGAGTCAGACCTGAGGAACAACGTCAGAGTCAGACCTGAGGAACAACGTCAGAGTCAGACCTGAGGAACAACGTCAGAGTCAGACCTGAGGAACAACGTCAGAGTCAGACCCGAGGAACAACGTCAGAGTCAGACCTGAGGAACAACGTCAGAGTCAGACCTGAGGAACCACGTCAGAGTCAGACCTGAGGAACAACGTCAGAGTCAGACCTGAGGAACAACGTCAGAGTCAGACCTGAGGAACAACGTCAGAGTCAGACCTGAGGAACAACGTCAGAGTCAGACCTGAGGAACAACGTCAGAGTCAGACCTGAGGAACAACGTCAGAGTCAGACCTGAGGAACAACGTCAGAGTCAGACCCGAGGAACAACGTCAGAGTCAGACCTGAGGAACAACGTCAGAGTCAGACCTGAGGAACAACGTCAGAGTCAGACCTGAGGAACAACGTCAGAGTCAGACCTGAGGAACAACGTCAGAGTCAGACCTGAGGAACAACGTCAGAGTCAGACCTGAGGAACAACGTCAGAGTCAGACCCTGAGGAACAACGTCAGAGTCAGACCTGAGGAACAACGTCAGAGTCAGACCTGAGGAACAACGTCAGAGTCAGACCTGAGGAACAACGTCAGAGTCAGACCTGAGGAACAACGTCAGAGTCAGACCTGAGGAACAACGTCAGAGTCAGACCTGAGGAACAACGTCAGAGTCAGACCTGAGGAACAACGTCAGAGTCAGACCTGAGGAACAACGTCAGAGTCAGACCTGAGGAACAACGTCAGAGTCAGACCTGAGGAACAACGTCAGAGTCAGACCTGAGGAACAACGTCAGAGTCAGACCTGAGGAACAACGTCAGAGTCAGACCTGAGGAACAACGTCAGAGTCAGACCTGAGGAACAACGTCAGAGTCAGACCTGAGGAACAACGTCAGAGTCAGACCTGAGGAACAACGTCAGAGTCAGACCTGAGGAACAACGTCAGAGTCAGACCGAGGAACAACGTCAGAGTCAGACCCGAGGAACAACGTCAGAGTCAGACCTGAGGAACAACGTCAGAGTCAGAACTGAGGAACAACGTCAGAGTCAGACCTGAGGAACAACGTCAGAGTCAGACCTGAGGAACAACGTCAGAGTCAGACCTGAGGAACAACGTCAGAGTCAGACCTGAGGAACAACGTCAGAGTCAGACCTGAGGAACAACGTCAGAGTCAGACCTGAGGAACAACGTCAGAGTCAGACCCGAGGAACAACGTCAGAGTCAGACCCGAGGAACAACGTCAGAGTCAGACCCGAGGAACAACGTCAGAGTCAGACCCGAGGAACAACGTCAGAGTCAGACCCGAGGAACAACGTCAGAGTCAGACCCGAGGAACAACGTCAGAGTCAGACCCGAGGAACCACGTCAGAGTCAGACCCGAGGAACAACGTCAGAGTCAGACCCGAGGAACAACGTCAGAGTCAGACCCGAGGAACAACGTCAGGGTCAGACCCGAGAAACAACGTCAGAGTCAGACCCGAGAAACAACGTCAGAGTCAGACCTGAGAAACAACGTCAGAGTCAGACCCGAGGAACAACGTCAGAGTCAGACCTGAGGAACAACGTCAGAGTCAGACCTGAGAAACAACGTCAGAGTCAGACCCGAGGAACAACGTCAGAGTCAGACCTGAGGAACAACGTCAGAGTCAGACCTGAGGAACAACGTCAGAGTCAGACCTGAGGAACCACGTCAGAGTCAGACCTGAGGAACCACGTCAGAGTCAGACCTGAGGAACCACGTCAGAGTCAGACCTGAGGAACCACGTCAGAGTCAGACCTGAGGAACAACGTCAGAGTCAGACCTGAGGAACAACGTCAGAGTCAGACCTGAGGAACCACGTCAGAGTCAGACCTGAGGAACAACGTCAGAGTCAGACCTGAGGAACAACGTCAGAGTCAGACCTGAGGAACAACGTCAGAGTCAGACCTGAGGAACAACGTCAGAGTCAGACCTGAGGAACAACGTCAGAGTCAGACCTGAGGAACAACGTCAGAGTCAGACCCGAGGAACAACGTCAGAGTCAGACCCGAGGAACACGCAGAGTCAGACCGAGGAAACAACGTCAAGAGTCAGACCTGAGGAACAAACGTCAGAGTCAGACCTGAGGAACAACGTCAGAGTCAGACCTGAGGAACAACGTCAGAGTCAGACCTGAGGAACAACGTCAGAGTCAGACCTGAGGAACAACGTCAGAGTCAGACCGAGGAACAACGTCAGAGTCAGACCCGAGGAACAACGTCAGAGTCAGACCTGAGGAACAACGTCAGAGTCAGACCTGAGGAACAACGTCAGAGTCAGACCTGAGGAACAACGTCAGAGTCAGACCTGAGGAACAACGTCAGAGTCAGACCTGAGGAACAACGTCAGAGTCAGACCTGAGGAACAACGTCAGAGTCAGACCTGAGGAACAACGTCAGAGTCAGACCTGAGGAACAACGTCAGAGTCAGACCTGAGGAACAACGTCAGAGTCAGACCTGAGGAACAACGTCAGAGTCAGACCTGAGGAACAACGTCAGAGTCAGACCTGAGGAACAACGTCAGAGTCAGACCTGAGGAACAACGTCAGAGTCAGACCTGAGGAACAACGTCAGAGTCAGACCTGAGGAACAACGTCAGAGTCAGACCCGAGGAACAACGTCAGAGTCAGACCTGAGGAACAACGTCAGAGTCAGACCTGAGGAACAACGTCAGAGTCAGACCTGAGGAACAACGTCAGAGTCAGACCTGAGGAACAACGTCAGAGTCAGACCTGAGGAACAACGTCAGAGTCAGACCTGAGGAACAACGTCAGAGTCAGACCTGAGGAACAACGTCAGAGTCAGACCTGAGGAACAACGTCAGAGTCAGACCTGAGGAACAACGTCAGAGTCAGACCTGAGGAACAACGTCAGAGTCAGACCTGAGGAACAACGTCAGAGTCAGACCTGAGGAACAACGTCAGAGTCAGACCCTGAGGAACAACGTCAGAGTCAGACCTGAGGAACAACGTCAGAGTCAGACCTGAGGAACAACGTCAGAGTCAGACCTGAGGAACAACGTCAGAGTCAGACCTGAGGAACAACGTCAGAGTCAGACCTGAGGAACCACGTCAGAGTCAGACCTGAGGAACAACGTCAGAGTCAGACCTGAGGAACAACGTCAGAGTCAGACCTGAGGAACAACGTCAGAGTCAGACCTGAGGAACAACGTCAGAGTCAGACCTGAGGAACAACGTCAGAGTCAGACCCGAGGAACAACGTCAGAGTCAGACCTGAGGAACAACGTCAGAGTCAGACCTGAGGAACAACGTCAGAGTCAGACCTGAGGAACAACGTCAGAGTCAGACCTGAGGAACAACGTCAGAGTCAGACCTGAGGAACAACGTCAGAGTCAGACCTGAGGAACAACGTCAGAGTCAGATCTGAGGAACAACGTCAGAGTCAGACCTGAGGAACAACGTCAGAGTCAGACCTGAGGAACAACGTCAGAGTCAGACCTGAGGAACAACGTCAGAGTCAGACCTGAGGAACAACGTCAGAGTCAGACCTGAGGAACAACGTCAGAGTCAGACCTGAGGAACAACGTCAGAGTCAGACCTGAGGAACAACGTCAGAGTCAGACCTGAGGAACAACGTCAGAGTCAGACCTGAGGAACAACGTCAGAGTCAGACCTGAGGAACTACGTCAGAGTCAGACCTGAGGAACAACGTCAGAGTCAGACCTGAGGAACAACGTCAGAGTCAGACCTGAGGAACAACGTCAGAGTCAGACCTGAGGAACAACGTCAGAGTCAGACCTGAGGAACAACGTCAGAGTCAGACCTGAGGAACAACGTCAGAGTCAGACCTGAGGAACAACGTCAGAGTCAACCTGAGGAACACGTCAGAGTCAGACCTGAGGAACAACGTCAGAGTCAGACCTGAGGAACACGTCAGAGTCAGACTGAGGAACAACGTCAGAGTCAGACCTGAGGGTCAGAGTCAGACCTGAGGACAGAGTCAGACCTGAGGACAGAGTCAGACCTGAGGAACAAACGTCAGAGTCAGACCCTAGGAACAACGTCAGAGTCAGACCTGAGGAACAACGTCAGAGTCAGACCTGAGGACAGCGTCAGAGTCAGACCTGAGGAACAACGTCAGAGTCAGACCTGAGGAACAACGTCGAGTCAGACCTGAGGAACAACGTCAGAGTCAGACCTGAGGAACAACGTCGAGTCAGACCTGAGGAACAACGTCAGAGTCAGACCTGAGGACAACGTCAGAGTCAGACCTGAGGACAACGTCAGAGTCGACCCGAGGAACAACGTCAGAGTCAGACCTGAGGAACAACGTCAGAGTCAGACCTGAGGAACAACGTCAGAGTCAGACCTGAGGAACAACGTCAGAGTCAGACCTGAGGAACAACGTCAGAGTCAGACCTGAGGAACAACGTCAGAGTCAGACCTGAGGAACAACGTCAGAGTCAGACCTGAGGAACAACGTCAGAGTCAGACCTGAGGAACCACGTCAGAGTCAGACCTGAGGAACCACGTCAGAGTCAGACCTGAGGAACAACGTCAGAGTCAGACCTGAGGAACAACGTCAGAGTCAGACCTGAGGAACAACGTCAGCGTCAGACCTGAGGAACAACGTCAGAGTCAGACCTGAGGAACAACGTCAGAGTCAGACCTGAGGAACAACGTCAGAGTCAGACCTGAGGAACAACGTCAGAGTCAGACCTGAGGAACAACATCAGAGTCAGACCTGAGGAACCACGTCAGAGTCAGACCTGAGGAACAACGTCAGAGTCAGACCTGAGAAACAACGTCAGAGTCAGACCTGAGGAACAACGTCAGAGTCAGACCTGAGGAACAACGTCAGAGTCAGACCTGAGGAACAACGTCAGAGTCAGACCTGAGGAACCACGTCAGAGTCAGATCTGAGGAACAACGTCAGAGTCAGACCTGAGGAACAACGTCAGAGTCAGACCTGAGGAACAACGTCAGAGTCAGACCTGAGGAACAACGTCAGAGTCAGACCTGAGGAACAACGTCAGAGTCAGACCTGAGGAACAACGTCAGAGTCAGACCTGAGGAACCACGTCAGAGTCAGACCTGAGGAACAACGTCAGAGTCAGACCTGAGGAACAACGTCAGAGTCAGACCTGAGGAACTCTCAGGCCCTGATTATTTGAACTACAGTGGTTCAAGCTCTAAAATGAATTCCTATCATTGTTCTCAGGCCTAAAACACACTGAATGTGTAACCTGAGCATGGCGACTTCATCAGGGAGCAGTTTTCACTTCAGTGCCCAGCTCAGCAGATCAGAGCAGCCACACTGGCCGCATGAGGCATCTGTGAAAATAGAAGCCTATTTTTCACACTCGCAGCTGGCGCTAGGACGCAGTTTTCAGCCAAAATACATAGAAAACATGAATTTTTTGTTATATTTTTGCAGTTACCAACTGCACTACACACACCTGATGGATTTTTTAAATGTCTGAAGCATTACAGGCTCTGACGGAGCGTGAATTACTTTCATTTTCATATTGAAAGTATGACTGGCTTTCACAGTGACCAGCTACAGAGACGTAAACACAGGTCTGTTCTGTCAGCTACAGTGAGCTACAGTCAGTAACAGTCTGCTACAGTCAGTTATAGTCAGTTATAGTCAGCTACAGTCAGCTACAATCAGTTACAGTCCGCTACAGTCAGTTACAGTCAGCTACAGTCAGCTACAGTCCGCTACAGTCAGTTACAGTCTGCTACAGTCAGTTACAGTCTGCTACAGTCAGCTACAGTCTGCTACAGTCAGCTACAGTCAGTTACAGTCTGCTATCAGTCAGTTACAGTCAGCTAAGGTCAGTTACAGTCAGTTACAGTCAGCTACAGTCTGCTACAGTCAGCTACAGTCAGTTACAGTCTGCTACAGTCAGTTACAGTCAGTTACAGTCAGCTACAGTCAGTTACAGTCAGTTACAGTCAGTTACAGTCAGCTACAGTCAGCTAAGGTCAGTTACAGTCAGTTACAGTCAGCTACAGTCAGCTACAGTCAGCTACAGTCAGTTACAGTCAGTTACAGTCAGTTACAGTCAGTTACGGTCTGCTACAGTCAGTTAAGGTCAGTTACAGTCAGTTACAGTCAGCTACAGTCAGCTATAGTCAGCTACAGTCAGTTACAGTCAGCTACAGTCAGTTACAGTCAGCTACAGTCAGTTACAGTCTGCTACAGTCAGTTATAGTCAGTTACAGTCTGCTACAGTCAGCTACAGTCTGCTACAGTGAGTTATAGTTAGCTACAGTCTGCTACAGTCAGCTACAGTTAGCTACAGTCAGTTACAGTCAGTTACAGTCTGCTACAGTCTGCTACAGTCAGCTACAGTCTGCTACAGTGAGTTATAGTCAGCTACAGTCAGCTACAGTCTGCTACAGTCAGTTACAGTCAGTTACAGTCTGCTACAGTCTGCTACAGTCAGTTACAGTCTGCTACAGTCAGTTACAGTCTGCTACAGTCAGTTACAGTAAGCTACAGTCAGCTACAGTCAGCTACAGTCAGTTACAGTCTGCTACAGTCTGCTACAGTAAGTTACAGTCTGCTACAGTCAGTTACAGTCTGCTACAGTCAGTTACAGTAAGCTACAGTCAGCTACAGTCAGCTACAGTCAGTTACAGTCTGCTACAGTCAGCTACAGTCAGTTACAGTCTGCTACAGTCAGTTACAGTAAGCTACAGTCAGCTACAGTCAGCTACAGTCAGTTACAGTCAGTTACAGTCTGCTACAGTCAGTTACAGTCTGCTACAGTCAGTTACAGTTTGCTCCAGTAAGTTACAGTCAGTTACAGTCTGCTACAGTCAGTTACAGTCTGCTACAGTCAGTTACAGTTTGCTACAGTAAGTTACAGTCAGTTACAGTCTGCTACAGTCAGTTACAGTCAGCTATAGTCAGTTACAGTCTGCTACAGTCAGCTACAGTCAGTTACAGTCTGCTACAGTCAGTTACAGTCAGCTACAGTCAGTTACAGTCTGCTACAGTCAGTTACAGTCAGCTACAGTCAGTTACAGTCTGCTACAGTCTGCTACAGTCAGTTACAGTCTGCTACAGTCAGCTACAGTCAGTTACAGTCTGCTACAGTCAGCTACAGTCAGTTACAGTCAGTTACAGCCAGCTACAATCTGCTACATTCAGTTACAGTCTGCTACAGTCAGTTACAGTAAGCTACAGTCTGCTACAGCCAGCTACAGTCTGCTACAGTCAGTTACAGTCTGCTACAGTCAGTTACAGTCTGCTACAGTCAGCTACAGTCAGTTACAGTCAGTTACAGTCTGCTACAGTGAGTTACAGTCTGCTACAGTCTGCTACAGTCAGTTACAGTCTGCTACAGTCAGTTACAGTCTGCTACAGTCAGCTACAGTCTGCTACAGTCAGTTAGTCAGTTACAGTCTGCTACAGTCAGTTACAGTCTGCTACAGTCAGCTACAGTCAGCTACAGTCAGTTACAGTCAGTTACAGTCTGCTACAGTGAGTTACAGTCTGCTACAGTCAGTTACAGTCTGCTACAGTCAGTTACAGTCAGCTACAGTCAGCTACAGTCTGCTACAGTCTGCTACAGTCAGTTACAGTCAGTTACAGTCAGTTACAGTCTGCTACAGTCAGTTACAGTCAGCTACAGTCAGCTACAGTCAGTTACAGTCAGTTACAGTCAGTTACAGTCTGCTACAGTCAGTTACAGTCAGTTACAGTCAGTTACAGTCTGCTACAGTCTGCTACAGTCAGTGCAGGTCTGTTGTGGCTGTGTTGAGTGGCTTTACTGTAGAGAAAGACAGAGGCAGAGCTGTGAGCAGTGCTGTGTGTTTGAGGCCTAATGAGAGCCAGGACCAGGATCTGAGTCTGAGTCTCCTGTCTGTGCCTGTGTTTATCTGAATCTGAGCCGGTCCAACTGGTTCCTGTTTACTCTGCCTGCAGCTGCAGCGCAATCACAGTTTACACCTAACCTCATCTAACACTGAGCTGGGGTTAGAGCTAACACTGAGCTGGGGTTAGAGCTAACACTGGGCTGGGGTTAGAGCTAACACTGAGCTGGAGTTAGAGCTAACACTGGGCTGGAGTTAGAGCTAACACTGGGCTGGAGTTAGAGCTAACACTGAGCTGGGGTTAGAGCTGACCCTGGGCTGGAGTTAGAGCTAACACTGGGCTGGGGTTAGAGCTAACACTGAGCTGGAGTTAGAGCTAACACTGAGCTGGGGTTAGAGCTGACCCTGGGCTGGAGTTAGAGCTAACACTGGGCTGGGGTTAGAGCTAACACTGGGCTGGGGTTAGAGCTAACACTGAGCTGGGGTTAGAGCTAACACTGGGCTGGGGTTAGAGCTAACACTGAGCTGGAGTTAGAGCTAACACTGGGCTGGAGTTAGAGCTAACACTGGGCTGGAGTTAGAGCTAACACTGGGCTGGGGTTAGAGCTAACACTGGGCTGGGGTTAGAGCTAACACTGAGCTGGAGTTAGAGCTAACACTGGGCTGGAGTTAGAGCTAACACTGGGCTGGAGTTAGAGCTAACACTGGGCTGGGGTTAGAGCTAACACTGGGCTGGGGTTAGAGCTAACACTGGGCTGGGGTTAGAGCTAACACTGGGCTGGGGTTAGAGCTAACACTGAGCTGGAGTTAGAGCTAACACTGGGCTGGAGTTAGAGCTAACACTGGGCTGGGGTTAGAGCTAACACTGGGCTGGGGTTAGAGCTAACACTGAGCTGGAGTTAGAGCTAACACTGAGCTGGGGTTAGAGCTAACACTGAGCTGGAGTTAGAGCTAACACTGAGCTGGGGTTAGAGCTAACACTGGGCTGGGGTTAGAGCTAACACTGGGCTGGGGTTAGAGCTAACACTGGGCTGGGGTTAGAGCTAACACTGGGCTGGGGTTAGAGCTAACACTGAGCTGGAGTTAGAGCTAACACTGGGCTGGGGTTAGAGCTAACACTGAGCTGGGGTTAGAGCTAACACTGAGCTGGGGTTAGAGCTAACACTGAGCTGGGGTTAGAGCTAACACTGAGCTGGGGTTAGAGCTAACACTGAGCTGGAGTTAGAGCTAACACTGAGCTGGAGTTAGAGCTAACACTGAGCTGGAGTTAGAGCTAACACTGGGCTGGGGTTAGAGCTAACACTGAGCTGGAGTTAGAGCTAACACTGAGCTGGAGTTAGAGCTAACACTGAGCTGGGGTTAGAGCTAACACTGAGCTGGGGTTAGAGCTAACACTGGGCTGGAGTTAGAGCTAACACTGAGCTGGGGTTAGAGCTAACACTGAGCTGGGGTTAGAGCTAACACTGAGCTGGGGTTAGAGCTAACACTGGGCTGGAGTTAGAGCTAACACTGAGCTGGGGTTAGAGCTAACACTGGGCTGGAGTTAGAGCTAACACTGAGCTGGGGTTAGAGCTAACACTGAGCTGGGGTTAGAGCTAACACTGAGCTGGGGTTAGAGCTAACACTGAGCTGGAGTTAGACAGGGACTGATGTGGTCTGGTGCCAAAGTCGGCAGTCAAGCAAAAACAAACTGGGTCCCGAGAATTTTGAGTGCACTATTAAACTCGTCTTTACGGTAACAGTCACATCTGAATGTAGGTGAGTGTGCAGCTTACACAGAGCATTACGGTAACATGCAGCAGAAGAGTAACAGAGAGTAAACAGACGATAAAACCTGCAGCCCAACAGCACACAGACCCAGAGCTTAAACACAACATTAACCCTGGGCGCTCACAGACGACCGTTCACGCTCACATTCACTCACTGTGGGACATTTACCGGATCAGCCGACACTCGCCGATGGTTCTTGTTGGTCTTCACGGCGGGGAGGTAGGTTCTGGGCGGGACTTGGGGCGGGAGGGTCTTGCTGCGGGCCACGGGCTTCCCCGATTGGTCCCTGCGCGGCCTGGGGGGCGGGGCGTCGCCGAGCCTGAGCAGCGATCGGTTGATGCTGTCGAAGTCCGGGTCCACTTTGGGCTGGTCCACGTCGGGTTTGAAGAGGTTCACGTCGCGGGGCGGGGTCCCGGTCCTGAACGGGTTTTCCGAGCTCAGGTTCGGAGGAGCGATCGGGAGTCGGGGCGGGACGGCGGGAGGAATGTCGTCCGTAAAACTCTGGAAGGTTTTAGTCTGAGTGTCCTTGGGCTTGGTGGCCTCCGGAGCCTCCAGGATGTACAGGGGGTCTTTGGGGACGCTCTGCCCAGGAGGAGGCACTCTGGCTGGGGTCGGCGTCTGCTGAGAGCCCCCTGGTTGGTTCAGAGAGGGGTCTGATCCCG
Organism: Bostrychus sinensis; assembly: GCA_020698575.1. Lineage (NCBI taxonomy): Eukaryota > Metazoa > Chordata > Actinopteri > Gobiiformes > Eleotridae > Bostrychus > Bostrychus sinensis. Next base: position 889,492 of record CM036248.1, read on the forward strand.
AGAGCACGCCTGCAGCAAATCACAAACTATTAGCAATAAAAACAATATCAGAAGAATTTAAGACTGAACCAGATTAATATGAATTTCTCTGTGACCTCGCTGGTCGTAAACAGCGTTCTCCCCGAGTGGAAATATATAGTTTTGTTACAGCACTTTGGTAAAAGCAGAGAGAACTACAAAGACCATGATGCTTTGCTCCCTATCAGAGCAGCAACATGGAGCAGGCCGGGGTTTTTAGAAGTGATGGCAGATAAATCAGCAAAGATCTCAAAACTCACGGCTGTTTTCTAGATAGCGTATATCGATATATAAGGGAAAATAATGGAAATATAAATATTAGAACTGTGCATGTTAAAATAAAACCAGATATTTTTTTGGGATGTAATTTTAGTGTTTTTAATTATATAAAATGTTATATTAACCTGTGCTTGGCTCTGTCTGCCCCGGCTGTAATGCTGGATTTACAGCAGATGTTTATGATTTTTGGCAAAAAGTTTCTGTATCGATTTGAAGGTGTTGAATCAAATTGTTATAAATTAGCCAATATCATTCTGGAATGGTATCGAAACATTTCTAATCAATACTTTTGATACTGTTATAAAAACATAGCATTACACCTAAACTATGGCCATGCTGTGCGTTCACCTGCAGCACTGCACCGCTGCTTTACTTCCCCTCTGTCCCGGTCTCTGTTGGCCTCAGAGAAGTGGACTATGGACGATCTGTCGTCTGTATTTTCTGAACTATAGGTGGCACTTTCCTCCATCGTCTGGCTCAGGGTGCGACGTATACTCAGGTGTGACTTGTATATTAAAATATTTCAGGTGTTGGTTATTTTCACACTGACAGCCACCAGAGGGCGCTCTAGGCTTGTGTCCCAGCATCTGCTGCACCTGTACCACTGACAATTTAAAATGTAAACATTACCACTAACAACTTAGGCTCTAAAGACAACTGAGAAAGAGCGGAATAATGTGAAATGGAACTGATGCTGAGTCTGACGACAGCCACGCAGAGGAGGAAGCGGCGCTTCGTCTACCTCCGGAGTTGGCGGAGTTGTTCAGAAGCGACACCGAGGATGAAGAATTTAAAGGATTTAGCGATTAGGAGTGAGATGGTGAGTTTGGTGAACTTGTTATATTATGTTCTTTATGCTATAGTTATGTGAATAACTGTTAATATATTACGTTAACATACGAGACACCTATTCAGTTCGTTGTTTATGCTTCATGTAGCTGAATAACCATCAATGTGTTACGTTAGCATAGCGCACACCTATTCAGCTGTTGTTCTCTATTCTATTATTACTATAACTCGCCTTTCAACATGAAATGTCTGTTCTTGGTGTCGGATTTTGTAAAATAAATTTCCCCCAAAAATGCGACTTATATACGTTTTTTTCTTCTTCATTATGCATTTTTTGGCGAGTGCCACTTATACTCCGGAGCCACTTATAGTCCAGAAAATACGGTAAACTACCTCCACAGAAGGAGCTGAGCAGGAGCTACAGCGAACACCTCCCTGCGCTGCCTGATGTCTTTAAACTGACTTCACTCTGTAGCACAGGCAGAACATTTTTACAGAACACATTTCATGCTGATGCTGGATTTTATTTCATTTTCATTTGTTTAAATTACAGAACTGAGCCGCACCAGAGAGGTTTCCAGTGAAGGGTCGGGACGGAGAAGGTCTGGGCCGCTCTATGGAGAGAACCGGGGGCTTGGTCTGGTTCTGGTCTTGCCCGGGGGTGGGAGGGTTTGTGGCTGTGGGACTCTGGTCGGTCTGGGAGTTCTGGGAGTTGCGGTCCTGTTTGAGACGGGACAGAGCGTCGTACTCCATCTGCAGCGCCTCGGCCAGGACCAGCTCCTTCTGAGAGAGGCCCAGGGCTTCCAGGCAGCTCCAGCCCGGCTCCGAGGCCTCCTTCTGGGTGTGAGCCGCCGACATGACCGGGCCTGGACCGGGACCGGAGCTGGAGACCACACAGACCTGCAGCGGGAAGATCAGGGTGAAATTAGGACTAAAACTGGACAAAACCAGGACTAAACCAGGACTAAACCAGGACTAAACCAGGACTAAACCAGGACTAAACCAGGCCATGATTCAGACCTGCACTAGATCTAAACTGGGACTAAACCAGGAATAAACCAGATCTAAACCAGGACTTGATGTATGTAGGGTCCAGACTGTGGTCCAGACTGTGGTCCAGACTGTGGTCCAGACTGTGGTCCAGACTGTGGTCCTGTCTGTGGTCCAGACTGTGGTCCAGACTGTGGTCCAGACTGTGGTCCAGTCTGTGGTCCAGACTGTGGTCCAGACTGTGGTCCAGACTGTGGTCCTGTCTGTGGTCCAGACTGTGGTCCAGACTGTGGTCCAGACTGTGGTCCAGTCTGTGGTCCAGACTGTGGTCCAGACTGTGGTCCAGACTGTGGTCCAGACTGTGGTCCAGTCTGTGGTCCAGTCTGTGGTCCAGACTGTGGTCCAGTCTGTGGTCCTGTCTGTGGTCCAGACTGTGGTCCTGTCTGTGGTCCAGACTGTGGTCCAGTCTGTGAACTGAGGCTCACATAACTCTGTACTAATGACCAGGAAAAACAATCTGTACTGAAGTTAAAGTACTGTTACTGAAGTTAAAGTACTGTTAAAGTACTGTTACTGAAGTTAAAGTACTGTTACTGAAGTTAAAGTACTGTTACTGAAGTTAAAGTACAGTTACTGCAGTTAAAGTACTGTTACTGAAGTTAAAGTACTGTTACTGAAGTTAAAGTACAGTTACTGAAGTTAAAGTACAGTTACTGAAGTTAAAGTACAGTTACTGAAGTTAAAGTACTGTTAAAGTACTGTTACTGAAGTGAAAGTACTGTTACTGAAGTTAAAGTACTGTTAAAGTACTGTTACTGAAGTGAAAGTACTGTAGTAAATGCGAGCAGGTGGAGGACACAGGAACATGACCTGACTCTGTGATAAATCCATGTTTTATTTACAGAAGCTCAGTGAGACCTCAGTGGATGTTTGCTGTGATCAAAGCTGAAGGCGGATGGCAGATGTTAGTGTCACTTCCTGAGCTGAGTCTAACCCAGAACCTTCTGAAAAGTCAAGCACGCTCCCAACGTTTCCTCTGACCTGAAGTAAAAATAAGTAAAAGTATCAAAATGTACTCTAAAAGTACTTCACAGTAAGTACTTTCCAGCACTGGGATATTTTCTCAGTTAAACACTAACTTTGCCTGACCTCAGAGGTTCTCAGCTGGTGGGTCAGGCCCCAGAAAGGAGCTTGAACACAGTGTGGATGTTTCTGGTTTAAATCTATCAGAAAATGGTGACAGGTTTAAAAACATGAGCCATGAGAAGCGAGAGGAATAAGTTTGGTTCTGTAAAATGAGCTGTAACAGCGTTTAATGAGCGATGCTGAAGCAAACGTCCACAAACAACCTGCAGCGGAAGGAAACGTCCCAACAATGGACAGGAAGCACAGGAGGAAACATAACCAGGTCTAAACCAGGACTGAACCAGGTCTAAACCAGGTCTAAACCAGGTCTAAACCAGGTCTAAACCAGGTCTAAACCAGGACTAAACCAGGACTAAACCAGAACTAAACCAGGTCTAAACCAGGAGTAAACCAGGTCTAAACCAGGACTGAACCAGGTCTAAACCAGGTCAGAACCAGGTCTAAACCAGGTCTAAACCAGGACTAAACCAGGACTAAACCAGAACTAAACCAGGTCTAAACCAGGAGTAAACCAGGTCTAAACCAGGTCTAAACCAGGTCTAAACCAGGTCTAAACCAGGTCAGAACCAGGTCTAAACCAGGTCAGAACCAGGTCTAAACCAGGACTGAACCAGGTCTAAACCAGGTCAGAACCAGGTCTAAACCAGGTCTAAACCAGGAATGAACCAGGTCTAAACCAGGAATGAACCAGGTCTAAACCAGGTCTAAACCAGGTCTAAACCAGGACTGAACCAGGTCTAAACCAGGCCAGAACCAGGTCTAAACCAGGTCTAAACCAGGACTAAACCAGGACTGAACCAGGTCTAAACCAGGTCTAAACCAGGTCTAAACCAGGTCAGAACCAGGTCTAAACCAGGTCTAAACCAGGTCTAAACCAGGACTGAACCAGGTCTAAACCAGGTCTAAACCAGGACTAAACCAGAACTAAACCAGGTCTAAACCAGGAGTAAACCAGGTCTAAACCAGGACTAAACCAGAACTAAACCAGGTCTAAACCAGGAGTAAACCAGGACTAAACCAGGTCTAAACCAGGTCTAAACCAGGCCAGAACCAGGTCTAAACCAGGACTAAACCAGGTCTAAACCAGGTCAGAACCAGGTCTAAACCAGGACTGAACCAGGTCTGAACCAGGACTGAACCAGGTCTAAACCAGGTCAGAACCAGGTCTAAACCAGGTCAGAACCAGGTCTAAACCAGGTCTAAACCAGGTCTAAACCAGGTCTGAACCAGGACTGAACCAGGTCTAAACCAGGTCAGAACCAGGTCTAAACCAGGACTAAACCAGGTCTAAACCAGGTCAGAACCAGGTCTAAACCAGGACTAAACCAGGTCTAAACCAGGACTAAACCAGGACTGAACCAGGTCTAAACCAGGTCTGAACCAGGACTGAACCAGGTCTAAACCAGGTCAGAACCAGGTCTAAACCAGGTCTAAACCAGGAATGAACCAGGTCTAAACCAGGTCTAAACCAGGACTAAACCAGGAATGAACCAGGTCTAAACCAGGTCTAAACCAGGTCTGAACCAGGTCTAAACCAGGAATGAACCAGGTCTAAACCAGGACTAAACCAGGTCTAAACCAGGTCTAAACCAGGTCTAAACCAGGAATGAACCAGGTCTAAACCAGGACTAAACCAGGTCTAAACCAGGTCTAAACCAGGTCTAAACCAGGACTAAACCAGGTCTAAACCAGGACTAAACCAGGACTAAACCATGTCTAAACCAGGACTAAACCAGGTCTAAACCAGGTCTAAACCAGGTCTAAACCAGGTCTAAACCAGGACTGAACCAGGTCTAAACCAGGTCTAAACCAGGTCTAAACCAGGTCTAAACCAGGACTGAACCAGGTCTAAACCAGGTCTAAACCAGGTCTAAACCAGGTCTAAACCAGGACTGAACCAGGTCTAAACCAGGTCTAAACCAGGTCTAAACCAGGTCTAAACCAGGACTGAACCAGGTCTAAACCAGGTCTAAACCAGGACTGAACCAGGTCAGAACCAGGTCTAAACCAGGACTGAACCAGGTCTAAACCAGGTCTAAACCAGGACTAAACCAGGTCTAAACCAGGTCTAAACCAGGAATGAACCAGGTCTAAACCAGGACTAAACCAGGTCTAAACCAGGTCTAAACCAGGACTGAACCAGGTCTAAACCAGGTCTAAACCAGGACTGAACCAGGTCAGAACCAGGTCTAAACCAGGACTGAACCAGGTCTAAACCAGGTCTAAACCAGGACAGAACCAGGTCTAAACCAGGTCTAAACCAGGAATGAACCAGGTCTAAACCAGGACTAAACCAGGTCTAAACCAGGTCTAAACCAGGACTGAACCAGGTCTAAACCAGGTCTAAACCAGGACTGAACCAGGTCAGAACCAGGTCTAAACCAGGACTGAACCAGGTCTAAACCAGGTCTAAACCAGGACTAAACCAGGTCTAAACCAGGACTGAACCAGGTCAGAACCAGGTCTAAACCAGGTCTAAACCAGGACTGAACCAGGTCAGAACCAGGTCTAAACCAGGACTGAACCAGGTCTGAACCAGGACTGAACCAGGTCTAAACCAGGTCTAAACCAGGTCTGAACCAGGTCTAAACCAGGTCAGAACCAGGTCTAAACCAGGACTGAACCAGGTCTGAACCAGGACTGAACCAGGTCTAAACCAGGTCAGAACCAGGTCTAAACCAGGTCAGAACCAGGTCTAAACCAGGTCAGAACCAGGTCTAAACCAGGTCTAAACCAGGTCTGAACCAGGTCTAAACCAGGTCTAAACCAGGTCTGAACCAGGTCTAAACCAGGTCTGAACCAGGACTGAACCAGGTCTAAACCAGGTCAGAACCAGGTCTAAACCAGGACTAAACCAGGCCTAAACCAGGTCAGAACCAGGTCTAAACCAGGACTAAACCAAGTCTAAACCAGGACTAAACCAGGACTGAACCAGGTCTAAACCAGGTCTAAACCAGGTCTAAACCAGGTCAGAACCAGGTCTAAACCAGGACTGAACCAGGTCTGAACCAGGACTGAACCAGGTCTAAACCAGGTCAGAACCAGGTCTAAACCAGGTCAGAACCAGGTCTAAACCAGGTCTGAACCAGGTCTAAACCAGGTCTAAACCAGGTCTGAACCAGGTCTAAACCAGGTCTGAACCAGGACTGAACCAGGTCTAAACCAGGTCAGAACCAGGTCTAAACCAGGACTAAACCAGGCCTAAACCAGGTCAGAACCAGGTCTAAACCAGGACTAAACCAAGTCTAAACCAGGACTAAACCAGGACTGAACCAGGTCTAAACCAGGTCTAAACCAGGTCAGAACCAGGACTGAACCAGGTCTAAACCAGGTCAGAACCAGGTCTAAACCAGGACTAAACCAGGCCTAAACCAGGTCAGAACCAGGTCTAAACCAGGACTAAACCAAGTCTAAACCAGGACTAAACCAGGACTGAACCAGGTCTAAACCAGGTCTAAACCAGGTCAGAACCAGGACTGAACCAGGTCTAAACCAGGTCTAAACCAGGTCAGAACCAGGACTGAACCAGGTCTAAACCAGGTCAGAACCAGGTCTAAACCAGGACTAAACCAGGCCTAAACCAGGTCAGAACCAGGTCTAAACCAGGACTAAACCAAGTCTAAACCAGGACTGAACCAGGTCTGAACCAGGACTGAACCAGGTCTAAACCAGGTCAGAACCAGGTCTAAACCAGGTCAGAACCAGGTCTAAACCAGGTCTGAACCAGGTCTAAACCAGGTCTAAACCAGGTCTGAACCAGGTCTAAACCAGGTCAGAACCAGGTCTAAACCAGGACTGAACCAGGTCTGAACCAGGACTGAACCAGGTCTAAACCAGGTCAGAACCAGGTCTAAACCAGGTCAGAACCAGGTCTAAACCAGGTCTGAACCAGGTCTGAACCAGGTCTAAACCAGGTCTGAACCAGGTCTAAACCAGGTCTGAACCAGGACTGAACCAGGTCTAAACCAGGTCAGAACCAGGTCTAAACCAGGACTAAACCAGGCCTAAACCAGGTCAGAACCAGGTCTAAACCAGGACTAAACCAAGTCTAAACCAGGACTAAACCAGGACTGAACCAGGTCTAAACCAGGTCTAAACCAGGTCAGAACCAGGACTGAACCAGGTCTAAACCAGGTCAGAACCAGGTCTAAACCAGGACTAAACCAGGCCTAAACCAGGTCAGAACCAGGTCTAAACCAGGACTAAACCAAGTCTAAACCAGGACTAAACCAGGACTGAACCAGGTCTAAACCAGGTCTAAACCAGGTCAGAACCAGGTCTAAACCAGGACTAAACCAGGTCTAAACCAGGACTAAACCATGTCTAAACCAGGTCAGAACCAGGTCTACTCTGTGCAGTTTTTATCTGAGAGCCATGAGACCTGTGTCCAGTCTGAGTTTATCACTGACAGGAAATGAGCTGTGTCCATTTAAAACTCCATTATCCCCACAAAAACTGCTCACCTGAGGTCAGAGGGAGCAGAGGAGGTCAGAGGGAGCAGAGGAGGTCAGAGGGAGCAGAGGAGGTCAGAGGGAGCAGAGGAGAGGGTCAGAGGGAGCAGAGGAGGTCAGAGGGAGCAGAGGAGGTCAGAGGGAGCAGAGGAGGTCAGAGGGAGCAGAGGGTCAGAGGGAGCAGAGGGTCAGAGGGAGCAGAGGAGGTCAGAGGGAGCAGAGGAGGTCAGAGGGAGCAGAGGAGGAGGTCAGAGGGAGCAGAGGAGGTCAGAGGGAGCAGAGGAGGTCAGAGGGAGCAGAGGGTCAGAGGGAGCAGAGGAGGTCAGAGGGAGCAGAGGAGGTGGTCAGAGGGAGCAGAGGAGGTCAGAGGGAGCAGAGGGTCAGAGGGAGCAGAGGAGGAGGTCAAAGGGAGCAGAGGAGGTCAGAGGGAGCAGAGGAGGTCAGAGGGAGCAGAGGAGGAGGTCAGAGGGAGCAGAGGAGGTCAGAGGGAGCAGAGGAGGTCAGAGGGAGCAGAGGGTCAGAGGGAGCAGAGGAGGTCAGAGGGAGCAGAGGAGGTGGTCAGAGGGAGCAGAGGAGGTCAGAGGGAGCAGAGGGTCAGAGGGAGCAGAGGAGGAGGTCAAAGGGAGCAGAGGAGGTCAGAGGGAGCAGAGGAGGAGGTCAGAGGGAGCAGAGGAGGTCAGAGGGAGCAGAGGAGGAGGTCAGAGGGAGCAGAGGAGGTCAGAGGGAGCAGAGGGTCAGAGGGAGCAGAGGAGAGGGTCAGAGGGAGCAGAGGAGGTCAGAGGGAGCAGAGGAGAGGGTCAGAGGGAGCAGAGGAGGTCAGAGGGAGCAGAGGAGGTCAGAGGAGGAGAGGGTCAGAGGGAGCAGAGGAGGTCAGAGGGAGCAGAGGAGAGGGTCAGAGGGAGCAGAGGAGGTCAGAGGGAGCGGAGGAGGTCAGAGGGAGCAGAGGAGGTCAGAGGGAGCAGAGAGCAGAGTGTTGTGGGCCGCAGCTGCAGCAGGAGCAGGGGAGGTGCTCCTCTCTGGGGGAGGGTTCACAGTGGGACGGCCCCTCCCCCAGCGTTTGTCCCTCTGTCCCACAGGAGACCCCGCCCCCCGCGCTCAGACCCCGCCCCCTGTCCCAGAGCCTGAATGGAGCAGATGATGCCCAGCAGCGGTGGGGCAGAGGATCAGGATCCTGATAAACAACAACAAACCTTTGTATGAAGCAAATAAACAACAGAATCATCACACACTGCAGGTTTACCTCACAGCTCACAGTTCAGCTCCACAAATGTGTCTTTTATTGAATATTATTGAGTTTTATGATTGTAGAAGATGAATTAGCTCAGCACAGGAATCAGAAAAAGTATCGCTCAGGACCGGGATCAAAAACCAGGAGCCAAGTGCCTCAGAAATAAAGTTGCAGTGGGTGCAGTCCCGGTTTAGTCCTGGTTTAGTCCCGGTTTAGTCCCGGTTTAGTCCCGGTTTAGTCCTGGTTTAGACCTGGTTTAGACCTGACTCAGTCCTGGTTTCCCCCGGGTCCTGTCCTCACCTGAGTCCTTTAGTCCGGCTGTAGTCCTGGTCCGGGTTTGGTCCGGGTTTGGTCCGGGTTTGGTCCGGGTTTGGTCCGAGTTTGGTCCGGGTTTGGTCCTGGTTTGGTCCTAGATGCGGGCGGAGGATGCCATGTTCGCGCAGGCGCAGTCCCGTCGCTGAGCTCCGGTGATCTCTGTTGTGTTTTTTGTTTTTTGTTAGTTTTTTTGTTGCTGGGCAGATTTGGGAGAAAAGGCGGAGAGGCGCGGGTCGAGGGCAGTGTCGGGGCGCGTGTGTCCCTCCGCGAGCCCCGGTGTCCCGGTACAGCGCCGGTAAACGCCGTTAGTCCCGGGGAAACTGCGGCGGAACGCGCTCCAGCGGCATCACAGCGACCGGAAACAACACAGCGGCACTTCCGGCAGACCTTCACAACAAAACCATCTCAAAAAATAAAAACACTGCAGTCTAGAAACTCCCTAAAATTACCTCTGATTTTAATTATTGACTCCTTTAATTTAGGAATAAATAATAATTTGTTTTAGAACCAAAAAAAACAAACAAACCGATGTATTGTAAATTTCTGTTTAATTTCTTTTTTATTTCTTTTACAGTTTTAAAAGGGTGTTTATTGCTTCTTTTTCGACACGTTTCTCTTGCGAATAAATAGGTTTAAATTTTAAATCTATACACTTATAATAATTACACATAAAATTAGGGTCAATGTTTCAGGCCAGGACAGAGACAGAGGAACGGCGCCGCCTGGTGGAGAGACGCGGACGGTACAGTCAAAGTTGTCCAAATATTTTATTAAAGTGAACTCCAGCAGCACGAACAAATCTCTGGTTTATTTTAATCCTGCCGCAGTCCTGCTCCAGACTCGGGCTTAGCTGTGTTGTGTGTTTCGTGTTTGTTTGGTTCTCGGTCACAAAATCATCCCAATCTGAGAGTTCTGGATCAGTGCCCTGGGCTTTTTGTAGTACCAGAGTACACAGTACATGTTACTACGGAAGCGCATAGTAGTCACCAAAAAAAAAAAAAAAAAATTAATCTCGTAATTATGAGATAGTTTTTTTTTTTGGTGACTACTATGCGCTTCTGTATGTTACTGAGTCTGCAAAAAAAAAAAAAAAAAAAAAAAAAGTGGTCTTATAAAAAGTATGACAACTAATTATTTAAAGGAATTTTTTAAATTATTATTATTGCTTTATTTAACCAGGTAAAAAAAATGATTGAGATTAAAAATCTCTTTTTCAAGAGTGGCCTGGCCAAGAGCGCAGCAGCGACCTGGTTACAACACAATACAATACAAAACAACACAACAGTCATCCACAAACATGAATTACACGATATATAAATCTACACATTTAACAATAGAATTTGTTTCACGCTCCTTTAGAGTGGATTATTAAAATAATTTTAATACCTGTCTTTCTTTGTATAAAGGTACGACAGCGTTTTAGGGCCACATTGAAAAAAAAAAAAAAAATGGGCAATACGAGAATAAAGTCGTAATTTTATGAGAATAAAGTTGTAGCAAAAAAAATCTTACAATTTTTCGAGAACAAAGTGGTAATTTCAAGTGTTGATAGCAAAGTTGGCAGTGAAAGCTGTCACCTGTCTTTTCGATGCAGGTACAGTGCCAGCCATAATCTACTGCAGTTATTATATTCCTGTAAACAAATAACTTTTCCACATTTTTAAATCAGTTGGCACTGTGTTTTTGGTTGCTTGAGCGTTACCTCAGACTGCTCTCCTCTGTGCTGCAGAAGCATGAGTCTGGAGCTGCTGTGTGATTAAACACAGAGCTCACTGTTTGTTTGTTTGTTTGTTTGTTTGTTTGTTTACAGAGGCAGCAGCAGGTGCCAGGTTCCTCTCAGGCTGAAGAAGGGCACACTGTGCTGTAACCAGATATGATACTGGAGGCTACTTCAGATGTAAGATTAAAATAACTATAATTTTATCGGTAGATGGTGTTTTTGTATAATTAATGAGCAAATTCATTTTTTAATATTTCCAGGTCCATGATGACTGAGAACTTGTCTGACTGAAGATCCAAAGGTAAATAACTGTTATGAATGCATTAATGTTCTATTCATTTTTAAACTACAGTTTAACTGAGGTTTAACTCGTTTTAAACAGTGCCATTTCATAGACTTTTATTTTTTGTTATTGATAAGATACAGTATTATTGACAGTACTGTGCAGTAATACTGTATACTGTATTATACAATAATGACCTTAAGCTTTAGCAGGGGCGTAATTTCCAGGGGGGTCAGGGGGGTTATGACCCCCCCAATAATCACATCATTGCAATGAATACAAATATAAATTATCTTGCATGAATAACTTATCGATTTTCTGTATTCATTTTATTTGCCAGCAAAACAGTAATGAGTTTATTCCACCCCCTCCCCTCCCTGTGCAGGACACTTGGTACGGTCCACTGTCTCCTGAGCTGTGTGTCCTCAGTCTCTGGTGTTGCCGCGGTGATAGTTACCTGTCTCTGACCTGTGCTGTTATGAAAAGAGCAGACAACAGTTTTACAGAGTTTGTCAACGCCAGCCCCAACGATAAAGAAAACAAAGTCCTGCCCAACAGGAGGTAAACAGTGGTGTTGTGTAGTTAACTGTTGATCTGATAAATCTCCAGTGTGAGGTAAAACTAAGGAGGCTGCAGTGGAACATGTGCTGTGTGCAGAGCTAATGTCACTTTACCACTGATGCTAGTTTAAGTAAGTGATGGCATTATTTACTGCTCAGCAGTGCTAACGCTAACACTGACGTTAGCCTAGCACAGCGCTGAAGCTAAGTACATCACAGTATCAATGTAAGCATCATAATGCATTTCTAATACAGAAACGCCAAATTAGCATACTGCTTTTACAAAAGTACATGATTCAATGTGTAAAAAAAAAAAAGTTTAAAACCCCCCAGTATTGCACCCAAAGTTTTGCCCTTGAGCTTTAGTTTACTCACTGTCTATCAACTCATACCAAACTTCTCCACAGATGTTACATCACTCACTGAAAATCTCTTAATACTGTGAGTGAAATGTTAAGTTAGATGTTGGTTTTCTGCTTAAATTGTCTTTTGTCCTAATAACTTTCTTGTGTTTCTGTTACGTGACTTGCAGATTGACAGAAGTCATTTTGCCAATGGAAGATGCTGAGTTGGAGAATTCCCTGCCTTCAAATGGACACAGAATTGTTCTGGTTCATTTTTGCAAATCTCATCCACAATCCTCAAAACGAAAGCAGGGACTTTTTGAGAAACTAAGGGAGAAACTTAAAGTTAGAAAGCAAACTCATGATAGGGCAGAAGAACCAGAAACATCCAACAGAACCAGAAGAAGAGCGAAACAAAACAGGTCAGAGCAAAACAGGGAGGGGGGACCAGAAAGGTGACAACCAACACCAGGCAGGATTTAGTGAGATTTTAAAACAAGGGAAGGCTTTGTTTTTTCCAGAGGAGAAATCTAACAAAGGTCCTGAAAGTGATGTTTGGGACTTTAAACCAAATTCCCTTCCCGCCGATATCTGGCCTGCAGAGATCTGCAGCACCTGAAGCTGCCAGTCCTGAGGTTTTACTTCCACACCAGAGCCAGGAGTGAGGAGGACGACGGCTGTGACGACAGACTCTGAGGGAAATGAAGAGCAATCCCTGAATCAAATTCCAATGCATATAAATAATCAACAGCAACAATCAGCGAACGTGTTCCCAGAAGAGGACATGAGGGGGCAGCAAATACACAAAACAATGCTTTTTCTACTGATTTAGCAACATTTGTCATTAATTCCATGGCATTCAGCTTGAGTCCATCAGATTATGTTGAGGATGTTTCAGTGGTGACCTCTGACCCTCAGATTACTTTTGGTCCAGGCCCAGTTAATAACGAGGCCTCCCTCAGTGACGCTCAGTGACCACAGAGTCGTTGCACCCTGCACACAGCTTCAGTCAAATCACAGGAGCTTTTTCAGACAATGACATTTTAAAGAAAACAATAAAAGTGCAGCGCGTTCTTCCTGACGACTGGAGAACGGTTGGCTCAGGTTTACTCAGAGATGTCTTGGCTTCTGGGCAGAGTTTGTGCCATTTCTCAGACAGGATTTGACTGCAGTAACATGGACAGCTCTTGGATTGTGGCTCCCTGCCCCTGAAGCTTGCCCCGCCTTTTCTTAAAGAAATGCTTTTTGGGAAAATTTACAGTGAACTGAAGACAAGTTTTCTTCAGTTTCTCCCAAGAGCAAGATATGATTAAAAAGGCACTTGATGACTTTGATTGTGTTGATGCTTAACGATGATGAAAGCAGAAAAAGGGTCAGCGCTGAAAGTCTCCCAGGTCTCTGCTGAATTATCTCACAAAGAAGTGGAACAGAAGCCGATGTTTGTCACTGACTGCTGGAGGGAGACACAGCTCAGCTCTGAGAAACTCATTCAAATGTAGTGAGCTCAAACATCCAAGAAAGTAATGGACAAGTTACACTTCCCCAACACAATGTCACCAAAGGAAGTTGAGGCTGCACAATACTTAAACAAATATATCAAGGAACTTCATGAAGAAAGACTGAGGATGTTTCTGTGCAGGAGTTTATTGTTGAGAGCAGTTTCAGAGCAACTGGACGTTCATCTGCGTCCTCACTGCAGCTCTGTCAGTGATGAGAACTTCCCAGACTTCCACAGTGAGTTTAACTCTGGTCTACACAGAAACATCTGGATAATGGATATTGTGCAGACGAGACCAAGGAGCGGTGCTGTTTCAGATTTTTCACTTCAGAGTAAAAACTGTTGTTCGATTATAAATAAGTGCACATTGAAATACTGTTTTTCTATTGACATAAAAATATCTATTCATGTTGAATCATTTGTATTTTTAATTTTATTTTTTATTTTCTCAGTGTTACTAGACATTTATGATGTCACGTTAACACGTTCATTGTAATACCAGTGTTTTTAGGCTGCTGCTGTGACCTTTTCAATGCTCTGTTATGTAGGAATATATTCATAAATATCATTGTTATGGAACTTAAAGAGCCACAGTTCACATTCTGAGCAATAAATGCTAAGTTACATGAAAATGTTTTGGTCTCTTTTTTAACTTCAAACTACAAATAAACTGTTGTAAACTATTTTGACAACACAAAAACAACATAAATTGACTTAAACTGAGACCTGACCTATTTAGTAGATTTTTATTTTTAGTTCATCTCTGTGGAGTCTCAGGTCCTCGCTGTGTTCCCCTGGGTTCTCTCCGGGTTCCTCCCACCGTCCACATGCAGGGGTTGGTGAACTGGTGACTCTAATGTCCCCTAGTGAGTGAATGTGAGAGTGAATGGTTGTCTGTCTGTGTTCGTCTCTGTGTCAGCCCTGGCCCCTGTCCAGGCTGGGCCCCGCCTACGGCCCAAAGTTACTGGGACAGGCTCCAGTCACCCTGACCCCTAACGGGAATAAGTGGTAGAAAATGAATGAATGAATATTGTTACGTGTCTCATTTCTTAAACTTTAGTTTAGTTCTGCAGCAGTGGATCGACTGAATCCCATCAGTGCAGAGTTAAAGACAGTCTGGTATTGTCCTTTAGGGGGCGCACTCCTCCTCTGCTATGACCGGCTGCACCTGTGCAGTCTCCATGACAACTGCTCCTCCCCCAGCGTCCCGCGGCCAGGCCTTGTCCTGGTGCAGGTTCTGACCTCACCACTTCATCCTGAACAGTAAAAGCCACATTTATCTAACATTAGGTTGTTATGGAGTGTGATACATCTGACCCCAGAAGGTTTCCCTGTGTAAAGTTGAGGAAACAGAACTCCATCTTCTCTTCGGGTTTTAAAAATGTCCAGACCTGGATGCATTGTTTACGCAGGACCACGACTCTGTTCGTTGATGGCGGTGCTGCAGCCGTGTGTGAAACTTGTTCCTCCAGCATGACTCGGTGTGATTTCTACTCAGGACGTGTGGTTTTCTGTCCCTGGATCAGCCCGGAGCCTCCAGTGCGAGTGACTGCGTTAATAAAGTCATCCGCAGTTACCTTTGGGTCGCTGTTGGTGACGCACGCCTCCATCCACAGAACATGACGACTAAAGTCAGTACAGCCACTGAAAACAGTGCCACACGGCTTCAGGTTATCGTCTGAATCCAAACACCACCGCACTTCAACTCCATCTGGATCCAAAATTCTCAATCCTCACCAACAAACCCTCTCTGGTAGCTCTCAGGTGTAACCACTTCCAGCCAGTTCTTCTTCTATAAAACAGAAATCCGTCTGGTTCCTGCGACGGAACAAACGCAAACGTTTGCAAAGTCGCTTCAAAGTTCTTGTACTAATGATCATACGCTCAGTATTTCACCGTTTGAAGCCAAAATGGAAGTATAACTTCACAAAATACTCCAAATTCTCCATGACGCTGCTAACGTCATTCTCTAGATAAATATTTAGACTTTGTTCTCGTATAATTATGATTTTTTTTGCTACGACTTTATTCTTTATTCTCGTAGTGTCCATATTTTATTTTTTTTCCATGTGGCCCTAAAACGCCGTTGTACAAAGGCATTTTAGACTTATTTTATTGTAAATATTAATTCTCAAGATAAACATTTAAGATAAAAAAATACAAAACAATAAAAAATCTGCCTTTATAATGTAAATAAAATACTCTTCAACAACAGTTATTTCCCAAAAAGGAAATAAACATTTTGTGTTGATCGTCTGGAAATAAAGTATGGAATAATTCCATGTAGCTCTGTAATGTGCTCACGTACCTCCAGGGGTCCCCATCCCCCTGGTTGGGAAACACTGGGCTTAAACTCCGCCCCTCCTCTGTCCTCTGAGGCTCCTCCCACTGTCCTCTGAGGCTCCTCCCACAGTCCCCTGAGGCTCCTCCCACATGTTCTAATGCTGTTCCTCATCAGAAACAGGAGCTGGCTTCTGTTTCAGTGATCCTGTATTCTCTGGCGCTGAGTTTCTGAGGCCTCAGAACGCTCAGCTCCTCTCCCACAAAGCCCCGCCCACTCCAGGAAGCACTGACCAATCAGCAGCCAGCCCTCTCCACCTCAGTCTGCTCTCAGTCGTTTATCACAGCTCTGTTTCCTCTGAGTCCTCACAGAGAGCTTTACTTTGGAGGAAAATGGATCAGACACAAAGTTTAAGAAAGAGAAGAGACTTTTATTCTTTAAACTATGTTCAAAAGCCCGCAACACTCTGCCCTCTGCTGCTCCTGTTCTTTATGGCTCCAACAGAGTTCTAATTAAAAACGTTCTGTTTTAGTCCCTGATGTTTGTAAAGGCTGCTGTTCCAGACCAGGCCTGGGTTAGAGAGGAATAAAAACAGAATAAAAGATTTTAAATGAACTTTAATCATGGGCGTGGCTAAAAGCCAGGCGTTTCGCTCAGGGGCGGGGCTTAAAGTCTTACGTCACACACTCGGCTGGTGACTGTTAAAGTCAGCTTTTCTCAAATAAACAAGTAATAAACAATAAAATCACAACAAAAAGTTAAAAAAGCAGTGATCTGTGTAGCGTACATATATAAAAATATATACACTGAACTAAGACAAAGGTTAAGAGTAATAACTCCGCATTGGTACCAGTTAGCCTTGCGCTAACGTGCAGATTAAAACACCTAAACTAATGTCTTAAGAGGGAAGGATTGACCAGGAGGGACTCAGTTTAATAGATAAAGACCACCAAACTCAACTTAATTTAGATTAAGTATAACGTTTATTTACACAATAAGGTGGAATAGTGTACTGAGGCACAGGTAAATATCGAAAGGAATGTAATTATGAACAGAACCGTTACGCAGAATTATTGATTAACTAATGATGAATTGCAGTGGAGCAAGTTATAAATTGACTTATTAAACTATTGGAAATTTAGGAATAAGGGAGTAGACTCTGAGACTATAAGTGCCAACTTTGTCAACATAACCACACTGTGGTACCGTCGGAGCAGGAGGGGAAGGCGGTGACGACAGCCAGCCTCCGGGTTCAGTCAGGGGCTCGGATGTTGTTCTTTGTCCTTTAGAGCCGCGGGGTGTAGCAGGGCTGGTGTTCCCGGCTCCAAACAGCGGTTCGTGGTGTGTCCTCCAAGCTCCACAGCCAGTCGCCAGGTGTCCCGTTATGTTGAACAGGAGCGTGATGCCGCTCAGGGAGAGTTTAGCTGTTGTCAGCGTAAGGCAGCGTCAAAGTCTCAGAGTATGGCAAATGTCCCTTTTAATGCCAAATGAAAAATTCAATAAAAATCCTTTCACAGCGATTCAAAACTTTAGAAGTATAACTTATTAAAATAGCTGCTTTGGTCAAGGCAGCGATTGTTAAAGCTGGCGGATGTTGCGCGGCGCGAGGCTTTTCAAAATAAACTACAAAAATGATACTTGAACAAAAGTTTGGGCGACTTATTGTGAAAAGATGTTATCACCGGCAAGGTGAACTTAACGCAACAAAAATGACGAGAAGAAAAGAAAAATTAAACTTAAAAGACGAAGGAGAGACGGAGACGAAACTAAGACTGAACTGAGGAATGTGGGCCGCACCCCAAGATAAGACTGGAGTAAAGGGGTGTCTCGGCCCCCCCCTTTGAACAGATAGTGGAGAGGATTCAAATTACCTCTGCTAGACACAAAATAAATGTCATAAAAAGAAATGTGTCTTACTCCACTTCAATTTACGTACCTTTAAAACATGTTATATTTAACAGTTTGCACAAAACATAGCTATGACATTTTCCTGTAAAGTAACATGTTAATGCACATAAAGTCTTTTAAACAGATGAAATGTGTCAAGCCTCTGGTTCTTATCAGAGAAGAGAGGAGGCCTCTTCTGGCATTATTATTGGTCTGCAGTTCGTAAAGGACAGATTTATGTCTTTGTTTTGCATCCTTGGTGGGTAAGAGCAGACCTCTCGTCTCCGAAAGGAATGTCCATTTTTGATAGAACTTCAGCAGTGGTCCACATTTCCTACATCTGGATTAGATTTTTCAAGTTGAAGACGTTTCTCCTCTGATCCATGAGACTTTCTCAGCTCTGAAATGAACTGGGAGGGAGGAGTTAGACCTGAAACTAAATTCTATTGGTCAATGTGACCATGAATAGCCTGAGTGGTTTGGGGTGGTTAGGAGTCCTCTGTCCTCAGCTGCAGTGAGTGGCAGAGTGGTTAACCCTCCCCAGCCTCAGCTCCTGCAGATGTTCATGACCTGAGTGAAAGTGTTGTAGACAGAAGGAAGCTTGGATCTGAGGCCAGTTTCTGTTGAGAGTCTTCACATAAACAATAAAAGTTTATTTGTGACAGATTAAAAGAAAAAGCTGGGGTTGAGGGAAAAACCTGATGAATATTTTCCTGCACAGACTTGGACTGAAAACAGAACATAAACTGATCCTAACCTTAACCTTCACCAGGCTGACAAATAAAATCATTGTTTACCATCAAAATTAGCATAAATGCTACATAAGTCATGGATGTGCACCAGGGTTTCCATGGCGACGTCCCACTAAACCACGCCCACCCGAGCGAAATGCCTGGTTTTTAGTGTCTCCCATTAAGTTACACAATAAGATCTTACTTTAAACCTGTTCTGCTGCTCGTTACTCCCCCTGCTGGTGGGTTACATCATTACACTGTAGAGCGTAAAATAAATAAATACACAGATGTTATTAATACGTTTTATTAAAAATCATTAACGTCAAAAATTAGAAATAATTTATTCACAGTTTTTACAAAATGAAAATCTGACAGGAAGCAGGATTTTCACAATAAAAGTGTAAGTGCATTCAGTAGAAACTTTATTGTGAAAGAGTTCAGAGGCAGAAAATACCTTCCACTGAACCTGGTCAGAGTCCGGGTCTGAGAGTCCGGGTCTGAGGTCCGGGTCTGTGGGTGAGGTTATATTCTAGGGCAGTGGTTCTCAAGCTGTGGTACGGGCCCCACTGGTGGAACTCAGGAGTCTTCTGTAGTTCAAGTCTGGATTTAGTTTAATTTAGAGCCAGGATTATTTCTGTTTTAGTCCAGCTCTGGGTTAGACTCTAGACTTATAGATCTAGGTTCAGTTTATACCACTGCTTAGACCTGGTTTAGTCCTGGTTTAGTCCTGGTTCAGTCCTGGTTTAGTCCTGGTTTAGTCCTGGTTTAGACCTGGTTTAGTCCTGGTTTAGACCTGGTTCAGTCCTGGTTCAGTCCTGGTTTAGTCCTGGTTTAGTCCTGGTTTAGACCTGGTTTAGTCCTGGTTTAGACCTGGTTTAGTCCTGGTTTAGACCTGGTTCAGTCCTGGTTTAGTCCTGGTTTAGTCCTGGTTTAGACCTGGTTTAGACCTGGTTCAGTCCTGGTTTAGACCTGGTTTAGTCCTGGTTTAGTCCTGGTTTAGACCTGGTTTAGTCCTGGTTTAGACCTGGTTTAGTCCTGGTTTAGTCCTGGTTTAGACCTGGTTCAGTCCTGGTTTAGTCCTGGTTTAGACCTGGTTTAGTCCTGGTTTAGTCCTGGTTTAGACCTGGTTTAGACCTGGTTTAGTCCTGGTTTAGACCTGGTTTAGTCCTGGTTTAGACCTGGTTTAGTCCTGGTTTAGACCTGGTTTAGTCCTGGTTTAGTCCTGGTTTAGTCCTGTTTTAGTCCTGGTTTAGACCTGGTTTAGTCCTGGTTTAGTCCTGGTTCAGTCCTGGTTTAGTCCTGGTTCAGTCCTGGTTCAGTCCTGGTTTAGTCCTGGTTTAGTCCTGGTTTAGACCTGGTTTAGTCCTGGTTTAGACCTGGTTCAGTCCTGGTTCAGTCCTGGTTTAGTCCTGGTTTAGTCCTGGTTTAGACCTGGTTTAGTCCTGGTTTAGACCTGGTTTAGTCCTGGTTTAGACCTGGTTCAGTCCTGGTTTAGTCCTGGTTTAGTCCTGGTTTAGACCTGGTTTAGTCCTGGTTTAGACCTGGTTCAGTCCTGGTTTAGACCTGGTTTAGTCCTGGTTTAGTCCTGGTTTAGACCTGGTTTAGTCCTGGTTTAGACCTGGTTTAGTCCTGGTTTAGTCCTGGTTTAGACCTGGTTCAGTCCTGGTTTAGTCCTGGTTTAGACCTGGTTTAGTCCTGGTTTAGTCCTGGTTTAGACCTGGTTTAGTCCTGGTTTAGACCTGGTTTAGACCTGGTTTAGTCCTGGTTTAGACCTGGTTTAGTCCTGGTTTAGACCTGGTTTAGTCCTGGTTTAGACCTGGTTTAGTCCTGGTTTAGTCCTGGTTTAGTCCTGTTTTAGTCCTGGTTTAGACCTGGTTTAGTCCTGGTTTAGACCTGGTTTAGTCCTGGTTTAGACCTGGTTTAGTCCTGGTTTAGACCTGGTTTAGTCCTGGTTTAGTCCTGGTTTAGACCTGGTTCAGTCCTGGTTTAGTCCTGGTTTAGTCCTGGTTTAGTCCTGGTTTAGTCCTGGTTTAGTCCTGGTTTAGACCTGGTTTAGACCTGGTTTAGTCCTGGTTTAGACCTGGTTTAGTCCTGGTTTAGACCTGGTTTAGTCCTGGTTTAGTCCTGGTTTAGTCCTGGTTTAGTCCTGGTTTAGACCTGGTTTAGACCTGGTTTAGTCCTGGTTTAGACCTGGTTTAGTCCTGGTTTAGTCCTGGTTTAGTCCTGGTTTAGACCTGGTTTAGACCTGGTTTAGTCCTGGTTTAGACCTGGTTTAGTCCTGGTTTAGTCCTGGTTTAGTCCTGGTTTAGACCTTCGGTGAGTAAAGTCTGAGAACCTCAGCTCTGAAGGTTCACCACAGCTCCTGAGCTCAGCTTCTTCAGGTCCAGTTCTTCCTCTGGACCTGTGTAGAACCTGTAGACCAGACCAGACCTAGACCTAGACCAGACCTAGACCTAGACCAGACCTAGACCTACCAGACCAGACCAGACCTAGACCTACCAGACCAGACCAGACCTAGACCTACCAGACCAGACCTAGACCTAGACCAGACCTAGACCTACCAGGCCAGACCTACCAGACCAGACCAGACCTAGACCTACCAGACCAGACCTAGACCTAGACCTAGACCAGACCTAGACCTACCAGACCAGACCAGACCTAGACCTACCAGACCAGACCTAGACCTAGACCTAGACCAGACCTAGACCTACCAGACCAGACCAGACCTAGACCTACCAGACCAGACCAGACCTAGACCTACCAGACCAGACCAGACCAGATCTAGACCTACCAGGCCAGACCTAGACCTACCAGGCCAGACCTAGACCTACCAGACCAGACCAGACCAGACCAGACCAGACCTACCAGACCAGACCAGACCTAGACCTACCAGGCCAGACCTAGACCTACCAGACCAGACCAGACCTAGACCTACCAGACCAGACCTAGACCTACCAGACCAGACCAGACCTAGACCTACCAGGCCAGACCAGACCAGAACAGACCAGACCAGACCAGACCAGGCCAGACCAGACCTAGACCTACCAGGCCAGACCAGACCTAGACCTACCAGGCCAGACCAGACCAGACCAGACCTAGACCTACCAGGCCAGACCAGACCAGACCAGACCTACCGGACCAGACCAGACCTAGACCTACCAGGCCAGACCTAGACCTACCAGACCAGACCTAGACCTACCAGACCAGACCAGACCTAGACCTACCAGGCCAGACCAGACCAGACCAGACCTAGACTTACCAGACCAGACCAGACCTAGACCTACCAGGCCAGACCTAGACCTACCAGACCAGACCAGACCTAGACCTACCAGACCAGACCTAGACCTACCAGACCAGACCAGACCTAGACCTACCAGGCCAGACCAGACCAGACCAGAACAGACCAGACCAGACCAGACCAGGCCAGACCAGACCTAGACCTACCAGGCCAGACCAGACCTAGACCTACCAGGCCAGACCAGACCAGACCAGACCTAGACCTACCAGGCCAGACCAGACCAGACCAGACCTACCGGACCAGACCAGACCTAGACCTACCAGGCCAGACCTAGACCTACCAGACCAGACCTAGACCTACCAGACCAGACCAGACCTAGACCTACCAGGCCAGACCAGACCAGACCAGACCTAGACTTACCAGACCAGACCAGACCTAGACCTACCAGACCAGACCAGACCTAGACCTACCGGACCAGACCTAGACTTACCAGGCCAGACCAGACCAGACCAGACCAGACCTAGACCTACCAGGCCAGACCTAGACCTAGACCTACCAGGCCAGACCAGACCAGACCAGACCAGACCTACTGGACCAGACCTAGACTTACCAGACCAGACCAGACCTAGACCTACCAGGCCAGACCAGACCAGACCAGACCTACTGGACCAGACCTAGACTTACCAGACCAGACCAGACCTAGACCTACCAGGCCAGACCTAGACCTAGACCTACCAGGCCAGACCAGACCAGACCAGACCAGACCTACTGGACCAGACCTAGACTTACCAGACCAGACCAGACCAGACCTAGACCTACCAGGCCAGACCAGACCAGACCAGACCAGACCTACTGGACCAGACCTAGACTTACCAGACCAGACCAGATCTAGACCAGACCAGACCAGACCAGACCAGACCAGACCTAGACCAGACCAGACCTAGACGTCCGAGCGTTAACACCGAGCATGACCGAGGCTGTGTCCTGAGGCCCAAACGCAGACTTTTTGCCGTTTTTAGGTTTTTGATTCTCAGTAAATCAGATTAAAAACTGTTGGTGTGAAACTGAGCAGAGTTATTTCTCAGATGTTCTGCTCTGCTGTGAGGTGCACAGAAGGTTTTTACATTAACTTTTTAACTTCATCATCTAAACAAAATTTTTGAAGTTAAAAAATATTAATAAATGACAATTAAGGTCATAGTTATGGTTAGGTCTGAAGATGTAGAAAAAAATTAATGAAAAAAAAAAAATTAAAAAAAATATGAGGCTCCAGACGGCTCAGAGGTTAGAGAGTGGAGAACGTGTTAAAGGGCCCTGAAGGTTAAAGGAGCAGGAGCCTGGCCAAGAGACTGGACTCATCCAGACCTGGTCCAGTTCAGACCTGGTCCAGTCCAGACCTGGTCCAGCCCAGATCCAGCCTCCGGACTGTGAGACTGAGACTGTGGTCCCTCAGGTCCCGCAGAGGTTCAGGGTAACAGCGGGTCTGGGACTGGGACTTGGACTGATCCACGGTCTGTTCCTCAGACCCTCCACCCCTCAGGTTCAATCCTGGTTCAGGCCCGGTCCTGGTCCTTGCTGTGGTCTCGGCTGGTCCTCCTCAGATTCTCCTTGACTTTGATGAATTCTGGAGCTCGACTGGACTCCAACTTCTGGCTCTGCTCCTGCTGCTCCAACTACGACACACACAGGACCAGGTCTAAACCAGGTCTAAACCAGGTCTAAACCTGGTCTAAACCAGGTCTAAACCAGGTCTAAACCAGGTCTAAACCTGGTCTAAACCAGGTCTAAACCAGGTCTAAACCTGGTCTAAATCTGGTCTAAACCTGGTCTAAACCAGGTCTAAACCAGGTCTAAACCAGGTCTAAACCAGGTCTTAACCTGGTCTAAACCTGGTCTTAACCAGGTCTAAACCAGGTCTAAACCAGGTCTAAACCAGGTCTAAACCTGGTCTTAACCAGGTCTAAACCTGGTCTTAACCAGGTCTAAACCAGGTCTAAACCAGGTCTAAACCAGGTCTAAACCTGGTCTTAACCAGGTCTAAACCTGGTCTAAACCTGGTCTAAACCTGGTCTAAACCTGGTCTTAACCAGGTCTAAACCTGGTCTAAACCTGGTCTAAACCTGGTCTTAACCAGGTCTAAACCAGGTCTAAACCTGGTCCTAACCAGGTCTAAACCTGGTCTAAACCTGGTCTAAACCTGGTCTTAACCAGGTCTAAACCAGGTCTAAACCAGGTCTAAACCTGGTCCTAACCAGGTCTAAACCAGGTCTAAACCTGGTCTAAACCAGGTCTAAACCTGGTCCTAACCAGGTCTAAACCAGGTCTAAACCTGGTCTTAACCAGGTCTAAACCTGGTCTAAACCAGGACTAAACCAGGTCTAAACCTGGTCTAAACCAGGTCTAAACCAGGTCTAAACCTGGTCTAAACCAGGGCTAAACCAGGTCTTAACCAGGTCTAAACCTGGTCTAAACCTGGTCTAAACCAGGTCTAAACCAGGTCTAAACCAGGACTAAACCTGGTCTTAACCAGGTCTAAACCTGGTCTTAACCAGGTCTAAACCTGGTCTAAACCAGGTCTAAACCAGGTCTTAACCAGGTCTAAACCAGGACTAAACCTGGTCTTAACCAGGTCTAAACCTGGTCTAAACCAGGTCTAAACCAGGTCTAAACCAGGTCTAAATCTGGTCTAAACCTGGTCTAAACCAGGTCTAAACCTGGTCTAAACCAGGTCTAAACCAGGTCTAAACCAGGTCTTAACCAGGTCTAAACCAGGTCTAAACCTGGTCTAAACCAGGTCTAAACCTGGTTTTAACCAGGTCTAAACCAGGTCTAAACCAGGTCTAAACCAGGTCTTAACCAGGTCTAAACCAGGTCTAAACCAGGTCTAAACCTGGTCTAAACCTGGTCTAAACCTGGTCTAAACCAGGTCTAAACCTGGTCTTAACCAGGTCTAAACCTGGTCTAAACCAGGTCTAAACCAGGTCTAAACCAGGTCTAAACCTGGTCTTAACCAGGTCTAAACCTGGTCTAAACCAGGACTAAACCAGGTCTAAACCTGGTCTAAACCAGGTCTAAACCAGGTCTAAACCTGGTCTAAACCAGGGCTAAACCTGGTCTAAACCTGGTCTAAACCAGGTCTAAACCAGGTCTAAACCTGGTCTAAACCAGGACTAAACCAGGTCTAAACCAGGTCTAAACCAGGACTAAACCAGGTCTTAACCAGGTCTAAACCAGGTCTAAAACTGGTCTAAACCAGGTCTAAACCAGGTCTAAACCTGGTCTAAACCAGGTCTAAACCTGGTCTAAACCAGGACTAAACCAGGTCTAAACCAGGTCTAAACCAGGTCTTAACCAGGTCTTAACCAGGTCTAAAACTGGTCTAAACCAGGTCTAAACCAGGTCTAAACCAGGTCTAAACCTGGTCTAAACCTGGTTTTAACCAGGTCTAAACCAGGTCTTAACCAGGTCTTAACCAGGTCTAAAACTGGTCTAAACCAGGTCTAAACCAGGGCTAAACCAGGTCTAAACCAGGTCTAAACCTGGTCTAAACCAGGTCTAAACCTGGTCTAAACCAGGGCTAAACCTGGTCTAAACCAGGTCTAAACCTGGTCTAAACCTGGTCTAAACCAGGTCTAAACCAGGTCTAAACCAGGTCTAAACCTGGTCTAAACCAGGTCTAAACCTGGTCTAAACCAGGGCTAAACCTGGTCTAAACCTGGTCTAAACCAGGTCTAAACCTGGTCTTAACCAGGTCTAAACCTGGTCTAAACCAGGTCTAAACCAGGTCTAAAACTGGTCTAAACCAGGTCTAAAACTGGTCTAAACCAGGTCTAAACCAGGTCTAAACCAGGGCTAAACCAGGTCTAAACCAGGTCTAAACCAGGACTAAACCAGGTCTAAACCAGGACTAAACCTGGTTTTAACCAGGTCTAAACCAGGTCTAAACCAGGACTAAACCAGGACTAAACCAGGTCTAAACCAGGTCTAAACCAGGTCTAAACCTGGTCTAAACCTGGTTTTAACCAGGTCTAAACCAGGTCTAAACCAGGTCTAAACCAGGACTAAACCTGGTCTTAACCAGGTCTAAACCAGGACTAAACCAGGTCTAAACCAGGTCTAAACCAGGACTAAACCTGGTTTTAACCAGGTCTAAACCTGGTCTAAACCAGGTCTAAACCTGGTCTAAACCTGGTTTTAACCAGGTCTAAACCTGGTCTAAACCAGGTCTAAACCAGGACTAAACCAGGTCTAAACCAAGTCTAAACCTGGTTTTAACCAGGTCTAAACCTGGTCTAAACCAGGTCTAAACCAGGACTAAACCAGGACTAAACCAAGTCTAAACCTGGTCTAAACCAGGTCTAAAACAAGTCTAAACCTGGTCTAAACCTGGTCTAAACCAGGTCTAAACCAGGACTAAACCTGGTTTTAACCAGGTCTAAACCTGGTCTAAACCTGGTCTAAATCTGGTCTAAACCAGGTCTAAACCAGGTCTAAACCTGGTCTAAACCTGGTCTTAACCAGGTCTAAACCAGGTCTAAACCTGGTCTAAATCTGGTCTAAACCTGGTCTAAACCAGGTCTAAACCAGGTCTAAACCAGGTCTAAACCAGGTCTTAACCTGGTCTAAACCTGGTCTTAACCAGGTCTAAACCAGGTCTAAACCAGGTCTAAACCAGGTCTAAACCTGGTCTTAACCAGGTCTAAACCTGGTCTTAACCAGGTCTAAACCAGGTCTAAACCAGGTCTAAACCAGGTCTAAACCTGGTCTTAACCAGGTCTAAACCTGGTCTAAACCTGGTCTAAATCTGGTCTAAACCTGGTCTAAACCTGGTCTAAACCTGGTCTTAACCAGGTCTAAACCTGGTCTAAACCTGGTCTAAACCTGGTCTTAACCAGGTCTAAACCAGGTCTAAACCTGGTCCTAACCAGGTCTAAACCTGGTCTAAACCTGGTCTAAACCTGGTCTTAACCAGGTCTAAACCAGGTCTAAACCAGGTCTAAACCTGGTCCTAACCAGGTCTAAACCAGGTCTAAACCTGGTCTAAACCAGGTCTAAACCTGGTCCTAACCAGGTCTAAACCAGGTCTAAACCTGGTCTTAACCAGGTCTAAACCTGGTCTAAACCAGGACTAAACCAGGTCTAAACCTGGTCTAAACCAGGTCTAAACCAGGTCTAAACCTGGTCTAAACCAGGGCTAAACCAGGTCTTAACCAGGTCTAAACCTGGTCTAAACCTGGTCTAAACCAGGTCTAAACCAGGTCTAAACCAGGACTAAACCTGGTCTTAACCAGGTCTAAACCTGGTCTTAACCAGGTCTAAACCAGGTCTTAACCAGGTCTAAACCAGGACTAAACCTGGTCTTAACCAGGTCTAAACCTGGTCTAAACCAGGTCTAAACCAGGTCTAAACCAGGTCTAAATCTGGTCTAAACCTGGTCTAAACCAGGTCTAAACCTGGTCTAAACCAGGTCTAAACCAGGTCTAAACCAGGTCTTAACCAGGTCTAAACCAGGTCTAAACCTGGTCTAAACCAGGTCTAAACCTGGTTTTAACCAGGTCTAAACCAGGTCTAAACCTGGTCTAAACCTGGTGTACCCAGGTCTAAACCTGGTCTAAACCTGGTCTAAACCAGGTCTAAACCAGGTCTAAACCAGGTCTAAACCAGGTCTTAACCAGGTCTAAACCAGGTCTAAACCTGGTCTAAACCTGGTCTAAACCTGGTCTAAACCAGGTCTAAACCTGGTCTTAACCAGGTCTAAACCTGGTCTAAACCAGGTCTAAACCAGGTCTAAACCAGGTCTAAACCTGGTCTTAACCAGGTCTAAACCTGGTCTAAACCAGGACTAAACCAGGTCTAAACCTGGTCTAAACCAGGTCTAAACCAGGTCTAAACCTGGTCTAAACCAGGGCTAAACCTGGTCTAAACCTGGTCTAAACCAGGTCTAAACCTGGTCTAAACCAGGACTAAACCAGGTCTAAACCAGGTCTAAACCAGGTCTAAACCAGGACTAAACCAGGTCTTAACCAGGTCTAAACCAGGTCTAAAACTGGTCTAAACCAGGTCTAAACCAGGTCTAAACCTGGTCTAAACCAGGACTAAACCAGGTCTAAACCAGGTCTAAACCAGGTCTTAACCAGGTCTTAACCAGGTCTAAAACTGGTCTAAACCAGGTCTAAACCAGGTCTAAACCAGGTCTAAACCTGGTCTAAACCTGGTTTTAACCAGGTCTAAACCAGGTCTTAACCAGGTCTTAACCAGGTCTAAAACTGGTCTAAACCAGGTCTAAACCAGGACTAAACCAGGTCTAAACCTGGTCTAAACCAGGGCTAAACCTGGTCTAAACCTGGTCTAAACCTGGTCTTAACCAGGTCTAAACCAGGTCTAAACCAGGTCTAAACCTGGTCCTAACCAGGTCTAAACCAGGTCTAAACCTGGTCTAAACCAGGTCTAAACCTGGTCCTAACCAGGTCTAAACCAGGTCTAAACCTGGTCTTAACCAGGTCTAAACCTGGTCTAAACCAGGACTAAACCAGGTCTAAACCTGGTCTAAACCAGGTCTAAACCAGGTCTAAACCTGGTCTAAACCAGGGCTAAACCAGGTCTTAACCAGGTCTAAACCTGGTCTAAACCTGGTCTAAACCAGGTCTAAACCAGGTCTAAACCAGGACTAAACCTGGTCTTAACCAGGTCTAAACCTGGTCTTAACCAGGTCTAAACCTGGTCTAAACCAGGTCTAAACCAGGTCTTAACCAGGTCTAAACCAGGACTAAACCTGGTCTTAACCAGGTCTAAACCTGGTCTAAACCAGGTCTAAACCAGGTCTAAACCAGGTCTAAATCTGGTCTAAACCTGGTCTAAACCAGGTCTAAACCTGGTCTAAACCAGGTCTAAACCAGGTCTAAACCAGGTCTTAACCAGGTCTAAACCAGGTCTAAACCTGGTCTAAACCAGGTCTAAACCTGGTTTTAACCAGGTCTAAACCAGGTCTAAACCTGGTCTAAACCTGGTGTACCCAGGTCTAAACCTGGTCTAAACCTGGTCTAAACCAGGTCTAAACCAGGTCTAAACCAGGTCTTAACCAGGTCTAAACCAGGTCTAAACCTGGTCTAAACCTGGTCTAAACCTGGTCTAAACCAGGTCTAAACCTGGTCTTAACCAGGTCTAAACCTGGTCTAAACCAGGTCTAAACCAGGTCTAAACCAGGTCTAAACCTGGTCTTAACCAGGTCTAAACCTGGTCTAAACCAGGACTAAACCAGGTCTAAACCTGGTCTAAACCAGGTCTAAACCAGGTCTAAACCTGGTCTAAACCAGGGCTAAACCTGGTCTAAACCTGGTCTAAACCAGGTCTAAACCTGGTCTAAACCAGGACTAAACCAGGTCTAAACCAGGTCTAAACCAGGTCTAAACCAGGACTAAACCAGGTCTTAACCAGGTCTAAACCAGGTCTAAAACTGGTCTAAACCAGGTCTAAACCAGGTCTAAACCTGGTCTAAACCAGGTCTAAACCTGGTCTAAACCAGGACTAAACCAGGTCTAAACCAGGTCTAAACCAGGTCTTAACCAGGTCTTAACCAGGTCTAAAACTGGTCTAAACCAGGTCTAAACCAGGTCTAAACCAGGTCTAAACCTGGTCTAAACCTGGTTTTAACCAGGTCTAAACCAGGTCTTAACCAGGTCTTAACCAGGTCTAAAACTGGTCTAAACCAGGTCTAAACCAGGACTAAACCAGGTCTAAACCTGGTCTAAACCAGGGCTAAACCAGGTCTAAACCAGGTCTAAACCTGGTCTAAACCAGGGCTAAACCTGGTCTAAACCAGGTCTAAACCTGGTCTAAACCAGGTCTAAACCAGGTCTAAACCAGGTCTAAACCTGGTCTAAACCAGGTCTAAACCTGGTCTAAACCAGGGCTAAACCTGGTCTAAACCTGGTCTAAACCTGGTCTAAACCAGGTCTAAACCTGGTCTTAACCAGGTCTAAACCTGGTCTAAACCAGGTCTAAACCAGGTCTAAAACTGGTCTAAACCAGGTCTAAAACTGGTCTAAACCAGGTCTAAACCAGGTCTAAACCAGGGCTAAACCAGGTCTAAACCAGGTCTAAACCAGGACTAAACCAGGTCTAAACCAGGACTAAACCTGGTTTTAACCAGGTCTAAACCAGGTCTAAACCAGGACTAAACCAGGACTAAACCAGGTCTAAACCAGGTCTAAACCAGGTCTAAACCAGGACTAAACCAGGACTAAACCTGGTTTTAACCAGGTCTAAACCAGGTCTAAACCAGGTCTAAACCAGGACTAAACCTGGTCTTAACCAGGTCTAAACCAGGACTAAACCAGGTCTAAACCAGGTCTAAACCAGGACTAAACCTGGTTTTAACCAGGTCTAAACCTGGTCTAAACCAGGTCTAAACCTGGTCTAAATCTGGTTTTAACCAGGTCTAAACCTGGTCTAAACCAGGTCTATACAAGGACTAAACCAGGTCTAAACCAAGTCTAAACCTGGTTTTAACCAGGTCTAAACCTGGTTTTAACCAGGTCTAAACCTGGTCTAAACCAGGTCTAAACCAGGACTAAACCAGGACTAAACCAAGTCTAAACCTGGTCTAAACCTGGTCTAAACCAGGTCTAAACCAAGTCTAAACCTGGTCTAAACCTGGTCTAAACCAGGTCTAAACCAGGACTAAACCTGGTTTTAACCAGGTCTAAACCTGGTCTAAACCAGGTCAAAACCAGGACTAAACCAGGACTAAACCAGGTCTAAACCTGGTGTAAACCTGGTCTTAACCTGGTTTTAACCAGGTCTAAACCAGGTCTAAACCAAGTCTAAACCTGGTGTAAACCTGGTTTTAACCAGGTCTACACCAGGACTAAACCAGGTCTAAACCAGGTCTAAACCAGGACTAAACCTGGTTTTAACCAGGTATAAACCAGGTCTAAACCAGGACTAAACCTGGTTTTAACCAGGTATAAACCTGGTCTAAACCAGGTCTAAACCTGGTCTAAACCTGGTTTTAACCAGGTCTAAAGCTGGTCTAAACCTGGTTTTAACCAGGTCTAAACCTGGTCTAAACCAGGTCTAAACCAGGACTAAACCAGGACTAAACCAGGTCTAAACCAAGTCTAAACCTGGTGTAAACCTGGTTTTAACCAGGTCTAAACCAGGTCTAAACCTGGTCTAAACCTGGTTTTAACCAGGTCTAAACCTGGTCTAAACCAGGTCTAAACCAGGACTAAACCAGGTCTAAACCAAGTCTAAACCTGGTGTAAACCTGGTTTTAACCAGGTCTAAACCAGGTCTAAACCTGGTCTAAACCTGGTTTTAACCAGGACTAAACCAGGACTAAACCAGGTCTAAACCTGGTCTAAACCTGGTTTTAACCAGGTCTAAACCTGGTCTAAACCAGGTCTAAACCAGGACTAAACCAGGACTAAACCAAGTCTAAACCTGGTGTAAACCTGGTCTAAACCAGGTCTAAACCTGGTCTTAACCTGGTTTTAACCAGGACTAAACCAGGTCTAAACCAGGTCTAAACCAGGACTAAACCTGGTTTTAACCAGGTCTAAACCTGGTCTAAACCAGGTCTAAACCAGGACTAAACCAGGACTAAACCAGGTCTAAACCTGGTGTAAACCTGGTCTTAACCTGGTTTTAACCAGGTCTAAACCAGGTGTAAACCAGGTCTAAACCAGGACTAAACCTGGTCTTAACCAGGTCTAAACCAGGACTAAACCAGGTCTAAACCAGGTCTAAACCAGGACTAAACCAAGTCTAAACCTGGTGTAAACCAGGTCTAAACCAGGACTAAACCAGGACTAAACCTGGTTTTAACCAGGTCTAAACCTGGTCTTAACCGGGTCTAAACCGGGTCTAAACCAGGACTAAACCTGGTTTTAACCAGGTCTAAACCTGGTCTTAACCGGGTCTAAACCGGGTCTAAACCTGGTCTAAACCGGGTCTAAACCTGGTCTAAACCGGGTCTAAACCGGGTCTAAACCAGGTCTAAACCGGGTCTAAACCTGGTCTAAACTAGGTCTAAACCGGGTCTAAACCTGGTCTAAACTAGGTCTAAACCGGGTCTAAACCGGGTCTAAACCTGGTCTAAACCGGGTCTAAACCGGGTCTAAACCAGGTCTAAACCGGGTCTAAACCTGGTCTAAACTAGGTCTAAACCGGGTCTAAACCTGGTCTAAACTAGGTCTAAACCGGGTCTAAACCGGGTCTAAACCTGGTCTAAACCGGGTCTAAACCTGGTCTAAACCAGGTCTAAACCAGGTCTAAACCAGGTCTAGTACCTGGTCCAGGATCTGGTGTCTCCTCCTCAGCTCCAGCTCCAGTGGGGACAGTTTCCTGTGGGCGTCCTCCTCCTGTCTCCGCTGTGTCCTCAGCTGCTCTCTCCTGCGGGACTCCAGGACTCTCTGCAGCTCCGGCTTCAGCTCCAGCGTGTCCCCGGACCTGTCCACAGAGACACAGTGTCCACAGATGTCAGTGTCCACAGAGACAAGAGACGTGTCCACAGACGTCAGTGTCCACAGAGACAAGAGACGTGTCCACAGACGTCAGTGTCCACAGACGTCAGTGTCCACAGAGACAAGAGACGTGTCCACAGACGTCAGTGTCCACAGAGACACAGTGTCCACAGAGACAAGACACGTGTCCACAGACGTCAGTGTCCACAGAGACAAGAGACGTGTCCACAGATGTCAGTGTCCACAGAGACAAGAGACGTGTCCACAGACGTCAGTGTCCACAGACGTCAGTGTCCACAGAGACAAGAGACGTGTCCACAGACGTCAGTGTCCACAGAGACACAGTGTCCACAGAGACAAGAGACGTGTCCACAGACGTCAGTGTCCACAGAGACAAGAGACGTGTCCACAGACATCAGTGTCCACAGACGTCAGTGTCCACAGAGACAAGAGACGTGTCCACAGATGTCAGTGTCCACAGAGACAAGAGACACGTGTCCACAGACGTCAGTGTCCACAGAGACAAGAGACGTGTCCACAGACGTCAGTGTCCACAGAGACACAGTGTCCACAGAGACACAGTGTCCACAGAGACAAGAGACACGTGTCCACAGACGTCAGTGTCCACAGAGACAAGAGACGTGTCCACAGACGTCAGTGTCCACAGAGACCTGTAGTAGGTCAGTAGTAGGTCAGTAGTAGGTCAGCAGTAGGTCAGCAGTAGGTCAGTAGTAGGTCTGTAGCAGGTCAGTAGTAGGTCAGTAGCAGGTCAGTAGCAGGTCTGTAGTAGGTCAGTAGTAGGTCAGTAGTAGGTCTGTAGCAGGTCAGTAGTAGGTCAGTAGCAGGTCAGTAGTAGGTCAGTAGTAGGTCAGTAGTAGGTCAGTAGCAGGTCAGTAGCAGGTCTGTAGCAGGTCTGTAGCAGGTCAGTAGTAGGTCAGTAGCAGGTCTGTAGTAGGTCAGTAGTAGGTCAGTAGTAGGTCAGCAGGTCAGTAGTAGGTCAGTAGCAGGTCAGTAGCAGGTCAGTAGTAGGTAGATATTTTACCGTTTGCAGGTGGTGAGCAGCTCGCGGTGCAGCTGTTGGTGGCTCTTGGATTCCTTCACTGGATTGATGAGTTTGCGTGGTTTGATGACATCATCATCGTGGGACTCGTAGTCCGGAGCCGGGACGTAGGCGCTGACGGGAGAGGACTTCCTGTCGGAGCGCTGTAGCTCTGCGTACGCCGACACTGACGAGAGAGAACAGTTACATAAACCCGAGTCCTGCTGGGTCTGAGTCCTGCTGGGTGGGAACAGTCAGAGTCCTGCTGGGTCTGAGTCCTGCTGGGAGGGAACAGTCTGAGTCCTGCTGGGTCTGAGTCCTGCTGGGTCTGAGTCCTGCTGGGTGGGAACAGTCAGAGTCCTGCTGGGTGGGAACAGTCTGAGTCCTGCTGGGTCTGAGTCCTGCTGGGTGGGAACAGTCAGAGTCCTGCTGGGTCTGAGTCCTGCTGGGTGGGAACAGTCTGAGTCCTGCTGGGTCTGAGTCCTGCTGGGAGGGAACAGTCTGAGTCCTGCTGGGTCTGAGTCCTGCTGGGAGGGAACAGTCTGAGTCCTGCTGGGTCTGAGTCCTGCTGGGTGGGAACAGTCAGAGTCCTGCTGGGTGGGAACAGTCTGAGTCCTGCTGGGTCTGAGTCCTGCTGGGTGGGAACAGTCAGAGTCCTGCTGGGTGGGAACAGTCTGAGTCCTGCTGGGAGGGAACAGTCAGAGTCCTGCTGGGTCTGAGTCCTGCTGGGTGGGAACAGTCAGAGTCCTGCTGGGAGGGAACAGTCTGAGTCCTGCTGGGAGGGAACAGTCTGAGTCCTGCTGGGTGGGGACAGTCTGAGTCCTGCTGGGTCTGAGTCCTGCTGGGTCTGAGTCCTGCTGGGTGGGAACAGTCTGAGTCCTGCTGGGAGGGAACAGTCAGAGTCCTGCTGGGAGGGAACAGTCCGAGTCCTGCTGGGTGGGAACAGTCTGAGTCCTGCTGGATCTGAGTCCTGCTGGGTGGGAACAGTCTGAGTCCTGCTGGGTGGGAACAGTCTGAGTCCTGCTGGGTGGGGACAGTCAGAGTCCTGCTGGGTGGGAACAGTCTGAGTCCTGCTGGGTCTGAGTCCTGCTGGGTGGGAACAGTCTGAGTCCTGCTGGGAGGGAACAGTCCGAGTCCTGCTGGGTGGGAACAGTCTGAGTCCTGCTGGGTCTGAGTCCTGCTGGGTGGGAACAGTCTGAGTCCTGCTGGGTGGGAACAGTCTGAGTCCTGCTGGGTGGGAACAGTCTGAGTCCTGCTGGGTGGGGACAGTCAGAGTCCTGCTGGGTGGGAACAGTCTGAGTCCTGCTGGGTCTGAGTCCTGCTGGGTGGGAACAGTCTGAGTCCTGCTGGGTCTGAGTCCTGCTGGGTGGGAACAGTCTGAGTCCTGCTGGGTCTGAGTCCTGCTGGGTGGGAACAGTCTGAGTCCTGCTGGGTAGGAACAGTCTGAGTCCTGCTGGGAGGGAACAGTCTGAGTCCTGCTGGGTGGGAACAGTCTGAGTCCTGCTGGGAGGGAACAGTCAGAGTCCTGCTGGGTGGGAACAGTCAGAGTCCTGCTGGGTGGGAACAGTCTGAGTCCTGCTGGGTGGGAACAGTCTGAGTCCTGCTGGGTCTGAGTCCTGCTGGGAGGGAACAGTCTGAGTCCTGCTGGGTCTGAGTCCTGCTGGGAGGGAACAGTCTGAGTCCTGCTGGGTCAGAGTCCTGCTGGGTGGGAACAGTCAGAGTCCTGCTGGGTGGGAACAGTCTGAGTCCTGCTGGGTCTGAGTCCTGCTGGGTGGGAACAGTCAGAGTCCTGCTGGGTGGGAACAGTCTGAGTCCTGCTGGGAGGGAACAGTCAGAGTCCTGCTGGGTCTGAGTCCTGCTGGGTGGGAACAGTCAGAGTCCTGCTGGGAGGGAACAGTCTGAGTCCTGCTGTGAGGGAACAGTCTGAGTCCTGCTGGGTGGGGACAGTCTGAGTCCTGCTGGGTCTGAGTCCTGCTGGGTCTGAGTCCTGCTGGGTGGGAACAGTCTGAGTCCTGCTGGGAGGGAACAGTCAGAGTCCTGCTGGGAGGGAACAGTCCGAGTCCTGCTGGGTGGGAACAGTCTGAGTCCTGCTGGGTCTGAGTCCTGCTGGGTGGGAACAGTCTGAGTCCTGCTGGGTGGGAACAGTCTGAGTCCTGCTGGGTGGGGACAGTCAGAGTCCTGCTGGGTGGGAAAAGTCTGAGTCCTGCTGGGTCTGAGTCCTGCTGGGTGGGAACAGTCTGAGTCCTGCTGGGAGGGAACAGTCCGAGTCCTGCTGGGTGGGAACAGTCTGAGTCCTGCTGGGTCTGAGTCCTGCTGGGTGGGAACAGTCTGAGTCCTGCTGGGTGGGAACAGTCTGAGTCCTGCTGGGTGGGAACAGTCTGAGTCCTGCTGGGTGGGGACAGTCAGAGTCCTGCTGGGTGGGAACAGTCTGAGTCCTGCTGGGTCTGAGTCCTGCTGGGTGGGAACAGTCTGAGTCCTGCTGGGTCTGAGTCCTGCTGGGTGGGAACAGTCTGAGTCCTGCTGGGTCTGAGTCCTGCTGGGTGGGAACAGTCTGAGTCCTGCTGGGTAGGAACAGTCTGAGTCCTGCTGGGAGGGAACAGTCTGAGTCCTGCTGGGTGGGAACAGTCTGAGTCCTGCTGGGAGGGAACAGTCAGAGTCCTGCTGGGTGGGAACAGTCTGAGTGCTGCTGGGTGGGAACAGTCTGAGTCCTGCTGGGTGGGAACAGTCTGAGTCCTGCTGGGTGGGAACAGTCTGAGTCCTGCTGGGTGGGGACAGTCTGAGTCCTGCTGGGTGGGAACAGTCCGAGTCCTGCTGGGTGGGGACAGTCTGAGCCCTGCTGGGTGGGAACAGTCAGAGTCCTGCTGGGTGGGAACAGTCTGAGTCCTGCTGGGTAGGAACAGTCAGAGTCCTGCTGGGTGGGAACAGTCTGAGTGCTGCTGGGTGGGAACAGTCTGAGTCCTGCTGGGTGGGAACAGTCTGAGTCCTGCTGGGTGGGAACAGTCTGAGTCCTGCTGGGTGGGGACAGTCTGAGTCCTGCTGGGTGGGAACAGTCTGAGTCCTGCTGGGTGGGGACAGTCTGAGTCCTGCTGGGTGGGAACAGTCTGAGTCCTGCTGGGTCTGAGTCCTGCTGGGAGGGAACAGTCTGAGTCCTGCTGGGTGGGGACAGTCTGAGTCCTGCTGGGTGGGAACAGTCTGAGTCCTGCTGGGTGGGAACAGTCTGAGTCCTGCTGGGTGGGAACAGTCTGAGTCCTGCTGGGTGGGAACAGTCTGAGTCCTGCTGGGTGGGAACAGTCTGAGTCCTGCTGGGTGGGAACAGTCTGAGTCCTGCTGGGTCTGAGTCCTGCTGGGAGGGAACAGTCTGAGTCCTGCTGGGTGGGAACAGTCTGAGTCCTGCTGGGTCTGAGTCCTGCTGGGAGGGAACAGTCTGAGTCCTGCTGAGTGGGAACAGTCTGAGTCCTGCTGGGTGGGATGGGTCCTCAGTGATGGAGGTTAATACAGAACAACATGAGGATGGAACTGTGAGGGGTTAGGTCCATAACTCGTGTAAGGACTCAGGACTCAGGACTCAGGGCTCAGGACTCAGGACCAGGACTCAGGACCAGGACTCAGGACTCAGGACTCAGGACTCAGGACTCAGGACTCAAAGCTCAGGACTCAGGACTCAGGACTCAGGACCAGGACTCAGGACCAGGACTCAGGACTCAGGACTCAGGACTCAGGACCAGGACTCAGGACTCAGGACTCAGGACTCAGGACTCAGGGCTCAGGACCAGGACTCAGGACTCAGGACTCAGGGCTCAGGGCTCAGGGCTCAGGGCTCAGGGCTCAGGACTCAGGACTCAGGACTCAGGACTCAGGACTCAGGGCTCAGGGCTCAGGACTCAGGACTCAGGGCTCAGGGCTCAGGACTCAGGACTCAGGACTCAGGACTCAGGGCTCAGGACTCAGGACTCAGGACTCAGGACTCAGGGTTCAGGACTCAGGACTCAGGACTCAGGACTCAGGACCAGGACTCAGGACTCAGGACTCAGGACTCAGGGCTCAGGGCTCAGGGCTCAGGGCTCAGGACTCAGGACTCAGGACTCAGGACTCAGGGCTCAGGGCTCAGGACTCAGGACTCAGGACTCAGGGCTCAGGACTCAGGACTCAGGACTCAGGACTCAGGACCAGGACTCAGGGCTCAGGACTCAGGGCTCAGGACTCAGGGTTCAGGACTCAGGACTCAGGACTCAGGACTCAGGACCAGGACTCAGGACTCAGGACTCAGGGTTCAGGACTCAGGACTCAGGACTCAGGACTCAGGACCAGGACTCAGGACTCAGGACTCAGGGCTCAGGGCTCAGGGCTCAGGGCTCAGGACTCAGGGCTCAGGACTCAGGACTCAGGGCTCAGGGCTCAGGGCTCAGGGCTCAGGACTCAGGGCTCAGGACTCAGGACTCAGGGCTCAGGACTCAGGACTCAGGGCTCAGGGCTCAGGGCTCAGGGCTCAGGGCTCAGGGCTCAGGGCTCAGGGCTCAGGACTCAGGACTCAGGACTCAGGACTCAGGGCTCAGGACTCAGGGCTCAGGACTCAGGACTCAGGACTCAGGACTCAGGGTTCAGGACTCAGGACTCAGGACTCAGGACTCAGGACCAGGACTCAGGACTCAGGACTCAGGGTTCAGGACTCAGGACTCAAGACTCAGGACTCAGGACTCAGGGCTCAGGACTCAGGACTCAAGGCTCAGGACTCAGGACTCAGGACTCAGGACTCAGGACTCAGGGTTCAGGACTCAGGACTCAGGGCTCAGGACTCAGGACTCAAGGCTCAGGACTCAGGACTCAGGACTCAGGACTCAGGACTCAGGACTCAGGGTTCAGGACTCAGGACTCAGGACTCAAGACTCAGGACTCAGGACTCAAGGCTCAGGACTCAGGACTCAGGGCTCAGGACTCAGGACTCAGGACTCAGGACTCAAGGCTCAGGACTCAGGACTCAGGACTCAGGACTCAGGGCTCAGGACTCAGGACTCAGGACTCAGGACTCAGGACTCAAGGCTCAGGACTCAGGACTCAGGGCTCAGGACCAGGACTCAGGACTCAGGACTCAGGACTCAGGACTCAAGGCTCAGGACTCAGGGCTCAGGACTCAGGACTCAGGGCTCAGGACTCAGGACTCAGGACCAGGACTCAGGACCAGGACTCAGGGCTCAGGGCTCAGGACTCAGGGCTCAGGACTCAGGACTCAGGGCTCAGGACCAGGACTCAGGACTCAGGACTCAGGACTCAGGACTCAAGGCTCAGGACTCAGGGCTCAGGACTCAGGACTCAGGGCTCAGGACTCAGGACTCAGGACCAGGACTCAGGACCAGGACTCAGGGCTCAGGGCTCAGGACTCAGGGCTCAGGACCAGGACTCAGGACTCAGGACTCAGGACTCAGGACTCAAGGCTCAGGACTCAGGGCTCAGGACTCAGGACTCAGGGCTCAGGACTCAGGACTCAGGACCAGGACTCAGGACCAGGACTCAGGGCTCAGGGCTCAGGACTCAGGGCTCAGGACTCAGGACTCAGGACTCAGGACTCAGGACCAGGACTCAGGACTCAGGACTCAGGGTTCAGGACTCAGGACTCAGGACTCAGGACTCAGGACCAGGACTCAGGACTCAGGGCTCAGGACTCAGGACTCAGGACTCAGGACTCAGGGCTCAGGGCTCAGGGCTCAGGGCTCAGGACTCAGGGCTCAGGGCTCAGGACTCAGGACTCAGGACTCAGGACTCAGGGCTCAGGACTCAGGGCTCAGGACTCAGGACTCAGGACTCAGGACTCAGGGTTCAGGACTCAGGACTCAGGACTCAGGACTCAGGACCAGGACTCAGGACTCAGGACTCAGGACTCAGGGTTCAGGACTCAGGACTCAGGACTCAGGACTCAGGACCAGGACTCAGGACTCAGGACTCAGGACTCAGGGCTCAGGGCTCAGGGCTCAGGACTCAGGACTCAGGACTCAGGGTTCAGGACTCAGGACTCAGGGCTCAGGACTCAGGACTCAAGGCTCAGGACTCAGGACTCAGGACTCAGGACTCAGGACTCAGGGTTCAGGACTCAGGACTCAAGACTCAGGACTCAGGACTCAGGGCTCAGGGCTCAGGACTCAGGACTCAGGACTCAGGACTCAAGGCTCAGGACTCAGGGCTCAGGACTCAGGACTCAGGGCTCAGGACTCAGGACTCAGGACTCAGGACTCAGGACTCAGGGCTCAGGACTCAGGACTCAGGACTCAGGACTCAGGACTCAGGACTCAGGACTCAGGACTCAGGACTCAGGACTCAGGGCTCAGGACTCAGGACTCAGGACTCAAGGCTCAGGACTCAGGGCTCAGGACTCAGGACTCAGGGCTCAGGACTCAGGACTCAGGACTCAGGACTCAGGACTCAGGGCTCAGGACTCAGGACTCAGGACTCAGGACTCAGGACTCAGGACTCAGGACCAGGACTCAGGACTCAGGGCTCAGGACTCAGGACTCAGGACTCAGGGCTCAGGACTCAGGACTCAGGACTCAGGACTCAGGACTCAGGGCTCAGGACTCAGGACTCAGGGCTCAGGGCTCAGGGCTCAGGACTCAGGACCAGGACTCAGGACCAGGACTCAGGACTCAGGACTCAGGACCAGGACTCAGGACCAGGACTCAGGGCTCAGGGCTCAGGACTCAGGGCTCAGGACTCAGGGTTCAGGACTCAGGACTCAGGACTCAGGACTCAGGACTCAGGACTCAGGACTCAGGGTTCAGGACTCAGGACTCAGGACTCAGGACTCAGGGTTCAGGACTCAGGACTCAGGACTCAGGGTTCAGGACTCAGGGCTCAGGACCAGGACTCAGGACTCAGGGTTCAGGACTCAGGACTCAGGACTCAGGACTCAGGACTCAGGACTCAGGACTCAGGGTTCAGGACTCAGGACTCAGGACTCAGGACTCAGGGTTCAGGACTCAGGACTCCAGTTTGTCTGAGAAAGTCTTGTTGTGATCCTGAGTCTGGATCCAGTTTCATAAAACAATGAGATTAAGTTCAACTGAAACATGAGCCCCTCCCGCAATAACATCACACAGACTCTTAGTTCTGGGTAAGACCTGGACCTGGTTCAGACCTGGTTCAGACCTGGTTCAGACCTGGTTCAGACCTGGTTCAGACCCAGTCTCCCGTGTGTCTCGTGTCCTTTTTAACAACAAATGATGTAAAATATTTAAAGTAAATAAAAGCAGAGAGGAGAAAGTTAAATATCGCTTCATTTGATGGGAGCTGTTATTTTATCATTTATTTGAGAAAAATTCAGATTTTCTCACAAACTGCTAACATGTCCTGCTGCCTTTTCACAAAATAAAATTGTGAATGTTAAAAATAATTTTTAGTGTGGGACAGGGACAAATGTCCTCAGTGAGCTGTGGGTGGATTATTTATGATAAACATAAACAGAACTGTAGTCACCACAGGACAACGTCAAAACCTGTAGAAATAATAGTTACACTTAAAACTGTGAGCTGCTAAACAAAAGCTTTCTTTACACTTTTTATAAAACTGATTTAAATTTGAAATTATTTAATATTTTTTGCATTTAACCTCAAAGTTGGACAAAAATAATATGTAACCTCTGCACATTAATATCTGTTCATGTGTTCATCACTGTGCAGTGTTAATGCAGTTGTTGTTGTTTAC
The DNA here is from genome assembly GCA_020698575.1 of Bostrychus sinensis. Lineage (NCBI taxonomy): Eukaryota > Metazoa > Chordata > Actinopteri > Gobiiformes > Eleotridae > Bostrychus > Bostrychus sinensis. The sequence continues at coordinate 930,447 of CM036248.1, forward strand.
TTGTGTTGTGTTTACGTCTTTGATCATTTAGTTCTGACCTGGACCTGACCAGGACCCGACCTGGACCTGACCAGGACCCGACCTGGACCTGACCTGGACCTGACCTGGACCTGACCTGGACCTGACCAGGACCCGACCTGGACCTGACCTGGACCTGACCTGGACCTGACCTGGACCTGACCTGGACCTGACCTGGACCTGACCAGGACCCGACCAGGACCTGACCAGGACCCGACCAGGACCTGACCTGGACCTGACCAGGACCCGACCAGGACCTGACCTGGACCTGACCTGGACCTGACCAGGACCCGACCAGGACCCGACCTGGACCTGACCTGGACCTGACCAGGACCCGACCAGGACCCGACCTGGACCTGACCAGGACCCGACCAGGACCCGACCTGGACCTGACCAGGACCCGACCAGGACCTGACCTGGACCTGACCTGGACCTGACCAGGACCCGACCAGGACCCGACCTGGACCTGACCTGGACCTGACCAGGACCCGACCAGGACCCGACCTGGACCTGACCAGGACCCGACCAGGACCTGACCTGGACCTGACCTGGACCTGACCTGGACCTGACCTGGACCTGACCTGGACCTGACCTGGACCTGACCAGGACCTGACCTGGACCTGACCTGGACCTGACCAGGACCCGACCAGGACCTGACCTGGACCTGACCAGGACCCGACCAGGACCTGACCTGGACCTGACCTGGACCTGACCTGGACCTGACCTGGACCTGACCAGGACCTGACCTGGACCCGACCAGGACCCGACCTGGACCTGACCTGGACCTGACCTGGACCTGACCTGGACCTGACCAGGACCCGACCAGGACCTGACCTGGACCTGACCTGGTCCTGGTCCTGGTCTCGGTCCTGGTCCTGGTGTGGCTCTGGTGGTTTAGTCCTGGTCCTGGTCCTGGTCTCAGTCCTGGTCTCGGTCCTGACCTTGGGTACTTCCTGTAAGACGACTCTGATATGATATTGATTGTGAGGAGTTTATGGCGGGGCCTGGTCTCAGATCCACTTTCTCCAGATCTGAGCAGGACTCAGGTTTCACTCAGACCCAGGAAGAACTCAGAGCTCTGATACTGGAGCCGGCTCTCTACTCCCCCTGGAGGACAGCAGTAACACTGCACTAACAACACCAGACCTGGACTCAGGTCCTGGACTCAGGTCCCGGACTCAGGCCCTGGACTCAGGTCCCGGACTCAGGTCCCGGACTCAGGTCCCGGACTCAGGCCCTGGACTCAGGTCCCGGACTCAGGTCCTGGACTCAGGCCCCGGACTCAGGTCCCGGACTCAGGCCCCGGACTCAGGTCCCGGACTCAGGCCCCGGACTCAGGCCCTGGACTCAGGCCCCGGACTCAGGTCCTGGACTCAGGCCCCGGACTCAGGCCCTGGACTCAGGCCCCGGACTCAGGTCCTGGACTCAGGTCCCGGACTCAGGCCCTGGACTCAGGTCCCGGACTCAGGCCCTGGACTCAGGTCCCGGACTCAGGCCCCGGACTCAGGCCCCGGACTCAGGTCCCGGACTCAGGTCCCGGACTCAGGTCCCGGACTCAGGTCCCGGACTCAGGTCCTGGACTCAGGCCCCGGACTCAGGTCCCGGACTCAGGCCCCGGACTCAGGCCCCGGACTCAGGCCCCGGACTCAGGTCCCGGACTCAGGTCCCGGACTCAGGCCCTGGACTCAGGTCCCGGACTCAGGCCCTGGACTCAGGCCCTGGACTCAGGCCCCGGACTCAGGTCCTGGACTCAGGTCCCGGACTCAGGTCCCGGACTCAGGTCCCGGACTCAGGTCCCGGACTCAGGTCCTGGACTCAGGCCCCGGACTCAGGTCCCGGACTCAGGCCCCGGACTCAGGTCCCGGACTCAGGTCCCGGACTCAGGTCCCGGACTCAGGTCCTGGACTCAGGCCCCGGACTCAGGTCCCGGACTCAGGTCCCGGACTCAGGCCCTGGACTCAGGTCCCGGACTCAGGCCCTGGACTCAGGCCCTGGACTCAGGTCCCGGACTCAGGCCCCGGACTCAGGCCCTGGACTCAGGTCCCGGACTCAGGTCCCGGACTCAGGTCCCGGACTCAGGCCCCGGACTCAGGCCCCGGACTCAGGTCCCGGACTCAGGTCCCGGACTCAGGTCCCGGACTCAGGTCCTGGACTCAGGTCCTGGACTCTCGGACCTTCAGGGTCCACTTAAACTGAAACAAAATGGCCGCCTCCTCTTCTCCTCAACATTTCATATTTTCATCAAAAGCGTTAAAGTCACAAACACAGACCGACTTTAGTCCAAGTTCTGGTCCAGGGGCCGGACCCGGCACAGAGTGAGACTCTAGGCCTTCAGTGTTCTTCAGCGTTCTTCAGTGTTCTTCAGTGTTCTTCAGCGTTCTTCAGCGTTCTTCAGAGTTCTTCAGAGTTCTTCAGTGTTCTTCAGCGTTCTTCAGCGTTCTTCAGTGTTCTTCAGCGTTCTTCAGCGTTCTTCAGTGTTCTGTTACTGCTCCGTCAGAGAACATCTGAGCTGTTACAGTACATCACTTTGTTAGGAATTACATCTGAAGATGAGACCACTGCTTAGACCTGGTTTAGACCTGGTTTAGACCTGGTTTAGACCTGGTTTAGACCTGGTTTAGTCCTGGTTTAGACCTGGCTTAGACCTGGTTTAGTCCTGGTTTAGTCCTGGTTTAGACCTGGTTTAGACCTGGTTTAGTCCTGGTTTAGACCTGGTTTAGTCCTGGTTTAGTCCTGGTTTAGACCTGGTTTAGTCCTGGTTTAGACCTGGTTTAGACCTGGTTTAGTCCTGGTTTAGACCTGGTTTAGACCTGGTTTAGTCCTGGTTTAGACCTGGTTTAGTCCTGGTTTAGTCCTGGTTTAGACCTGGTTTAGTCCTGGTTTAGTCCTGGTTTAGTCCTGGTTTAGACCTGGTTTAGTCCTGGTTTAGTCCTGGTTTAGACCTGGTTTAGTCCTGGTTTAGACCTGGTTTAGACCTGGTTTAGACCTGGTTTAGTCCTGGTTTAGACCTGGTTTAGTCCTGGTTTAGACCTGGTTTAGACCTGGTTTAGACCTGGTTTAGTTCTGGTTTAGACCTGGTTTAGTCCTGGTTTAGTCCTGGTTAAGACCTGGTTTAGACCTGGTTTAGACCTGGTTTAGTCCTGGTTTAGTCCTGGTTTAGACCTGGTTTAGTCCTGGTTTAGACCTGGTTTAGTCCTGGTTTAGTTCTGGTTAAGACCTGGTTTAGACCTGGTTTAGACCTGGTTTAGACCTGGTTTAGTCCTGGTTTAGTCCTGGTTTAGACCTGGTTCAGTCCTGGTTTAGTCCTGGTTTAGACCTGGTTTAGACCTGGTTTAGACCTGGTTTAGTCCTGGTTTAGTCCTGGTTTAGACCTGGTTTAGTCCTGGTTTAGTCCTGGTTTAGACCTGGTTTAGACCTGGTTTAGTCCTGGTTTAGACCTGGTTTAGTCCTGGTTTAGTCCTGGTTTAGACCTGGTTTAGACCTGGTTTAGTCCTGGTTTAGTCCTGGTTTAGACCTGGTTTAGACCTGGTTTAGACCTGGTTTAGTCCTGGTTTAGTCCTGGTTTAGACCTGGTTTAGTCCTGGTTTAGTCCTGGTTTAGTCCTGGTTTAAACCTGGTTTAGTCCTGGTTTAGACCTGGTTTAGTCCTGGTTTAGTCCTGGTTTAGACCTGGTTTAGACCTGGTTTAGTCCTGGTTTAGTCCTGGTTTAGACCTGGTTTAGTCCTGGTTTAGTCCTGGTTTAGACCTGGTTTAGACTGGTTAGAACTGTGTCTGATCCATTCTCCCTCCAAAGTAAAAATGTCTGTGAGAAATCAAGGAAAACAGAGCTCTAAACCAGGTCTAAACCAGGTCTAAACCAGGTCTAAACCAGGTACTAAACCAGGTCTAAACCAGGACTAAACCAGGTCTAAACCAGGACTAAACCAGGTCTAAACCAGGTCTAAACCAGGTCTAAACCAGGTCTAAACCAGGTCTAAACCAGGTACTAAACCAGGTCTAAACCAGGACTAAACCAGGTCTAAACCAGGTCTAAACCAGGACTAAACCAGGACTAAACCAGGACTAAACCAGGTCTAAACCAGGACTAAACCAGGACTAAACCAGGACTAAACCAGGTCTAAACCAGGTGTAAACCAGGACTAAACCAGGACTAAACCAGGTCTAAACCAGGACTAAACCAGGACTAAACCAGGACTAAACCAGGTCTAAACCAGGACTAAACCAGGACTAAACCAGGACTAAACCAGGTCTAAACCAGGTGTAAACCAGGACTAAACCAGGACTAAACCAGGTCTAAACCAGGACTAAACCAGGACTAAACCAGGTCTAAACCAGGTGTAAACCAGGACTAAACCAGGACTAAACCAGGTCTAAACCAGGTCTAAACCAGGTCTAAACCAGGACTAAACCAGGTCTAAACCAGGTGTAAACCAGGACTAAACCAGGACTAAACCAGGTCTAAACCAGGACTAAACCAGGACTAAACCAGGACTAAACCAGGTCTAAACCAGGTGTAAACCAGGACTAAACCAGGTCTAAACCAGGTCTAAACCAGGTCTAAACCAGGACTAAACCAGGTCTAAACCAGGACTAAACCAGGTCTAAACCAGGTCTAAACCAGGACTAAACCAGGTCTAAACCAGGTGTAAACCAGGACTAAACCAGGACTAAACCAGGTCTAAACCAGGACTAAACCAGGACTAAACCAGGACTAAACCAGGTCTAAACCAGGTGTAAACCAGGACTAAACCAGGACTAAACCAGGTCTAAACCAGGACTAAACCAGGACTAAACCAGGTCTAAACCAGGTGTAAACCAGGACTAAACCAGGACTAAACCAGGTCTAAACCAGGACTAAACCAGGACTAAACCAGGTCTAAACCAGGACTAAACCAGGACTAAACCAGGACTAAACCAGGTCTAAACCAGGACTAAACCAGGACTAAACCAGGACTAAACCAGGTCTAAACCAGGTCTAAACCAGGACTAAACCAGGTCTAAACCAGGTGTAAACCAGGACTAAACCAGGACTAAACCAGGTCTAAACCAGGACTAAACCAGGACTAAACCAGGTCTAAACCAGGACTAAACCAGGACTAAACCAGGACTAAACCAGGTCTAAACCAGGACTAAACCAGGACTAAACCAGGACTAAACCAGGTCTAAACCAGGTCTAAACCAGGTCTAAACCAGGTCTAAACCAGGACTAAACCAGGTCTAAACCAGGTCTAAACCAGGACTAAACCAGGTCTAAACCAGGACTAAACCAGGTCTAAACCAGGTCTAAACCAGGTCTAAACCAGGTCTAAACCAGGTCTAAACCAGGTGTAAACCAGGACTAAACCAGGACTAAACCAGGTCTAAACCAGGACTAAACCAGGACTAAACCAGGACTAAACCAGGTCTAAACCAGGTGTAAACCAGGACTAAACCAGGACTAAACCAGGTCTAAACCAGGACTAAACCAGGTCTAAACCAGGTCTAAACCAGGTCTAAACCAGGTCTAAACCAGGACTAAACCAGGTCTAAACCAGGTGTAAACCAGGACTAAACCAGGACTAAACCAGGTCTAAACCAGGACTAAACCAGGACTAAACCAGGACTAAACCAGGTCTAAACCAGGTGTAAACCAGGACTAAACCAGGACTAAACCAGGTCTAAACCAGGACTAAACCAGGTCTAAACCAGGTCTAAACCAGGTCTAAACCAGGACTAAACCAGGTCTAAACCAGGTCTAAACCAGGACTAAACCAGGTCTAAACCAGGTCTAAACCAGGTCTAAACCAGGACTAAACCAGGTCTAAACCAGGACTAAACCAGGTCTAAACCAGGTCTAAACCAGGACTAAACCAGGTCTAAACCAGGTGTAAACCAGGACTAAACCAGGACTAAACCAGGTCTAAACCAGGACTAAACCAGGACTAAACCAGGACTAAACCAGGTCTAAACCAGGTGTAAACCAGGACTAAACCAGGACTAAACCAGGTCTAAACCAGGACTAAACCAGGACTAAACCAGGTCTAAACCAGGTGTAAACCAGGTCTAAACCAGGTCTAAACCAGGTCTAAACCAGGTCTAAACCAGGACTAAACCAGGTCTAAACCAGGACTAAACCAGGTCTAAACCAGGTCTAAACCAGGACTAAACCAGGTCTAAACCAGGTGTAAACCAGGACTAAACCAGGTCTAAACCAGGACTAAACCAGGACTAAACCAGGACTAAACCAGGTCTAAACCAGGTCTAAACCAGGTCTAAACCAGGACTAAACCAGGTCTAAACCAGGACTAAACCAGGTCTAAACCAGGTCTAAACCAGGTCTAAACCAGGTCTAAACCAGGTCTAAACCAGGACTAAACCAGGTCTAAACCAGGTCTAAACCAGGTCTAAACCAGGACTAAACCAGGTCTAAACCAGGACTAAACCAGGTCTAAACCAGGTCTAAACCAGGACTAAACCAGGTCTAAACCAGGTGTAAACCAGGACTAAACCAGGACTAAACCAGGTCTAAACCAGGACTAAACCAGGACTAAACCAGGACTAAACCAGGTCTAAACCAGGTGTAAACCAGGACTAAACCAGGACTAAACCAGGTCTAAACCAGGACTAAACCAGGACTAAACCAGGTCTAAACCAGGTGTAAACCAGGACTAAACCAGGACTAAACCAGGTCTAAACCAGGACTAAACCAGGACTAAACCAGGTCTAAACCAGGACTAAACCAGGACTAAACCAGGACTAAACCAGGTCTAAACCAGGACTAAACCAGGACTAAACCAGGACTAAACCAGGTCTAAACCAGGTCTAAACCAGGACTAAACCAGGTCTAAACCAGGTGTAAACCAGGACTAAACCAGGACTAAACCAGGTCTAAACCAGGACTAAACCAGGACTAAACCAGGTCTAAACCAGGACTAAACCAGGACTAAACCAGGACTAAACCAGGACTAAACCAGGTCTAAACCAGGACTAAACCAGGACTAAACCAGGACTAAACCAGGTCTAAACCAGGTCTAAACCAGGTCTAAACCAGGTCTAAACCAGGACTAAACCAGGTCTAAACCAGGACTAAACCAGGTCTAAACCAGGACTAAACCAGGGCTAAACCAGGTCTAAACCAGGACTAAACCAGGTCTAAACCAGGACTAAACCAGGACTAAACCAGGTCTAAACCAGGTCTAAACCAGGACTAAACCAGGACTAAACCAGGACTAAACCAGGACTAAACCAGGTCTAAACCAGGACTAAACCAGGACTAAACCAGGTCTAAACCAGGACTAAACCAGGACTAAACCAGGTCTAAACCAGGTCTAAACCAGGACTAAACCAGGTCTAAACCAGGTCTAAACCAGGACTAAACCAGGACTAAACCAGGTCTAAACCAGGACTAAACCAGGACTAAACCAGGTCTAAACCAGGTCTAAACCAGGACTAAACCAGGACTAAACCAGGTCTAAACCAGGTCTAAACCAGGACTAAACCAGGACTAAACCAGGTCTAAACCAGGACTAAACCAGGACTAAACCGGGTCTAAACCAGGACTAAACCAGGTCTAAACCGGGTCTAAACCAGGACTAAACCAGGTCTAAACCAGGTCTAAACCAGGTCTAAACCAGGTCTAAACCAGGACTAAACCAGGTCTAAACCAGGACTAAACCAGGTCTAAACCAGGTCTAAACCAGGTCTAAACCAGGTCTAAACCAGGACTAAACCAGGTCTAAACCAGGTCTAAACCAGGTCTAAACCAGGTCTAAACCAGGACTAAACCAGGTCTAAACCAGGTCTAAACCAGGTCTAAACCAGGTCTAAACCAGGACTAAACCAGGTCTAAACCAGGTCTAAACCAGGTCTAAACCAGGACTAAACCAGGTCTAAACCAGGACTAAAGCAGGTCTAAACCAGGTCTAAACCAGGACTAAACCAGGTCTAAACCAGGTGTAAACCAGGACTAAACCAGGACTAAACCAGGTCTAAACCAGGACTAAACCAGGACTAAACCAGGACTAAACCAGGTCTAAACCAGGTGTAAACCAGGACTAAACCAGGACTAAACCAGGTCTAAACCAGGACTAAACCAGGACTAAACCAGGTCTAAACCAGGTGTAAACCAGGACTAAACCAGGACTAAACCAGGTCTAAACCAGGACTAAACCAGGACTAAACCAGGACTAAACCAGGACTAAACCAGGACTAAACCAGGTCTAAACCAGGACTAAACCAGGACTAAACCAGGACTAAACCAGGTCTAAACCAGGTCTAAACCAGGACTAAACCAGGTCTAAACCAGGTGTAAACCAGGACTAAACCAGGACTAAACCAGGTCTAAACCAGGACTAAACCAGGACTAAACCAGGTCTAAACCAGGACTAAACCAGGACTAAACCAGGACTAAACCAGGACTAAACCAGGTCTAAACCAGGACTAAACCAGGACTAAACCAGGACTAAACCAGGTCTAAACCAGGTCTAAACCAGGTCTAAACCAGGTCTAAACCAGGACTAAACCAGGTCTAAACCAGGTCTAAACCAGGACTAAACCAGGGCTAAACCAGGTCTAAACCAGGACTAAACCAGGTCTAAACCAGGACTAAACCAGGACTAAACCAGGTCTAAACCAGGTCTAAACCAGGACTAAACCAGGACTAAACCAGGACTAAACCAGGACTAAACCAGGTCTAAACCAGGACTAAACCAGGACTAAACCAGGTCTAAACCAGGACTAAACCAGGACTAAACCAGGTCTAAACCAGGACTAAACCAGGTCTAAACCAGGTCTAAACCAGGACTAAACCAGGACTAAACCAGGTCTAAACCAGGACTAAACCAGGACTAAACCAGGTCTAAACCAGGTCTAAACCAGGACTAAACCAGGACTAAACCAGGTCTAAACCAGGTCTAAACCAGGACTAAACCAGGACTAAACCAGGTCTAAACCAGGACTAAACCAGGACTAAACCAGGTCTAAACCAGGACTAAACCAGGTCTAAACCGGGTCTAAACCAGGACTAAACCAGGTCTAAACCAGGTCTAAACCAGGTCTAAACCAGGTCTAAACCAGGACTAAACCAGGTCTAAACCAGGACTAAACCAGGACTAAACCAGGTCTAAACCAGGACTAAACCAGGTCTAAACCGGGTCTAAACCAGGACTAAACCAGGTCTAAACCAGGTCTAAACCAGGTCTAAACCAGGTCTAAACCAGGACTAAACCAGGTCTAAACCAGGACTAAACCAGGACTAAACCAGGTCTAAACCAGGACTAAACCAGGACTAAACCAGGACTAAACCAGGTCTAAACCAGGTCTAAACCAGGTCTAAACCAGGTCTAAACCAGGACTAAACCAGGTCTAAACCAGGTCTAAACCAGGACTAAACCAGGGCTAAACCAGGTCTAAACCAGGACTAAACCAGGTCTAAACCAGGACTAAACCAGGACTAAACCAGGTCTAAACCAGGTCTAAACCAGGACTAAACCAGGACTAAACCAGGACTAAACCAGGACTAAACCAGGTCTAAACCAGGACTAAACCAGGACTAAACCAGGTCTAAACCAGGACTAAACCAGGACTAAACCAGGTCTAAACCAGGTCTAAACCAGGACTAAACCAGGTCTAAACCAGGTCTAAACCAGGACTAAACCAGGACTAAACCAGGTCTAAACCAGGACTAAACCAGGACTAAACCAGGTCTAAACCAGGTCTAAACCAGGACTAAACCAGGACTAAACCAGGTCTAAACCAGGTCTAAACCAGGACTAAACCAGGACTAAACCAGGTCTAAACCAGGACTAAACCAGGACTAAACCAGGTCTAAACCAGGACTAAACCAGGTCTAAACCGGGTCTAAACCAGGACTAAACCAGGTCTAAACCAGGTCTAAACCAGGTCTAAACCAGGTCTAAACCAGGACTAAACCAGGTCTAAACCAGGACTAAACCAGGACTAAACCAGGTCTAAACCAGGACTAAACCAGGTCTAAACCGGGTCTAAACCAGGACTAAACCAGGACTAAACCAGGACTAAATCAGGACTAAATCAGGTCTAAACCAGGTCTAACAGTATTATTTGAGGGCCCTCTCCAGTCTGGCCTGGACCTCCTGGGGCAGGACTCTGAGTGGATTTGGGTCGTGTGTGTAGAAGTACGGGAACAGCGTCTCTCCGGTGAACGGGTGAGAGTGTGAGTGAATGAGTGAGTGAGAGTCCAGGTGGTAGAAGGACAGGTCTCCCCGGTCCAGGTCCAGGACCACCCGGACCCCGTCACAGTCCGAGCAGGACACGGGGAGCGCAGTGGGACGTCCCGGCTGAGTCCACCACCGGAACTTCCCTCTCCAGAACCACAGCTTCCAGCACCGGTCCAGGACCCCCCCTCCCTGGGACTGCGGGGACTTGGTGGCCACGCCCAGCGCCCAGTCCTGGTTCTGGGACACGTCCACGTCCCAGGAGTGGACCCCCGCGGTGAGGCCCTCGGACCCCAGAGTGAACCAGAGGTTGCTCTTCAGTACCTCTGGGTTCTGGGGCCGGTTCTGTCTCTCCCCGAATTGGACCGAGGTCAGGTCTTCAGACAGAGTGAGCTTAGGGTGAGTCGTGTCCGGGTCCAGGACCACGGGACTGAACCGGACCTGGGACCCCACACTGCTCCAGATGTGGAAGCCCAGGTTCCCCAGATGTTGGGCCTGGTCCAGCAGAGCTCCAGAGCCCAGCTGTGGCTCCTCCTCCTGCAGGGGGCGCTCCACTCTCTCCACCAGAGACTTGTATCTGAGCAGCAGAGACAGGTCCAGAGGCAGGTCCTGGTCCAGAGGCCGGTCCTGGTCCAGAGGCTGGTCCTGGTCCAGAGGCCGGTCCTGGTCCAGAGGCCGGTCCTGGTCCAGAGACAGGTCCTGGTCCAGAGACCGGTCCTGGTCCAGAGGCAGGTCCTGGTCCAGAGACAGGTCCTGGTCCAGAGGCCGGTCCTGGTCCAGAGGCTGGTCCTGGTCCAGAGGCCGGTCCTGGTCCAGAGGCAGGTCCTGGTCCAGAGACAGGTCCTGGTCCAGAGGCCGGTCCTGGTCCAGAGGCCGGTCCTGGTCCAGAGGCCGGTCCTGGTCCAGAGGCTGGTCCTGGTCCAGAGGCCGGTCCTGGTCCAGAGGCCGGTCCTGGTCCAGAGACAGGTCCTGGTCCAGAGACCGGTCCTGGTCCAGAGGCTGAGGACAGAGAGGACAGGAACATATGAGACAGAAGAGGTTTAAAAGAAAAAAAAAAAAAACCTGTGGAAAGGACGGAGCTGTACCTGGTCTGAGTGCAGCTCCTGCTCCTCCTCTGCGTCTCTCTGCTCCTCCTCTGCGTCTCTCTGCTCCTCCTCTGCGTCTCTCTGCTCCTCCTCTGTGTCTCTCTGCTCCTCCTCTGCGTCTCTCTGCTCCTCCTCTGCGTCTCTCAGCTCCTCCTCTGAGTCTCTCTGCTCCTCCTCTGAGTCTCTCTGCTCCTCCTCTGCGTCTCTCTGCTCCTCCTCTGAGTCTCTCAGCTCCTCCTCTGAGTCTCTCAGCTCCTCCTCTGCGTCTCTCTGCTCCTCCTCTGCGTCCCTGATGATCTGTCTCACTGCAGTTTTCTCTTGTCTCAGGGCGCTCCTCTTGTCCCTGAGACTGCTCCTCTTCTGCGCCTCCTCCTCCCTCACGGCTCTGAGCCGAGACGCCTCCTCCTCCTGAAGGAGGCGGTGCAGCTTCTGGAACTGTTCCTGGATCAGTTTCTCTGTGTCTTTAGCTTGCGCTGAGATGAACTCGTCTATTTCTCTGAACTCCAGCTCGGCCTTGTCCAGCAGCTGCAGCCGGGACTTCAGCCGAGGCAGAGACGCCAGCAGTTTGTCCCTCAGGTACGGGACGGCCTCCTCTATGGGCCTGAGGCGGTGGTCCGCGTGGTCCTCTCTGCAGACCGCGCACAGCGCCTCCCGGTGGTCGGTGCAGAAGTGACTGAGCTCCTCACCGTGAAGCTGGCAGACTGTCTGGCTCTGAGCTGGAGGACGCTCTGAGGACATGCCTGGAGGGATCAGTTCCAGAGAGCTCCACCTTCCACAAACGGGACACTTCAGTATCTCTCTGTCCTCCCAGTCCTTCTGCAGACAGACTCTACAGAAGCAGTGGGAGCAGCTGAGGACCACAGAGTCTGAGGGGACGCTCTGACACAGACGACAGGAGAGGGGCCGCCTCAGAGCTGACGCCATTTTGGATCTGAAGACACAGACGCAGAGTTAGCATAAACACTAATGAACGGTTTAAGTTCCTGTAGGAACTGTGTCCTCTGGATTTGACCTGTCCCTCAGAGTCTCTGGGGTCAAACCTGTCAGGACCAGAGCCAGGATCCTGTGCATGGGGCATGAAATCAAATGTTAAAGTTAACTTTAAGTTTACTAAAGTATCACAGAACCTGCCATAGTTTAGGTCCTGCGTGTGAATCAATGAAGTTCTTAGATTATGACTCCTCATGTGTTCATCATTATCCACATGATTCTGACCTGTCCTGATTTGTTTGGATTAACATCGTTACTGTGGGTTCTTTAGTGTAGGGCCAGCTCAGGCTGAGTTGAACGTCATCGTGCTCCTTGCTTTAACTTTTACATTTATTATATGTTAGGTACAGATTGTTTTTGCCGACAGCAGGCGTCCTGTCAGATGTCAGTGCTGTTCTCGGTTCTGTCCCGTCAGTGTGGGGCAGCTTGACCCAAAACCAGATTTATGTTTGAGGCCAGTGTCCAGTGTCCTCTCTGTTGAAGTGAGAACAGACTCACTGTTCCAAAACCATGAGATCTGTAGAGGATGGACCTTAGTCATAAATGTGTCGTTCCTTTTCCTATGAACCTGAGTGAAAACCTGGAGCACTCGGGGTCGTCCTTAACCCAGAGACAGAGCTGCGGCAGTGGGTGCTCCGCTCTCGTTTCTTGATTTACCACTATACTTTGCTTTTTGCATAATTTTTGAATCCTGTCAGTTTGTGTTTTTGATCCTGTTGATCTTCAGTAAATTCCGGCGACATCTTCCTGGTCCTCGGTGTCAGTTTTTGGCAGAGAGCGCGCTACAGGAACCTTCTGATACACGAGGTCTGACGCGCTAAAGTTAACTTCAAACATCCTGGACTTCAGGCGTCAGACGTCTGGTTCTGTAAAGTCAATAAAGGAAAAAGTAGATGACGATAAAACAACCTGCGTCACTTTTATATAAAATGTTCTCCTGGTTTTCTGTGCTGTGAACCCAATAACAAACCGTTTTAGGCTCAGCTGCACCGATGCTCTCCAAGTAGTTACAGAATGTAACTCTAGTTCTCTGAGTGACTGAATTATTTCATAAGTTCTTTGTTAGTTTGCAGTTATTATTTGTTGTTATTGAAGTCTTTATTTACTTTTTCACTTTATAACTTTAAACTAAAACAGCAGTTTTACTTCCAAACACAAAACATACACAGTGTTAATAACATGATGGAAAACCATCCATCCTTCCATCTTCTTCCACTTATCCGGAACCGGGTTGCGGAGGCAGCAGTCTTAGCAAAGATGGCCAGACTTCCCTCTCCACAGACACTTCCTCCAGCTCTACCGGGGGGACCCCAAGGCGTTCCCAGGCCGAGAGACGTACTCCCTCCAGCGTGTCCTAGGTCTTCCCCGGGGCCTCCTCCCGGTGGGACATGAACACCTCCCCAGGGAGGGACCAGGAGGCTCAGGAACAGATGCCTGAGCCTCAACTGACTCCTCTCGATGTGGAGGAGCAGCGGCTCTACTCCGAGCTCCTCCCGGGTAACCGAGCTCCTCCCCCTCTCTCTAAGGGAGCACCCAGCCACCCTGCGGAGGAAACTCATTTCGGCCGCTTGTATCCGGGATCTTGTCCTTTCAGTCATGACCCAAAGCTCATGACCATAGATGAGAGTAGGAACATAGGTGAGAGGAGGAACATAGGTGAGAGGAGGAACATAGGTGAGAGTAGGAACGTAGGTGAGAGGAGGAACACAGGTGAGAGTAGGAACGTAGGTGAGAGGAGGAACACAGGTGAGAGGAGGAACATAGGTGAGAGGAGGAACATAGGTGAGAGTAGGAACATAGGTGAGAGGAGGAACATAGGTGAGAGTAGGAACGTAGGTGAGAGGAGGAACATAGGTGAGAGTAGGAACATAGGTGAGAGTAGGAACGTAGGTGAGAGGAGGAACATAGGTGAGAGTAGGAACATAGGTGAGAGGAGGAACGTAGGTGAGAGGAGGAACGTAGGTGAGAGGAGGAACATAGGTGGAGGAGGAACATAGGTGAGAGGAGGAACATAGGTGAGAGGAGGAACATAGGTGAGAGGAGGAACATAGGTGAGAGGAGGAACATAGGTGAGAGGAGGAACATAGGTGAGAGGAGGAACATAGGTGAGAGGAGGAACGTAGGTGAGAGGAGGAACATAGGTGAGAGGAGGAACATAGGTGAGACTAGGAACATAGGTGAGAGGAGGAACATAGGTGAGAGGAGGAACATAGGTGAGAGGAGGAACATAGGTGAGAGGAGGAACATAGGTGAGAGGAGGAACACAGGTGAGAGGAGGAACATAGGTGGAGGAGGAACATAGGTGAGAGGAGGAACGTAGGTGAGAGGAGGAACATAGGTGAGAGGAGGAACACAGGTGAGAGGAGGAACATAGGTGAGAGGAGGAACGTAGGTGAGAGGAGGAACATAGGTGAGAGGGGGAACATAGGTGAGAGGAGGAACATAGGTGAGAGGAGGAACATAGGTGAGAGGAGGAACATAGGTGAGAGGAGGAACATAGGTGAGAGGAGGAACATAGGTGAGAGGAGGAACATAGGTGAGAGGAGGAACATAGGTGAGAGGAGGAACATAGGTGAGAGGAGGAACATAGGTGAGAGGAGGAACATAGATCGTCGGTAAATCGAGAGCTTCACCTTTGACTCAGCTCTTTCTTCACCACAACAGATCGATACAACGACCGCATTACTGCAGACGCTGCACCGATCTCCTGTCGATCTCACGCTCCATCCTTCCCTCACTCGTGAACATGACCCCAAGATACTTAAACTCCTCCACTTGAGACAGAAACTCCCCCAACCTGGAGAGGGCGCCACCCTTTTCCGGTCGAGAACCATGGCCTCGGACTTGGAGCTGATTCTCATCCCAGCTGCTTCACACTCGGCTGCAAACCGCCCCAGTGCACACTGAAGGTCCTGGTTTGATGAAGCCAACAGGACAACATCATCTGCAAAAAGCAGAGATGAAATCCTGTGGTTCCCAAACCTGACACTCTCCGAAAACCAAAACCGAAACGAAAACCAAAGCTGCACAAAAACTGTACAATCAAACATTTCCAGCTACATCCAGGTATTCATTAAAAACTCTGCTGTGATCAGCCACAGCTCAGAGTTTCTCAGCTGAAAACACGCCTCACCTTTCGTCAGAATTATCCAAATCCTCTTTAACCCTGGCTCAACATTTTTCAGGCCACAGTTTTCCTTGCACCTGTTGAACTCTGCAGGGGGCGGAGCTTTCCTCACACTGAGCGTCACCTGAGCAGCAGTTATCACCCATATCTTTATAACCATGTAATAACATTTTGTTCCTCCAGGTCCCGTCATAAACAACGTCTCAGTCACATGGGTCCTCTCCCAAACGGCCGAGAGTCTCTGTGATTCCGTTCTGTGAAGTTTAGAGAGAAATACCACCGATGTTTTAGTTTCAGCTCAGGAAATGTTCCCCTCGCTTCTTTTATGTTTACTGGACTGTGAACGTACAGGTGCTGTCCAGTAAATTAGAATATCATGCAAAAGTACATTTTTCTCTCAAAGATTCAATTTAAAAAGTCAAGATGTGTATTTATAGTTTCATTAAATCCAGAGTGAAGAATTTCAAGCATTGTTTTCTTAATATTTTGATAATAATGGCTCACAGTTTACAGAAAACCCCAAATTCTATTATTCACAAAATCAGAAAATTGCAGAAAAGTTGAATATTGTAAACTGTTGTTGTCACAGCTGAACTCTACATGAACTGAAAACATTTGAAAAGGTTTCCTGAGCCTTTAAATGGTCTCAGTCTGGTTCAGCGCCACAGTCCTGGGGCGGGCTGCCGTCCCGTCACTGAGCTGTCACTGAGCTGTCACTGAGCTGTCACTGAGCTGTCACTGAGCTGTCACTGAGCTGTCACTGAGCTGTCCCGTCACTGAGCTGTCACTGAGCTGTCACTGAGCTGTCACTGAGCTGTCACTGAGCTGTCACTGAGCTGTCACTGAGCTGTCCCGTCACTGAGCTGTCACTGAGCTGTCACTGAGCTGTCACTGAGCTGTCACTGAGCTGTCACTGAGCTGTCACTGAGCTGTCACTGAGCTGTCACTGAGCTGTCACTGAGCTGTCCATCACTGAGCTGTCCGTCACTGAGCTATCACTGAGCTGTCACTGAGCTGTCCGTCACTGAGCTGTCCGTCACTGAGCTGTCACTGAGCTGTTACTGAGCTGTCCGTCACTGAGCTGTCCGTCACTGAGCTGTCACTGAGCTGTTACTGAGCTGTCACTGAGCTGTCCGTCACTGAGCTGTCACTGAGCTGTCACTGAGCTGTCACTGAGCTGTCCCATCACTGAGCTGTCACTGAGCTGTCACTGAGCTGTCACTGAGCTGTCACTGAGCCGTCCCGTCACTGAGCTGTCCGTCACTGAGCTGTCCCATCACTGAGCTGTCACTGAGCTGTCACTGAGCTGTCACTGAGCTGTCACTGAGCTGTCACTGAGCTGTCCGTCACTGAGCTGTCACTGAGCTGTCACTGAGCTGTCACTGAGCCGTCCCGTCACTGAGCTGTCACTGAGCTGTCACTGAGCTGTTACTGAGCTGTCCGTCACTGAGCTGTCCGTCACTGAGCTGTCACTGAGCTGTTACTGAGCTGTCACTGAGCTGTCCGTCACTGAGCTGTCACTGAGCTGTCACTGAGCTGTCACTGAGCTGTCCGTCACTGAGCTGTCCGTCACTGAGCTGTCACTGAGCTGTTACTGAGCTGTCCGTCACTGAGCTGTCCGTCACTGAGCTGTCCGTCACTGAGCTGTCACTGAGCTGTTACTGAGCTGTCCGTCACTGAGCTGTCCCATCACTGAGCTGTCACTGAGCTGTCACTGAGCTGTCACTGAGCTGTCACTGAGCCGTCCCGTCACTGAGCTGTCCGTCACTGAGCTGTCCCATCACTGAGCTGTCACTGAGCTGTCACTGAGCTGTCACTGAGCTGTCCCATCACTGAGCTGTCACTGAGCTGTCACTGAGCTGTCACTGAGCTGTCCGTCACTGAGCTGTCACTGAGCTGTCACTGAGCTGTCACTGAGCCGTCCCGTCACTGAGCTGTCCCGTCACTGAGCTGTCCGTCACTGAGCTGTCCGTCACTGAGCTGTCGTCACTGAGCTGTCGTCACTGAGCAGTCCCGTCACTGAGCTGTCCCGTCACTGAGCCGTCCCGTCACTGAGCCGTCTGTCACTGAGCTGTCACTGAGCTGTCCGTCACTGAGCTGTCCCGTCACTGAGCTGTCTGTCACTGAGCCGTCCCGTCACTGAGCCGTCTGTCACTGAGCTGTCTGTCACTGAGCCGTCTGTCACTGAGCTGTCCGTCACTGAGCTGTCCCGTCACTGAGCTGTCTGTCACTGAGCCGTCCCGTCACTGAGCCGTCTGTCACTGAGCTGTCCGTCACTGAGCCGTCTGTCACTGAGCTGTCCGTCACTGAGCTGTCACTGAGCTGTCCGTCACTGAGCTGTTGTCACTGAGCTGTCGTCACTGAGCAGTCCCGTCACTGAGCCGTCCGTCACTGAGCCGTCCCGTCACTGAGCTGTCACTGAGCTGTCACTGAGCTGTCACTGAGCCGTCCCGTCACTGAGCTGTCTGTCACTGAGCTGTCACTGAGCCGTCCGTCACTGAGCCGTCTGTCACTGAGCCGTCCGTCACTGAGCTGTCTGTCACTGAGCTGTCTGTCACTGAGCCGTCTGTCACTGAGCCGTCTGTCACTGAGCTGTCCCGTCACTGAGCCGTCTGTCACTGAGCTGTCACTGAGCTGTCCGTCACTGAGCTGTCACTGAGCTGTCACTGAGCCGTCCCGTCACTGAGCTGTCCGTCACTGAGCTGTCACTGAGCTGTCACTGAGCTGTCACTGAGCCGTCTGTCACTGAGCCATCTCGTCATTGAGCCGTCTGTCACTGAGCCGTCCGTCACTGAGCTGTCCGTCACTGAGCCGTCTGTCACTGAGCCATCTCGTCATTGAGCCGTCTGTCACTGAGCCGTCCGTCACTGAGCTGTCTGTCATTGAGCCGTCTGTCACTGAGCTGTCACTGAGCCGTCTGTCACTGAGCCATCTCGTCATTGAGCCGTCTGTCACTGAGCCGTCCGTCACTGAGCTGTCTGTCATTGAGCCGTCCGTCACTGAGCTGTCCGTCACTGAGCCGTCTGTCACTGAGCCATCTCGTCATTGAGCCGTCTGTCACTGAGCCGTCCGTCACTGAGCTGTCTGTCACTGAGCCGTCTGTCACTGAGCCGTCCGTCACTGAGCTGTCCGTCACTGAGCCGTCTGTCACTGAGCCATCTCGTCACTGAGCCGTCCCGTCACTGAGCCGTCCGTCACTGAACTGTCACTGAGCTGTCACTGAGCTGTCACTGAGCTGTCACTGAGCTGTCTGTCACTGAGCTGTCACTGAGCTGTCCCGTCACTGAGCTGTCCCGTCACTGAGCTGTCCCGTCACTGAGCCGTCCCGTCACTGAGCTGTCCGTCACTGAGCCGTCTGTCACTGAGCTGTCACTGAGCTGTCTGTCACTGAGCTGTCACTGAGCTGTCTGTCACTGAGCTGTCACTGAGCTGTCACTGAGCTGTCCCGTCACTGAGCTGTCACTGAACTGTCCGTCACTGAGCTGTCTGTCACTGAGCTGTCTGTCACTGAGCTGTCACTGAGCTGTCACTGAGCTGTCACTGAACTGTCCGTCACTGAGCTGTCACTGAACTGTCCGTCACTGAGCCGTCCCGTCACTGAGCTGTCCGTCACTGAGCTGTCACTGAGCTGTCACTGAACTGTCCGTCACTGAGCTGTCACTGAGCCGTCCCGTCACTGAGCCGTCTGTCACTGAGCTGTCACTGAGCCGTCTGTCACTGAGCTGTCCGTCACTGAGCTGTCACTGAGCTGTCACTGAACTGTCCGTCACTGAGCTGTCCGTCACTGAGCTGTCACTGAGCTGTCTGTCACTGAGCTGTCCCGTCACTGAGCTGTCACTGAGCTGTCACTGAGCTGTCACTGAGCTGTCACTGAGCTGTCACTGAGCTGTCTGTCACCAGAGTCAGCAGCAGCTTCTCTGATGGCCTCTGTGTTTCCTGAAGTTTAAAGTAACTCAGTCTTTTCCAGTGAAGTTTCAGAGAACTGCAGGCTTCCTTCTGCTCCTGAGCTTCATGGAGACGGAGGTGTGATCATCAGCAGGACGTAGGCTCCGCCCCACACTGGTCACATGACCGCGGTCTCAGCGGGACAGAGCTGAACTCAGAGAGAATCTGTGGAGTCCCACAGAGGAACACAGGACATCTCCCCCAGGACCACGCTGAGGCAAAAATCCACCAAAACCAAGTCAGAAACCAGTGCCAAATATTTATCCTGCACGTAGTTTTCAGAAGGCAACATTACTGTTTTAATCATTCCATTTATCAGTCTCCTGAAAAACTCTAATTTTGGGAACAGGTGAATTTCTGTAGCAGTGAGCCATAATTATCAACATTTTAATAAAACAATGATTGATAATGATAATTGAAAAGTTTCACTGTGAATGTACTGACACTAAAAACATCTGTATTTGACTTTCTGAGTTCAATCTCTGAGAGAAAAATGAACTTTTGTATGATATCCTCATTTATTGGACAGCAGCTGTATTTTGGCCCAGTCTTCTTTATAACAAAGCTCAGATCTCAGATTCCTTTCTGAAATGATTCAACATTTTACAGAACACAGCCGCCCTGGGTCCCACTGTTCCAAAAACTCCACCTCTGGGTTTGTGTCCTGGGAACATTTGCTTAGTAATAAATCTCTTCATTGCAAATACTTCCAGAAGGTTCTCCTCATTTCCAAAGTTGGTTTGCAGTCATCAGTCTCACTTTCACAGAGTCACATTTTGTATTTTGGGGTTTTTGGATCCAGGTTGCCGTCCTCTGTTTGATGGAGGAAACCCAGGGAGAACTCCACAGAAAGGTCCCACAGGAAGTGGGAATAGAACCCAGGACCTTCTTGCTGTGAGGAAAGAATGTTAACCACTCTGCCACTGTGCTGCTGCATGTTCTGGAGTTCTGAGTTTGTGACGCGTGAACACAGATTATTTTGCTGTAATTGGTTCTCACAGGAACTTCACTGAAGAGAACTCCTCCTGGACCAGAGTCAGGTTCTTCTGGACAGAGAAGACCTCCTGGACCAGAGTCAGGTTCTTCTGGACAGAGAAGACCTCCTGGACCAGAGTCAGGTTCTTCTGGACAGAGAAGACCTCCTGGACCAGAGTCAGGTTCTTCTGGACAGAGAAGACCTCCTGGACCAGAGTCAGGTTCTTCTGGACAGAGAAGACCTCCTGGACCAGAGGCCAGTCCACATCAGGACCACCTCAACCCCAGGAGAGAGGAGAGGAGTCTTACTCAGCCTCCTCCAGACCAACTCAGTCTGCAGCAGAACTTCTGTTTCCTGTGTGGACTTGGACTGGTCTCTGCTGAAGCGTGGTCCAACAGAGACTTTGTGTCAGGTTCTAGTCCTCTCTTATCACAGTTTATTATTTTACAGTCGCATGGATTCCATCAGAGCTGTGTTTGCTGTGGTCCTGTCCCTGCTGCTGGGGCCGCGATCACTTCACTGCTTTTTAAATAAATTATGTTTTATTTATGGACAAATGTCCTCTCCAACCTGACCACAGACCAAGTTCACTACAGAGACACGAGAAGGAGCTCACAGTCCTGGTTTAGACCTGGTTTAGTCCTGGTTTAGTCCTGGTTTAGACCTGGTTTAGTCCTGGTTTAGTCCTGGTTTAGTCCCGGTTTAGACCCGGTTTAGTCCCGGTTTAGTCCTGGTTTAGTCCCGGTTTAGACCCGGTTTAGTCCTGGTTTAGTCCTGGTTTAGACCTGGTTTAGTCCTGGTTTAGTCCTGGTTTAGTCCTGGTTTAGTCCTGGTTTAGACCTGGTTTAGACCTGGTTTAGTCCTGGTTTAGACCTGGTTTAGTCCTGGTTTAGTCCTGGTTTAGTCCTGGTTTAGACCTGGTTTAGTCCTGGTTTAGTCCTGGTTTAGACCTGGTTTAGTCCTGGTTTAGTCCCGGTTTAGACCCGGTTTAGTCCTGGTTTAGTCCTGGTTTAGACCTGGTTTAGTCCTGGTTTAGTCCTGGTTTAGTCCTGGTTTAGACCTGGTTTAGACCTGGTTTAGTCCTGGTTTAGTCCTGGTTTAGACCTGGTTTAGTCCTGGTTTAGACCTGGTTTAGTCCTGGTTTAGACCTGGTTTAGTCCTGGTTCAGACCTGGTTTAGTCCTGGTTTAGACCTGGTTTAGTCCTGGTTTAGTCCTGGTTTAGTCCCGGTTTAGACCTGGTTTAGTCCTGGTTTAGTCCTGGTTTAGACCTGGTTTAGTCCTGGTTTAGTCCTGGTTTAGTCCTGGTTTAGTCCTGGTTTAGTCCTGGTTTAGACCTGGCTCAGACCTGGTTTAGACCTGGTTTAGACCCGGTTTAGACCCGGTTTAGTCCCGGTTTAGTCCCGGTTTAGACCCGGTTTAGACCTGGTTTAGTCCTGGTTTAGTCCTGGTTTAGACCTGGTTTAGTCCTGGTTTAGACCTGGTTTAGTCCCAGTTTAGACCTGGTTTAGTCCTGGTTTAGTCCCGGTTTAGACCCGGTTTAGACCTGGTTTAGTCCTGGTTTAGTCCTGGTTTAGACCTGGTTTAGTCCTGGTTTAGACCTGGTTTAGACCTGGTTTAGTCCTGGTTTAGACCTGGTTTAGTCCTGGTTTAGACCTGGTTTAGTCCTGGTTTAGACCTGGTTTAGACCTGGTTTAGTCCTGGTTTAGACCTGGTTTAGTCCTGGTTTAGACCTGGTTTAGTCCTGGTTTAGTCCCGGTTTAGTCCTGGTTTAGACCTGGTTTAGACTTGGTTTAGTCCCGGTTTAGTCCTGGTTTAGTCCTGGTTTAGTCCTGGTTTAGACCTGGTTTAGTCCTGGTTTAGACCTGGTTTAGTCCCGGTTTAGACCCGGTTTAGTCCCGGTTTAGACCTGGTTTAGTCCCGGTATAGTCCTGATTTAGACCTGGTTTAGTCCTGGTTTAGTCCCGGTTTAGACCTGGTTTAGTCCTGGTTTAGACCTGGTTTAGACCTGGTTTAGTCCCGGTTTAGACCCGGTTTAGTCCCGGTTTAGTCCTGGTTTAGTCCCGGTTTAGACCTGGTTTAGTCCCGGTTTAGTCCTGGTTTAGTCCCGGTTTAGACCTGGTTTAGTCCTGGTTTAGTCCTGGTTTAGTCCCGGTTTAGACCCGGTTTAGTCCTGGTTTAGTCCTGGTTTAGTCCCGGTTTAGACCCGGTTTAGTCCTGGTTTAGTCCTGGTTTAGACCTGGTTTAGTCCTGGTTTAATCCTGGTTTAGTCCTGGTTTAGTCCTGGTTTAGACCTGGTTTAGACCTGGTTTAGTCCTGGTTTAGACCTGGTTTAGTCCTGGTTTAGTCCTGGTTTAGTCCTGGTTTAGACCTGGTTTAGTCCTGGTTTAGTCCTGGTTTAGACCTGGTTTAGTCCTGGTTTAGTCCCGGTTTAGACCCGGTTTAGTCCTGGTTTAGTCCTGGTTTAGACCCGGTTTAGTCCTGGTTTAGTCCTGGTTTAGTCCTGGTTTAGACCTGGTTTAGACCTGGTTTAGTCCTGGTTTAGTCCTGGTTTAGACCTGGTTTAGTCCTGGTTTAGACCTGGTTTAGTCCTGGTTTAGACCTGGTTTAGTCCTGGTTCAGACCTGGTTTAGTCCTGGTTTAGACCTGGTTTAGTCCTGGTTTAGTCCTGGTTTAGTCCCGGTTTAGACCTGGTTTAGTCCTGGTTTAGTCCTGGTTTAGACCTGGTTTAGTCCTGGTTTAGTCCTGGTTTAGTCCTGGTTTAGTCCTGGTTTAGACCTGGTTTAGACCTGGTTTAGTCCTGGTTTAGTACTGGTTTAGACCTGGCTTAGACCTGGTTTAGACCTGGTTTAGACCCTGGTTTAGACCCTGGTTTAGTCCCTGGTTTAGTCCTGGTTTAGACCTGGTTTAGACCTGGTTTAGTCCTGGTTTAGTCCTGGTTTAGACCTGGTTTAGTCCTGGTTTAGACCTGGTTTAGTCCCTGGTTTAGACCTGGTTTAGTCCTGGTTTAGTCCCTGGTTTAGACCCTGGTTTAGACCTGGTTTAGTCCTGGTTTAGTCCTGGTTTAGACCTGGTTTAGTCCTGGTTTAGACCTGGTTTAGACCTGGTTTAGTCCTGGTTTAGACCTGGTTTAGTCCTGGTTTAGACCTGGTTTAGTCCTGGTTTAGACCTGGTTTAGACCTGGTTTAGTCCTGGTTTAGACCTGGTTTAGTCCTGGTTTAGACCTGGTTTAGTCCTGGTTTAGTCCCGGTTTAGTCCTGGTTTAGACCTGGTTTAGACTTGGTTTAGTCCCGGTTTAGTCCTGGTTTAGTCCTGGTTTAGTCCTGGTTTAGACCTGGTTTAGTCCTGGTTTAGACCTGGTTTAGTCCCGGTTTAGACCCGGTTTAGTCCCGGTTTAGACCTGGTTTAGTCCCGGTATTGTCCTGATTTAGACCTGGTTTAGTCCTGGTTTAGTCCCGGTTTAGACCTGGTTTAGTCCTGGTTTAGACCTGGTTTAGACCTGGTTTAGTCCCGGTTTAGACCCGGTTTAGTCCCGGTTTAGTCCTGGTTTAGTCCCGGTTTAGACCTGGTTTAGTCCCGGTTTAGTCCTGGTTTAGTCCCGGTTTAGACCTGGTTTAGTCCCGGTTTAGACCTGGTTTAGTCCCGGTTTAGTCCTGGTTTAGTCCCGGTTTAGACCTGGTTTAGACCTGGTTTAGTCCCGGTTTAGTCCTGGTTTAGTCCCGGTTTAGACCTGGTTTAGACCTGGTTTAGTCCTGGTTTAGACCTGGTTTAGTCCTGGTTTAGACCTGGTTTAGTCCTGGTTTAGACCTGGTTTAGTCCTGGTTTAGTCCTGGTTTAGTCCTGGTTTAGTCCTGGTTTAGACCTGGTTTAGTCCTGGTTTAGACCTGGTTTAGTCCCGGTTTAGACCTGGTTTAGTCCTGGTTTAGACCTGGTTTAGACCTGGTTTAGACCTGGTTTAGTCCTGGTTTAGACCTGGTTTAGACCTGGTTTAGTCCTGGTTTAGACCTGGTTTAGTCCCGGTTTAGACCTGGTTTAGTCCTGGTTTAGACCCGGTTTAGTCCCGGTTTAGTCCTGGTTTAGTCCTGGTTTAGACCTGGTTTAGACCTGGTTTAGTCCTGGTTTAGACCTGGTTTAGTCCTGGTTTAGACCCTGGTTTAGTCCTGGTTTAGACCTGGTTTAGTCCTGGTTTAGTCCTGGTTTAGTCCTGGTTTAGTCCTGGTTTAGACCTGGTTTAGTCCTGGTTTAGACCTGGTTTAGTCCTGGTTTAGACCCGGTTTAGTCCTGGTTTAGTCCTGGTTTAGACCTGGTTTAGTCCTGGTTTAGTCCTGGTTTAGTCCTGGTTTCGACCTGGTTTAGTCCTGGTTTAGACCTGGTTTAGACCTGGTTTAGTCCTGGTTTAGACCTGGTTTAGTCCTGGTTTAGACCCGGTTTAGTCCGGGTTTAGACCTGGTTTAGTCTCGGTTTAGTCCTGGTTTAGTCCTGGTTTAGACCTGGTTTAGTCCTGGTTTAGTCCTGGTTTAGTCCTGGTTTCGACCTGGTTTCGACCTGGTTTAGTCCTGGTTTAGACCTGGTTTAGACCTGGTTTAGTCCCGGTTTAGACCCGGTTTAGTCCCGGTTTAGACCTGGTTTAGTCCCGGTTTAGTCCTGGTTTAGTCCCGGTTTAGACCTGGTTTAGACCTGGTTTAGTCCTGGTTTAGACCTGGTTTAGTCCCGGTTTAGACCCGGTTTAGTCCGGGTTTAGACCTGGTTTAGTCTCGGTTTAGTCCTGGTTTAGACCTGGCTTAGACCTGGTTTAGTCCTGGTTTAGACCTCGTTTAGTCCTGGTTTAGTCCTGGTTTAGACCTGGTTTAGTCCTGGTTTAGTCCTGGTTTAGTCCTGGTTTAGACCTGGTTTAGTCCTGGTTTAGTCCTGGTTTAGACCTGGTTTAGTCCTGGTTTAGACCTGGTTTAGTCCTGGTTTAGACCTGGTTTAGTTTAGATCTCAGACTCACCTGGGTCTTATCGAGGTCCGGTCTGAGCTGCAGGTCTCGGGTTCTGACGAGTTTCTGCTGTTGACTCTCACCTGTGCAGGTAAGAGGTGAGGGGGCGGGGCCTGTGTGACTGTGGCTAAAGTCCACAGAGAGACTGAGCTCAGGACTTTTATTGTTTACTGCTTCAAAAAGTTTCCCTGGGAATCGTACAACAGGCCTCACACCAGGGAGGTCTCGGGTTAGATTCCAGGCCTCTCTGTGTGGACCAGGGTCCAGCTGGGTCCTGACCAGGATCCTGGCTCAGACCTGGTCCTGACCAGGATCCTGGCTCAGACCTGGTCCTGACCAGGATCAGACACTGTCGGAACAATAAATCCAACCACTCCCCAAATATTTCCATACTACTGAAATACTACTGAAGCCACCTTTGTGATGTAAAAAGTATTTTAGAAAACTGTGCTGCTTTTGTATTCTACACTGACAAATGACCCATTCCCTTTAGAGTGGGGTGGGTCTGTAAAATGCTACACTTTACTACAAAAAACACAAAAGTGCAGCTCAAGTCAGAAAGAACTTAGATGTAGTTTCAGTGCTGTACCAGCAGATGGCGCCACACCAGAACATGCACTTCCTGTAGACACTGGGTTTAAAATCTGAAACTGTGGGATTCTGGGGCTTTATTTCCAAACCTCCTCTCCCTGAGTCAATGTCCCAGGATCACAACAAAACACAAACAGTTCATTAAACACAAACACAAACAACACAAACAATAACTACACTAAACTACACAGAGCAGGACACTCCTGTCCTTAGCCCCGCCTTCTCTTAAGGAAAAACTCCTAAAAAACCCAGCTGTGGGAAAAAAGCAGAAACCTTCTGGAGCCCAACTGAAGGAGAGATCCTGTCCCAGGACGGCAACCTGTGTCAGGAGTTAGTCCATTACTCATCATAGGATCATAGTTCACTCTGTAAGGATTCATCCAGACAGGGGAGGGGGGTGAGGTAGGGGTCCAGGGGAGTGAGGGTGAGGTAGGGGTCCAGGGGAGCGAGGGTGAGGTAGGGGTCCAGGGGAGCGGGGGTGAGGTAGGGGTCCAGGGGAGTGAGGGTGAGGTAGGGGTCCAGGGGAGCGGGGGTGAGGTAGGGGTCCAGGGGAGCGGGGGTGAGGTAGGGGTCCAGGGGAGTGAGGGTAAGGTAGGGGTCCAGGGAGGGGGGAGTAGGGGTCAGGGAGGGTGAGGTAGGGGTCCAGGGGAGCGGGGGTGAGGTAGGGGTCCAGGGGAGTGAGGGTGAGGTAGGGGTCCAGGGGAGCGGGGGTGAGGTAGGGGTCCAGGGGAGCGGGGGTGAGGTAGGGGTCCAGGGGAGTGAGGGTAAGGTAGGGGTCCAGGGGAGTGAGGGTGAGGTAGGGGTCCAGGGGAGCGGGGGTGAGGTAGGGGTCCAGGGGAGTGAGGGTAAGGTAGGGGTCCAGGGGAGCGGGGGTGAGGTAGGGGTCCAGGGGAGTGAGGGTGAGGTAGGGGTCCAGGGGAGTGAGGGTAAGGTAGGGGTCCAGGGGAGCGGGGGTGAGGTAGGGGTCCAGGTGAGTGAGGGTGAGGTAGGGGTCCAGGGGAGTGAGGGTGAGGTAGGGGTCCAGGGGAGTGAGGGTAAGGTAGGGGTCCAGGGGAGCGGGGGTGAGGTAGGGGTCCAGGTGAGTGAGGGTGAGGTAGGGGTCCAGGGGAGTGAGGGTAAGGTAGGGGTCCAGGGGAGTGGGGGTGAGTGAGGGTGAGTGAGGGTGAGTGAGCGTCCTGGGGCAGCAGTAGCTCAGTTGGTAGAGACACTTGCTCACTCACCTGCAGGTCAGTGGTTCAACTCCCACTCCCAGCGTTACCTGTGTGCCTTACCTTCATTCTACAGGAAGTTAATGATTACTGCCACTGCCTCTGCCCTGTGTGACCTGAGGGGCGTGGCCTGTGCCTGAGGGGCGTGGCCTATGTGACTCATGTAGGTTAATAATAAACAAGTGCAGAGGATTTATCTGGACTGATATGAGTCAGATTTGATAAACAGAGGAAAGATAAACTGTGGCTGAGGTTCTGCAGCACAAACACAGAAATGATTCAACTCTAAACTTTATTTAGAAAAACAATAAAACACAGATTATCATCAGTGAACATTAAACCAGGTTAAAGTTAAAGTGGGACTAAAACAAAATATTTTTAATAGGAACTCTACTGGAGCCATAAAGAACAGGAGCAGCAGAGGGCAGAGTGTTGCGGGCTTTTGAACATAGTTTAAAGAATAAAAGTCTCTTCTCTTCCTTAAACTTTGTGTCTGATCCATTTTCCTCCAAAGTAAAGCTCTCTGTGAGGACTCAGAGGAAACAGAGCTGTGATAAACGACTGAGAGCAGACTGAGATGGAGAGGGCTGGCTGCTGATTGGTCAGTGCTTCCTGGAGTGGGCGGGGCTTCGTGGGAGAGGAGCTGAGCGTTCTGAGGCCTCAGAAACTCAGCGCCAGAGAATACAGGATCACTGAAACAGAAGCCAGCTCCTGTTTCTGATGAGGAACAGCGTTAGAACATGTGGGAGGAGCCTCAGAGGACTGTGGGAGGAGCCTCAGAGGACAGTGGGAGGAGCCTCAGAGGACTGTGAGAGGAGCCTCAGAGGACAGAGGGAGGAGCCGCCGAGGACAGAGGGAGGAGCCTCAGAGGACAGAGGGAGGAGCCTCAGAGGACTGTGGGAGGAGCCTCAGAGGACAGTGGGAGGAGCCTCAGAGGACTGTGGGAGGAGCCTCAGAGGACAGAGGGAGGAGCTGCTGAGGACAGAGGGAGGAGCCTCAGAGGACAGAGGGAGGAGCCTCAGAGGACTGTGGGAGGAGCCTCAGAGGACTGTGGGAGGAGCCTCAGATGACAGTGGGAGGAGCCTCAGAGGACTGTGGGAGGAGCCTCAGAGGACAGTGGGAGGAGCCTCAGAGGACAGTGGGAGGAGCCGCCGAGGACAGAGGGAGGAGCCTCAGAGGGCTGTGGGAGGAG
The DNA here is from genome assembly GCA_020698575.1 of Bostrychus sinensis. Taxonomy (NCBI): domain Eukaryota; kingdom Metazoa; phylum Chordata; class Actinopteri; order Gobiiformes; family Eleotridae; genus Bostrychus; species Bostrychus sinensis. Next base: position 958,727 of record CM036248.1, read on the forward strand.
CCTCAGGGGACTGAGGGAGGAGCCTCAGAGGACTGTGGGAGGAGCCTCAGAGGACTGTGGGAGGAGCCTCAGAGGACAGAGGGAGGAGCCGCCGAGGACAGAGGGAGGAGCCTCAGAGGACAGAGGGAGGAGCCTCAGAGGACTGTGGGAGGAGCCTCAGAGGACAGAGGAGGAGCTGCCGAGGACAGAGGGAGGAGCCTCAGAGGAAAGCTGTCTCCAGTAAAAAAGTATGGGAATAGAGTTTCCCCTGTGAATGAGTGAGTGAATGAGTGAGTGAGAGTCCTGGTCGTAGAAGGACAGGTCTCCACGGTCCAGGTCCAGGACCACCCGGACTCTCTGAGGACTCTGGGGGACACACAGGACAGTGGGCGTCCCCGTCAGTGTCCCCGCCTCGTACCGGTCCCGGCGGCGCCGGATCGTCCACATTTCAGACAAAACCCCCGGCAGCTTTTGGGACTTGGTGGCCACGCCCAGCTCCCAGTGTCGGTTCTGGGACACGTCCACGTCCCAGGAGCGGACCCCCGCGGCGAGGCCCCGGGACCCCAGCACGGACCAGTAGCAGCTCCTCAGTCTCTCCGGGTTCTGGGGGAACTTCTGCCCCACCTCGAGGGCCACGGCGCTCAGGTCTGCAGAGAGAGCGAGGTCTGCGGAGGCCGTGTCCGGGTCCAGGACCACGGGACTGAACCGGACCTGGGACCCCACACTGCTCCAGATGTGGAAGCACAGGTTCCCCAGATGTTGGGCCTGGTCCAGCAGAGCTCCAGAGCCCAGCTGTGGCTCCTCCTCCTGCAGGGGGCGCTGCACCAGCTCCACCAGAGACTTGTATCTGAGCAGCAGAGACAGGTCTGCAGGCTGAGGGTTAGAGATGAACACATGAGAGATGAACACATGAGAGATGAACACATGAGAGATAAACACATGAGAGATGAACACACGAGAGATGAACACATGAGAGATGAACACGAGAGATGAACATACGAGAAATGAACACACGAGAGATGAACACATGAGAGATGTACACATGAGAGATAAACATATGAGAGATGAACACACGAGAGATGAACACATGAGAGATGAACACATGAGAGATGAACACAAGAGATGAACATACGAGAAATGAACACACGAGAGATGAACGCACGAGAGATGAACACATGAGAGATGAACACACGAGAGATGCACACATGAGAGATGAACATATGAGAGATAAACACATGAGAGATAAACACATGAGAGATGAACACATGAGAGATGAACATATGAGAGATGAACACATGAGAGATGAACACATGAGAGATGAACATATGAGAGATGAACATATGAGAGATGAACACATGAGACATAAACACATGAGAGATGAACACGAGAGATGAACATACGAGAGATGAACACACGAGAGATGAACACGAGAGATGAACACATGAAAGATGAACACATGAGAGATAAACATGAGAGATGAACACATGAGAGATGAACACATGAGAGATGAACACATGAGATGAACACATGAGAGATGAACACACGAGAGATGAACACACTGAGAGATGAACACATGAGAGATGAACACATGAGAGATGAACACACATGAGAGATGAACATATGAGAGATGAACACATGAGAGATGTACACATGAGAGATGAACATTAGATGAACACATGAGAGATGAACACATGAGAGATGTACACATGAGAGATGAACATTAGATGAACACGAGAGATGAACACATGAGAGATGTACACATGAGAGATGAACACACATGAGAGATGAACACATGAGAGATGAACACATGAGAGATGAACACATGAGAGATGAACACACATGAGAGATGAACACATGAGAGATGAACATATGAGAAATGAACACGAGAGATGAACATATGAGAGATTAACATATGAGAGATGAACACATGAGATGAACACATGAGATAACAACATGAGAGATGAACATATGAGAGATGAACACATGAGAGATGTACACATGAGAGATGTACACATGAGAGATGAACACACATGAGAGATGAACACATGAGAGATGAACACATGAGAGATGAACACATGAGAGATGAACACACATGAGAGATGAACACATGAGAGATGAACACATGAGATGAACACATGAGATAACAACATGAGAGATGAACACATGAGATGAACACGAGAGATGAACACATGAGAGATGAACACATGAGAGATGAACACATGAGAGATGAACACACATGAGAGATGAACACATGGGAGATGAACATATGAGAGATGAACATATGAGAGATGAACACATGAGAGATGAACACATGAGAGATGAACATATGAGAGATGAACACGAGAGATGAACATATGAGAGATGAACATATGAGAGATGAACAAATGAGAGATGAACAAATGAGAGATGAACATATGAGAGATGAACACATGAGAGATGAACACATGAGAGATAAACACATGAGAGATGAACACATGAGAGATGAACACGAGAGATAAACACGAGAGATGAACACGTGAGAGATGAACACGTGAGAGATGAACACGTGAGAGACGAACACGTGAGAGACGAACACGTGAGAGATGAACACGTGAGAGACGAACACGTGAGAGACGAACACGTGAGAGACGAACACGAGAGATGAACACACGAGAGATGAACACACATGAGATGAACACACGAGAGATGAACACACGAGAGATGAACACGTGAGAGATGAACATGTGAGAGATGAACACGTGAGAGATGAACACATGAGAGATGAACACATGAGAGATGAACACATGAGAGACTAACACGTGAGAGATGAACACATGAGAGATGAACACATGAGAGATGAACACATGAGAGATGAACAGGTAAAACTGAAGCAACATAAGAACATTGTTCCACTGAGGAGTCACAGCTCCTGACCACAGGGAGGTCCAGGAGCAGGGAGGAGGTGAGCTGCTCCTCTCCACACAGAGAGGAGCAGCTCACCTCCTTCTTCACCACCGCAGTCCGGTACAGGAGCACTTTACTGCAGACACTGCACAGGTCCTGAACTCTGAGGCAGAACTCTCCTCCGACCTGCAGAGGGAGCAACCTTCTCTGGGAACAGTAAAGTCTGTGAAGAACGCTGACTCTGAACAGTTTTTGGAGCAGTGGCCTGTGTTTGATGCACTGTGGAGTTAAAGTGAAGTAAAGTCAGAATCTCACCTGGTCCTTGGGAAAGTCTTGAATGTTCCTTTTGGTTTCAGAGATAGTTTTAGCCACAGCTGTCTTCTCTCGGCTCAGGGCGGCCATCTTGTCCTTCAGCCTTTTCCTCTTCTGCTCCTCCTCCTCCCTCACGGCTCTGACCCGAGACTCCTCCTCCTCCTGAAGGAGCCGGTGCAGCTTCTGAAACTGTTCCTGGATCAGTTTCTCCGTGTCTTTAGCTTGCGCTGAGATGAACTCGTCTGCGTCTCCGAACTCCAGCTCAGTGTGAGCTAAGAGCCGCAGACGCGACTCCAGCCTGAGCAGGGTTTTCAGGAGCTCTCTCTGCTGTTGTCTCACCGCTTCTCTGACGGAGCACAGGCTGTGGTCCGCGTGTTCCCCTGAGACTCTGCAGCCCTCACACAGCGCCACCTGGTGGTCAGAGCAGAACAGACTCAGCTCCCGGTGGTGAAGCCTGCACACGGCGGACGGCGGCAGATCTTTGGCCTGCAGGTACGCCTCACACACGTTCCTCAGGGCCAGGTTTGGAGGAGGATCTCTGTTTTTAGCTTTGGTTCTGCACAGAGGACACTCTGTGTGGGCGCGGTCGCTCCAGCAGCTCCTCAGGCAGAGGCGACAGAAGGAGTGGGAGCAGCTCAGGACCACGGGGTCGACGTAGATGTCCAGACAAATGGAACAGCGCAGGTTCTCCTCTAAACTGGAGGCCATTTTGTGTCAGAAGCTGAAAACACAAAAGCACAGGAGTTTAGTTTGTGTCGTGTTCTTTTTCTGATCAATAAAGACTCCAATCAGTTTCTTCTGTCTTTTGTCTTTTATTTGCTTAAACCAAATTACACAGAGCGCTCTGTGTTGGGGCTCTCCCTATCACAGTGGGCAGTCCAACAACAACTGTCCCTAACACACTGAATATATACAGATCACGCCCCCAGGTCGACTTCATACCACCAACTCCATATATGGGCATAGTCCAGGATCTGAGCCAGTTCTCAGGCAGAGCAGTGTGGGGTAAGGGAGGGGCTGTTATCACTTCTGCTCCCATGAAGGCCACATTTCCAGCACACATTGTTCTCTTGCACTTCCTGCGGCGTCTTGAGTCTGGGTCAGGTCCTGGTCACATGATTAGATACATTCCATTATAAACTTGATCATGTTCAAATCACATACAACATTTGAGAGAGGTTTCTGTGGAGATGAGATGAAAACCATGTCTGTCCTGTTTCAGGAAGAGGTCTCACTTCAGTTCACTTCATGATAATCCCTCCCACATCAGGAAGCAGACCGCCTCACAGACAGGAAGTATAAACAAAAACATACTTCCTGTGTATCTCACAAACCTGAGCTGAGCACCTTCTCTCAGGTGAGCAGCAGCTCTGTGGTCTTCTGTGAGTTCAGTTATAACTCAGACTTTCAGCAGGGACGAAATCACAAAGTGTCTGATCAGAAATGTTTAATATGCTTCTGGACGTGGCCGTTTATGTCCATAACGTCACAGGTGTGGAGTAAACTGCAGTGATGCCTGAGGGTTAACTGTAGGCTACTTTACTGATTTGTGGTAAAACTTTATAAATTAATGTAAAACCTGTTAACAGTAGTCTTTCACAAATAGAAAAACAATACATTTACCATTGTGAAACAGCATCAACAACAACCCTATAACTGCTGAGCCAAGCAAACGTAGCTACTGTTATTTACATAAACATCCAGGAAGACAACAACACCACTGTAACATCACTGACTCTGCCGTAGCCAGGAGCCGTAAATCACTGCCATGTCCCTCACTGACCACAGGTGGACAGGAGGGGGCGCTCTCTGACCTGCACACTGCTCCTTTGTAAAGGCTCTGAACAAACCACTGAAGGATGCAGAGTGGCAGAAGTAAAAACAGTATCATCCAAATATTCTTTAATACGTACAAAACATCTAATTTATGTTTAAGTATGGAGACAGACAAAACAAATGTGTGAATAAAAATGACTGAAATAAATGATATTTTTAGGGTTAAGAGTAAAAGAAGTAAAGTAAAGAGTAGATTTGTCCAAAAATGACATATTTGCTGCCCTCGTCCAACGTGTGCCAGCTGCACAGCACCACTGCAGTAAAACTGGCCACTTTCTTTCACCTTAACAACAACAACAACAACAATAACAACAACAACAATAACAACAACTACAATAACAACAACTACTACAATAACAACAACAACAACAATAACAACAACTACAACAACAACAATAACAACAACTACAACAACAACAATAACAACAACAATAACAACAATAACAACAACAACAACTACAACAACAACAACTACAACAACAACAATAACAACAATAACAACAATAACAACAACTACTACAATAACAACAACAACAACAATAACAACAATAACAACAACTACAATAACAACAACTACTACAATAACAACAACAACAACAATAACAACAACTACAACAATAACAACAACTACAATAACAACAACTACAATAACAACAACTACTACAATAACAACAACAACAACAATAACAACAACTACAACAACAACAATAACAACAACTACAACAACAACAATAACAACAACAATAACAACAATAACAACAACAACAACTACAACAACAACAACTACAACAACAACAATAACAATAACAACAATAACAACAACTACTACAATAACAACAACAACAACAATAACAACAATAACAACAACTACAATAACAACAACTACAATAACAACAACTACTACAATAACAACAACAACAATAACAACAACTACAACAATAACAACAACTACAATAACAACAACTACAATAACAACAACTACTACAATAACAACAACAACAACAATAACAACAACTACAACAACAACAATAACAACAACTACAACAACAACAGTAACAACAACACTAACAACAATAACAACAACAACAACTACAACAACAACTACAACAACAACAATAACAACAATAACAACAACTACTACAATAACAACAACAACAACAATAACAACAACAATAACAACAATAACAACAACTACTACAATAACAACAACAACAACAATAATAACAACTACAACAACAACAATAACAACAACAATAACAACAATAACAACAACTACAACAACAACAACAACAATAACAACAATAACAACAATAACAACAACTACTACAATAACAACAACAACAACTACAATAACAACAACAACAATAACAACAACTACAACAACAACAACTACAACAACAACAATAACAACAATAACAACAATAACAACAACTACTACAATAACAACAACAACAACAATAACAACAACAATAACAACAATAACAACAACTACAACAACAACAACTACAACAACAATAACAACAATAACAACAACTACTACAATAACAACAACAACAACAACAATAATAATAACAACTACAACAACAACAATAACAACAACAATAACAACAACTACAACAACAACAATAACAACAATAACAACAACTACAACAACAACAATAACAACAACAATAACAACAACAATAACAACAATAACAACAACTGCAATAACAACAACTACAATAACAATAACAACAACAACAATAACAACAACTACAATAACAATAACAACAACAACAATAACAACAACAACAGTAATGTGGGAGTTTAGTTCATATACATTTGTATATAAATAGGTGCATTCTGTGTGTTGTGCAGAGATTTGTTTTGAGGTTAATAATGTTGTAAGTGAGCTAAAATCCACTGATTTGAATTTGTGTTGAATTTAAGAAAGAAGTAATTTTGTTGTTTAATGTTAGGCTACAGCAGTCAAATATGTTACCGTCACTTTAAGAGAGAGCTCTCGCAGTGGAAATGCGTGAAGCGCGTTAAGGCTGATTTATACTTCTGCGTCTTCTTGACGCCAAACTTCTGCCGTTGGCTCGACGGTGTTGAAAACCCTTCATTCTTCTGCGTTGCTCCTCTGCGTCGTTCCATGCGGCGCCAATTCATCACGAGACCAAGCAACCAATCACAGCGCTTCGTCCGCGTCGCCTTGATGTGTAGTTACATTTCTGACCCGGTGCACGTCAGGGCTCGCGGCGACGCAGAGGGGTCCGCGGGGCTACGCCGTCGATTTGACAAGAGTATGTGTAAGTGGACCTACCTTCAGCAGGTGTCTATCCCTAAGATAGATGCAAAGATTGGCCTTCTTATTGGAACTAATGCACCTAAAGCCATTGAACCCTGGCAGGTTATTGCCAGCGTAAATGACGGTCCGTATGCTGTAAAGACACGGCTTGGCCGGACCATCAGTGAACCCCTACAGGAAGACGCTTCTCAAAGTACAACAAGTGGTCTGATACAGGTTTCAGCAAATCGTATATCTGTCAGCAGACTAGATGAACTCTGGAGTCAGCAGTTTAAGAGTGACTTTCCTGAGTGTGAAAGAGACGAGAAACAGGAGATGTCAAGGGAGGACCTGCTGTTCCTTGAAATAGCTACACAATCAGCTGCCCTTGTGGATGGACATTACAGTATTGCCCTGCCCCTGAGGAACAAACATGTTAAGATGCCCAATAACCACAATGTAGCGGTGCAACGTGCTCGCAACTTGAAGCGGAAGTTTGTGAAAAATCCTACATTCCACACAGAATACTCAGCCTTCATGAATAACATTATAGACAAGGGTTATGCTGTGAGAGAACCCAATAAAGACCTCAGCCGTGAAGTTTGGTACCTGCCTCACCATGGGGTTTATCACCCCAAGAAGCACAAGCTCAGAGTGGTCTTTGACTGCGGGGCATCTTACCAGGGCACCACTTTAAATGACCAGCTGTTACAGGACCCAGTCTTACTAATGCCCTCCACGGTGTCATCACCAGATTCAGGCAGGAAGAACTGGCAGTCATGGCACTGCCACAGTCATGGCACTGGTGAAGGTAAAGGTGCCTGATGAAGATGCTGACCTTCTGCGGTTCCTCTGGTGGACCTCTGGAGACATGAGTTTGGAGATGGTCGAGTATAAGATGGTGGTTCACTTGTTCGGTGCAACTTCATCCCCGAGCTGCGCCAGCTTTGCTCTGCACAAATGTGCGGAAGACAACAGAAATCAGTACAATGCACAAGCAGTCGACACAGTTCTCCACAGCTTCTATGTGGATGGCTGTTTAAAGTCAGTTCACTCAGAAGAAGAAGCCATGCAGTTGTACCACACTCTCAGAGCTGACTCACAAAATGGATAAGCAATAGCAGAGCAATGCTGTCTGCTATCCCAGAAGAGGAGTGAGCAACAGAAGTTAAAGACCTCGACTTGGATCCTGGGTTTGCGTCTGACGTCACTTCCCGGTGAGTTGACTCCGTTGTTGGTTTGCTGTATACACAACTGTTCTTCGTCATTTGACCAAATCGAATTATTTAAGACATATCTTCTCGCAGTTTAACTTAGTTACTCTGTGAGAAATCTAGTATCGTATATAATCACTTTGTGTTCAAGCCACTTTCAGTAATAGTTTACTAGTCTCTGTTAGCCTTTAGCGTATCTTAGCCTAGCATTAGCATGGCGTCCTCCGCCTTCACCCCTCTGTTCTGCTCAGTGCCATATGTTCAGTGAGAATCCTGCCTCCTTTAGTGATGAGAGCAGCAGGTGTGTGAAGTGTAGTTTGTTTTTAGTTTTGGAGCCAGGTTAGAGCAGCAAGAAGCACGGCTCCGCACAGTGGAGGCTGAGGCTAAGCCAGCTAGCTAGGTAGCTATAGGGACCGCGGACCGCGCTAGCAGTAGCAGGAGCGCTAGCCAGACTAGCCCCCCAGCAGCCGGGGGACAGCAGGACGGCTTTGTAACAGTAAGAAGGAAGCATAGCACTAAACGCAAACACTGAGACCACCCAAAGCTTCCCGTCTGGAATAGGTTTTCTCCCCTCAGTGACACACCTCTGAACCTTCGACTCTGGTGATTGGGAGCTCGATAGTTAGAGACGTGAAGCTGCCAGCGGCTACGGTTAGGTGTTTTCCGGGGGCCAGAGTGGGTGACATCGAAGGAAAACTTAGGCTTTTAGCCCAGAGTAGGACCAGGTTCCGTCGAATCGTGATTCACGTTGGCGGTAACGACGCCCGGCGGAGACAATCAGAGCTGCTCAAGTTGAACGTAGGGTCGGTGCAAACTTGCTAAGTCGATGTCGGACACCGTAATATTCTCTGGTCCCCTGCCGAATTTGACTAATGATGAAATGTACAGCCGCTTTTCATCATTCAGCCGCTGGTTATCTAGATGGAGCCCAGAAAACGGCATAGGCTTTATTGATAATTGGCGAGCGTTTTGGGGAAAGCCCGGTCTCTTACGTAGAGGACGGCATTCATCCCACGTTGGATGGAGCCGCGTTGCTGTCCAGAAATATGGCTGATAGCATTAGTCTCCAACCTGAGGAGCCAGAGGTGGGACCCGGGCACAGAGCAGGAGTTTAAAACACTTCTCTGAGCTTCCTTACGAGCTGGTACAAACCCAGTATAAAGGTATTTTAGCAGAGCAAATACAGACTGCCCCCGCCTAAACACTAACTCCAACAGCAAAAGACAAATAAGAGGAGTGAGAGCCACAAATTTAACAAAAATATTGTGTAGACCTATTAATAATATTAATAATAATAAAAACAATGAACGTAATTAAATGTGGATTACTAAACATTAGGTCCATTTCCTCTAAATCCCTGTTAGTTAATGAATTAATTAACGATAATAAACTTCACCTACTGGCCTTAACAGAAACCTGGCAACAACAGGATGATTATGTGAGACTTAATGAAGCTCCGCCCCCAAGTCATGTAAACTTTCAGACAGCGAGGAGCACAGGCGGAGGCGGGGGAGTGGCAGTAATATCACAGTCGAGTTTACTTCTTAGCCCCAAATCTAAACACACATATAATTCCTTTGAAAGCCTAATACTAACTATAAATCACCCTAACTGTAAGAAACAAAAACCAGTTATGTTTATAATCATCTACCTGCTCCTGGTCACTATTCCCAATTTTTAATTGCGTTCTCTGACTTTCTATCCAGTACAGTGTTAGACTCAGATAAGATTGTAATTGTAGGGGACTTTAATATTCATGTTGACGACAACAGCGACTGTCTAGGAAATGCATTTGCAGTCTTATTAGACAGCGTAGGTTTTACTCAGAACATAAATGAACCACTCATTGTCACAGCCTGGACCTTGTTTTAACCTCTGGTATAGAGATTAGTGAGCTCACTGTCCTTCCTCATAACCCCATACTCTCACATCACTTTCTAATTACCTTTCAGTTTATACTCAAACACTTTACTGTTCCAATGAACAAAACCCAGATTAGAAGAACATTATCAGACCAATCTGTGTCAGAGTTTAAACACATAATAAAGACAATATTTAGTACAATGTTGAGTGAGTTTGTTGAGAACAGCTCCCATAGCTCGAGTCCCAGTAAAAGTGATCAGTTTGTTGACAGCGCCATGCAGTCTTTAAAGACAGCTCTAGACAATGTAGCTCCATTAGAACAAAAGGTTGTTAGAATCGAGTAGCTCCATGGTTTAATGCTGAAACACGTTCCCTTAAACAAGCAACCCGTAAATTAGAAAGGCTATGGCTCTGTCACTGCAGCTCAGAGCAGTCTCTGAATGCCTGGAAATATAGTCTTTTAAATTATAAAAAATCTCTGTGAGGCCAAAACCAGATACTATTCAACTTTAACAGAAGAAAACAGGAACAAGCCTAGGTTTGTGTTGAGCGCTGTAGCCAGGCTGACACCAGTCACAGCTCAGTAGAACCCTGTATCCCTGTTACTCTCAGCTGGCAACACTTTCTTACATTTTTTAACAACAAAATCACATGAATCAGAGACAAATTAAATAAAATTCTCCTACGATCAGCTCAGAGCCAAAGCTGTAAAAATGGAGGCCACTATAAAACCATCTGTAACGTTAGACTGCTTCATCGCTGTAGATCAAACTGAGATAACATCAGTCATTATGTCTCCAAAACCTCAACTTGTCTTTTAGACACAATTCCTACCAAACTTTTTAAAGAAACTCTCCCCCTAATTAATGAATCTATACTGAACATAATAAACACCTCCCTAGAAACAGGTTATGTGCCACAGTCTTTTAAATATGCAGTTATTAAACTGCTTCTGAAAAAACCCAGTCTAGATCCTGACATTTTAGCCAACTACAGACCAATATCAAATCTCCCTTTTATTTCAAAAATCCTAGAAAGAGTTGTAGTTAAACAGTTATGTCGCCACCTACAGGACAATAGCTTATTTGCAGATTGTCAGCCAGGGTTTAGACCCCACCATAGCACAGAAACTGCATTAGTCAGAGTCACAAATGACTTGTTATTAAGTTCAGACAATGGACTGGTCTCAGTCCTGGTTCTGTTAGATCTCAGTGCAGCCTTTGACACCATTGACCACAGCATCTTACTCCAGAGATTAGACTGTGACATAGGTCAGAGGAGCGCCCCCTGCTGGTTTAAATCATACTTATCAGACAGGTACCAGTTTGTCAGTGTAAATGAACATTCCTCACAGTGCAGTAAAGTTAGCTATGGAGTGCCACAAGGCTCAGTACTTGGACCCATTCTGTTCATGCTTTACATGCTGCCTTTAGGAAACAGAATCAGAAAACATGGCATTAATTTTCACTGCAGACGATACACAGTTGTATTTATCAATTAAACCTGATCAGAATGACCGCGTTGAGAAACTTAGCTCCTGTGTGAGAGACATAAAGACCTGGATGACAATTAATTATCTCCTCCTAAACCCAGAAAAAACAGAGGTCATTATACTAGGCCCCAAAAAGCTGAGCTCTGTCTGACCAGAGTCTCCCTGGACGGTGTCAGTGTAGCCTCAAGTTCTACTGTGACAAACTTAGGAGTTTTATTTGACCAAGATTTATCATTTAAGGCTCATATAAACCAAGCCTGTAAAACAGCATTCTTTCACTTACGTAACATCGCCAAAATCAGAAATATTTTATCTAAAAGTGACGCTGAAAAACTTGTCCATGCGTTTGTTACATCTAGGTTGGATTACTGTAACTCTCTGCTGCAGCGTGCCCTAAAAACTCATTAAAATGTTTTCAGCTTGTTCAAAACGCAGCAGCGAGTAAACTTGGAGGTGGTGTCCTCATTGGACACGGATTCCTTTATACACGCCCTCGATGCTTTAGAGCCAGACGAGGCCAGGTAAAGATCATCCAAAAAGGCCACTGAGGGCTGGAATGTCTCCCAGATTGAAGACTTGCTTCATCAAAATAGCATTCAGTGGATGTTCAATCCTGCCACTGGCGGCCACCGCGGAGGTGTGTGGGAGAGAAATCCTGAGCACCACCCTGAAGCTACAGACACTGGATGAAGGCCTACACAGCCTTCTGTGTGACGGCCTATAACCAGGACGTCAAGCGACCAAAAGATCTAGAGGTGCTTACGCCTAATCATCTCTTACTTCTCAAGGCCAAACCATCTCTGCCCCATGGCCTGTTGCCTGGAGATTCCAGACTCAGCGCTGTACCAGGGATGAGTCTGGTCGCCATAGAATCAGTTCGATTTCTAGCGCGGAGCAAACGGGCAGCGGAGTGAGCCAATCAGAAAATGGCGGATGTGACATTAACAAAGTGACAAGAAAGTAAGCAACGCGAAAAATTTTTTTTTATATATAAAGGCTTCTAGTGCTGCAAGCTGCTGTGGGTTTAATGACTCCATATGTTTGTGGTCATTTAAAAGGGAATTTACCGCTGAATGAAACAAACTCGGCTCCTCAGTCGCCATCTTGGTTGTTGTTGTTGCGGACGCTGCTCGCGAAGAACACGTGACTTAAATAAACCAATCAAAATGCACGGCACGGTTGGGATTTGAGTAAACCACTGCGGACGGCGGTGACCAGACTGAGATTTCTCTGTAGAATAATACAGAGACATCAGTCTGCAGTTTCCAGGCAACATGGCCTGTTCCACAGACAAGATCTCTACACGAGAAGGAAACAAACACAGTATACGTCAGACATATTCTGGAAGCGGTGGATAAGAAAATATTTGCCACTGAGCGCCAAAAATGGTCCCATTTGTCTCGCAACTTCGCCATTGGAGACATTGTTCTCATCGTAGACGACTCTGCACCACAGGGACGGTAATCCACACAGGTCCAGACAAATCTGGACTGGTGAGAATCAAAACCAAGACGAGTTCATCAGACCGGCCCATTACCAAGATCTGCTACTACAGGAGGCTGAATGAGGTACAGAGAAGAAGTTTATACAGAAGACTGGAATACTTTGGCTCCACGTTTGTTGTTTGGTAATTGTGTTTACTTAAGGCCACATTTAGGGGCCAGTATGTGGGAGCCAAGTTTAGTTCATATACATTTAAGAATACAAATAGAGATTTGTTTTGAGTTTAATAATTATGTAAGATTATTGTGTTAAGTGAGCTAAAATCCACTGATGTGAATTTGTGTTGAATTTAATAAAGATATATGTAAAGAAGTAATTTTGTTGTTTAATGTTAGGCTGCAGCAGTCAAATATGTTACTGTCACTTTAAGAGAGAGCTCTCGCAGTGGAAATGCGTGAAGGACTGAGCCAAACAGTTTCTTACTGTAGTATTGTTTAGTTCTGAGGAGAGCTTCACTTTGATGACTCCTGTAAGAAGCATTAACAAAACTGTGCATTCAAATTTTGTTTATTCCCTTTTTACATCGGAGTCCTGTGGAAGTTTTTTTTCCTCTTCAATTAACAAACAAACACGAATAACTTTAATCCAACACACAACACAAAAACCATCACAGCAGGTCTAAACCAGGACTAAACCAGGACTAAACCAGGTCTAAACCAGGTCTAAACCAGGTCTAAACCAGGTCTAAACCAGGACTAAACCAGGTCTAAACCAGGTCTAAACCAGGACTAAACCAGGTCTAAACCAGGACTAAACCAGGTCTAAACCAGGACTAAACCAGGACTAAACCAGGACTAAACCAGGTCTAAACCAGGACTAAACCAGGACTAAACCAGGTCTAAACCAGGTCTAAACCAGGACTAAACCAGGACTAAACCAGGACTAAACCAGGTCTAAACCAGGTCTAAACCAGGTCTAAACCAGGTCTAAACCAGGACTAAACCAGGACTAAACCAGGTCTAAACCAGGTCTAAACCAGGACTAAACCAGGTCTAAACCAGGTCTAAACCAGGACTAAACCAGGTCTAAACCAGGACTAAACCAGGACTAAACCAGGACTAAACCAGGTCTAAACCAGGACTAAACCAGGACTAAACCAGGTCTAAACCAGGTCTAAACCAGGACTAAACCAGGTCTAAACCAGGTCTAAACCAGGACTAAACCAGGTCTAAACCAGGTCTAAACCAGGACTAAACCAGGTCTAAACCAGGTCTAAACCAGGACTAAACCAGGACTAAACCAGGTCTAAACCAGGTCTAAACCAGGTCTAAACCAGATCTAAACCAGGACTAAACCAGGACTAAACCAGGTCTAAACCAGGTCTAAACCAGGTCTAAACCACCTCTGCCTCCTCTGTGACCCTCTGTC
>CM036248.1:973470-1090970 GCA_020698575.1 Bostrychus sinensis
AGTCACCTGGGTTTAGTCCTGGTTTAGACCTGGTTTAGACCTGGTTTTAGACCTGGTTTTAGTCCTGGTTTAGTCCTGGTTTATAGATCCTGGTTTAGACCTGGTTTAGACCTGGTTTAGACCTGGTTTAGTCCTGGTTTAGTCCTGGTTTAGACCTGGTTTTAGACCTGGTTTAGTCCTGGTTTAGTGTTTAGACCTGGTTTAGACCTGGTTTTAGTCCTGGTTTAGTAGCCTGGTTTAGTCCCTGGTTTAGTCCTGGTTTAGTGGTTAGCCTGGTTTAGACCTGGTTTAGTGTTTACCTGGTTTAGTCCTGGTTTAGACCTGGTTTAGATGGTTTCCTGGTTTAGTCCTGGTTTAGTCCTGGTTTAGACCTGGTTTATGTCCTGGTTGTAGACCTGTTTTAGACCTGGTTTAGTCGCCTGGTTTAGACCTGGTTTAGACCTGGTTTAGTCCTGGTTTAGTCCTGGTTTAGACCTGTGTTTAGACCTGGGTTTAGACCTGGTTTAGACCTGGTTTAGTCCCTGGTTTAGTCCTGGTTTAGTGTTTAGTCCTGGTTTAGACCTGGTTTAGACCTGGTTTAGTCCTGGTTTTAGTCCTGGTTTAGACCTGGTTTTTAAGTCCTGGGTTTTAAGTCCTGGTTTAGTCCTGGTTTAGACCTGGTTTATGTCCTGGTTTAGACCTGGTTTAGTCCTGGTTTTAGACCTGGTTTAGACCCTGGTTATAGTCCTGGTTTTAGACCTGGTTTAGACCTTGTTTAGACCGGTTTAGACCTGGTTTAGTCCTGGTTTAGTCCTGGTTTAGACCTGCTGTGATGGTTTTTGTGTGTGTGTTGGATTAAAGTTATTCGTGTTTGTTTGTTAATTGAAGAGGAAAAAAAACTTCCACAGGACTCCGATGTAAAAAGGGAATAACAAAATTTGAATGCACAGTTTTGTTAATGCTTCTTACAGGAGTCATCAAAGTGAAGCTGTCCTCAGAACTAAACAATACTACGGTAAGAAACCGTTTGGCTCAGTCCTTCACGCATTTCCACTGCGAGAGCTCTCTCTTAAAGTGACGGTAACATATTTGACTGCTGCAGCCTAACATTAAACAACAAAATTACTTCTTTACATATATCTTTATTAATTCAACACAAATTCACATCAGTGGATTTTAGCTCACTTAACACAATAATCTTACATAATTATTAAACTCAAAACAAATCTCTATTTGTATTCTTAAATGTATATGAACTAAACTTGGCTCCCACATACTGGCCCCTAAAGTGGCCTTAAGTAAACACAATTACCAAACAACAAACGTGGAGCCAAAGTATTCCGTCTCCTCTGGGACCCTCTGTCCTCCTCTGGACCCCTCTGTCTTCCTCTGTCCTCCTCTGGACCCCTCTGTCCTCCTCTGGGACCCTCTGTCCTCCTCTGGGACCCTCTGTCCTCCTCTGGGACCCTCTGTCCTCCTCTGGACCCCTCTGTCTTCCTCTGTCCTCCTCTGGACCCCTCTGTCCTCCTCTGGACCCCTCTGTCCTCCTCTGGACCCCTCTGGACCCCTCTGTCCTCCTCTGGAACCCTCTGTCCTCCTCTGGAACCCTCTGTCCTCCTCTGTCCTCCTCTGGACCCCTCTGTCCTCCTCTGGGACCCTCTGTCCTCCTCTGGACCCCTCTGTCCTCCTCTGTCCTCCTCTGTCCTCCTCTGTCCTCCTCTGTCCTCCTCTGTCCTCCTCTGGAACCCTCTGTCCTCCTCTGGAACCCTCTGGACCCCTCTGTCCTCCTCTGTCCTCCTCTGGGACCCTCTGTCCTCCTCTGGGACCCTCTGTCCTCCTCTGGGACCCTCTGTCCTCCTCTGGACCCCTCTGTCCTCCTCTGGACCCCTCTGTCCTCCTCTGGGACCCTCTGTCCTCCTCTGGACCCCTCTGTCCTCCTCTGGGACCCTCTGTCCTCCTCTGGACCCCTCTGTCCTCCTCTGTCCTCCTCTGGACCCCTCTGTCCTCCTCTGGGACCCTCTGTCCTCCTCTGGACCCCTCTGTCCTCTTCTGGACCCCTCTGTCCTCCTCTGTCCTCCTCTGGACCCCTCTGTCCTCCTCTGTCCTCCTCTGGGACCCTCTGTCCTCCTCTGGGACCCTCTGTCCTCCTCTGGGACCCTCTGTCCTCCTCTGGACCCCTCTGTCCTCCTCTGGACCCCTCTGTCCTCCTCTGGACCCCTCTGGACCCCTCTGTCCTCCTCTGGAACCCTCTGTCCTCCTCTGGAACCCTCTGTCCTCCTCTGTCCTCCTCTGGACCCCTCTGTCCTCCTCTGGGACCCTCTGTCCTCCTCTGGGACTCTCTGTCCTCCTCTGGACCCCTCTGTCCTCCTCTGGACCCCTCTGTCCTCCTCTGTCCTCCTCTGGACCCCTCTGTCCTCCTCTGGGACCCTCTGTCCTCCTCTGGGACCCTCTGTCCTCCTCTGGGACCCTCTGTCCTCCTCTGGACCCCTCTGTCCTCCTCTGGACCCCTCTGTCCTCCTCTGGAACCCTCTGTCCTCCTCTGTCCTCCTCTGGACCCCTCTGTCCTCCTCTGGACCCCTCTGTCCTCCTCTGGAACCCTCTGTCCTCCTCTGGAACCCTCTGTCCTCCTCTGTCCTCCTCTGGACCCCTCTGTCCTCCTCTGGAACCCTCTGTCCTCCTCTGTCCTCCTCTGGACCCCTCTGTCCTCCTCTGGACCCCTCTGTCCTCCTCTGGGACCCTCTGTCCTCCTCTGGGACCCTCTGTCCTCCTCTGTCCTCCTATGTCCTCCTCTGGGACCCTCTGTCCTCCTCTGGGACCCTCTGTCCTCCTCTGGAACCCTCTGGGACCCTCTGTCCTCCTCTGGGACCCTCTGTCCTCCTCTGGACCCCTCTGTCCTCCTCTGTCCTCCTCTGGAACCCTCTGTCCTCCTCTGGAACCCTCTGTCCTCCTCTGTCCTCCTCTGGAACCCTCTGTCCTCCTCTGGAACCCTCTGTCCTCCTCTGTCCTCCTCTGGACCCCTCTGTCCTCCTCTGGACCCCTCTGTCCTCCTCTGGGACCCTCTGTCCTCCTCTGGGACCCTCTGTCCTACTCTGGGACCCTCTGTCCTCCTCTGGGACCCCTCTGTCCTCCTCTGGAACCCTCTGGGACCCTCTGTCCTCCTCTGGGACCCTCTGTCCTCCTCTGGGACCCTCTGTCCTCCTCTGGGACCCTCTGTCCTACTCTGGGACCCTCTGTCCTCCTCTGGGACCCCTCTGTCCTCCTCTGGAACCCTCTGGGACCCTCTGTCCTCCTCTGGACCCCTCTGTCCTCCTCTGGGACCCTCTGTCCTCCTCTGGGACCCTCTGTCCTCCTCTGGGACCCTCTGTCCTCCTCTGGACCCCTCTGTCCTCCTCTGGGACCCTCTGTCCTCCTCTGGGACCCTCTGTCCTCTCTGTAAGTTCCAGGTAACACAGGGCTCTGTGTAAAGTCTTCCTTAAACTGAACAGAACTTCTTAGTTTTGGTTTATTGTATTCCTCTATTTTCCACTGCTCTTGATGAAAATCAAACAGCGTCTGCCTGAGGTTAGAACTTTTACAGTGTAGTTCACTGAAAAACAAATATTGTTTATTTACTAACGACAATATGTCAAAAACCTCTCTTGACCAAGGCTTTTTGTGAGCTTTTTCCCAGTTAAAATTTTTTCGAGTAATTCTGTGTCCAGGTAAACGCACCTCTGTTTAATCAGACAGAGCTCCCATCCCATGTCCCCCTCTGCTGCCGCCCTAGTGGTGAACTTGTGAACTCCCAGAAAACACCTCATAGCTCTGCCTTGAACGGTGTTACCTTCAGGAGCATCATCAAATCCCCAAACTCCTGCAGCATAGAACAATACAGAACCAACCACTGAGTCACAGTTTAGTGAATGTTAAGAAGCCCAGATCAGGACATAACTTCATCTGATTTACTCCACATCCCAGGGCCCTCCCCGCAGAGTCAGCCAATAAATGCCCATGCCCTGCCATTTTTTCCAAAAAGCTGCAGTGCATTATGGGGGATTTTTATGGTGCAATATTTGTGCCACCTCCGTGTGTGCAGTGTGACTGTCGCGAGCAAATACTTTACTATTTGAAAATAGAAAAATAATTTGAGCACACGAACCTTTGTTCCGTGCGCGCTCTGCCTGCACACACGCTCGCTCAGAGTCTACCTGGGTGCGTGAGCGGGCATCCATGCGCTCACGTCTTTGCTCGCACCACAACTCATTTCTGCTGCAACTCTGGCTCCGACGTTAGCTGCCTACAACATGCTAATCAACATGCTAATCAACATGCTAATCAACATGCTAATCAACATGCTAATCAACATGCTAATCCCCCCCACCTAGAGAGGGCACCACCCTTTTCCTCCCCAGGGAGGTGTCCAGGAGGCTCAGGAACAGATGCCCGAGCCTCAGCTGGCTCCTCTCGATGTGGAGGATGTGGAGGAGCAGCGGCTCTACTCCGAGCTCCTCCCCCTCTCTCTAAGGGAGCGCCCAGCCGCCCTGCGGAGGAAACTCATTTCAGCCGCTTGTATCCGGGATCTTGTCCTTTCAGTCATGACCCAAAGCTTATGACCATAGGTGAGAGTGGGAACATAGGTGAGAGGGGGAACATAGGTGAGAGGAGGAACATAGGTGAGAGTAGGAACATAGGTGAGAGGGGGAACATAGGTGAGAGGAGGAACATAGGTGAGAGGAGGAACATAGGTGAGAGTAGGAACATAGGTGAGAGGGGGAACGTAGGTGAGAGGGGGAACATAGGTGAGAGGAGGAACATAGGTGAGAGTAGGAACATAGGTGAGAGGGGGAACGTAGGTGAGAGGGGGAACATAGGTGAGAGGGGGAACATAGGTGAGAGGGGGAACGTAGGTGAGAGGAGGAACATAGGTGAGAGTAGGAACATAGGTGAGAGGGGGAACATAGGTGAGAGGAGGAACATAGGTGAGAGGAGGAACATAGGTGAGAGTAGGAACATAGGTGAGAGTAGGAACATAGGTGAGAGGGGGAACATAGGTGAGAGGAGGAACATAGGTGAGAGGAGGAACATAGGTGAGAGTGGGAACATAGGTGAGAGGAGGAACATAGGTGAGAGGAGGAACATAGGTGAGAGGAGGAACATAGGTGAGAGGAGGAACATAGGTGAGAGGAGGAACATAGGTGAGAGTGGGAACATAGGTGAGAGGAGGAACGTAGGTGAGAGGAGGAACGTAGGTGAGGGAGGAACATAGGTGAGAGGAGGAACATAGGTGAGAGGGGGAACATAGGTGAGAGTGGGAACATAGGTGAGAGGAGGAACATAGGTGAGAGTGGGAACATAGGTGAGAGGAGGAACATAGGTGAGAGTAGGAACATAGGTGAGAGGAGGAACATAGGTGAGAGGAGGAACATAGGTGAGAGGGGGAACATAGGTGAGAGGAGGAACATAGACAATAAATGATAAAACCAATATAAACAATACACTCAGTAAGTAATGTACTAAAATGAGACAAAAAGGCTATAAAATAAGATCACACTCCAACACGAACGCTAGAAATGGGATTTATGGCCCTTTAACGGGAACTGAATCTTTCCATTTCAAAGAGCCGTTCAAAAGACTGGCTCATTTTTGTATTTGCATAATTTCAAGTCACTTCATTCAGAAATTAACACTGGGATTGTTGTCTTAACTTAACTCTTCTACTTATTCAGTGATAATAAAATGAGCATGTGTGGACTAAATTCACTGATGGTGATGTCATAAACCTCTGCACAGAGTGAGACCACCATTTAGGATTTATTATATGTCCAATTCATAGCAAGGACCACGCCACAACAATGACATAGAATTTCAGAGTTTATTGAAATGAAAATGTGATATGTGAAGAGCTGAAGATACTGACTGGGTTGTAAGAGACTCAGTGTGGGGGTTCCATTTCAGGCAGTATGCCTAGCTAATTAGGGACCCCCAAAATTAAGTTATATTGAGCCGAGAATGGAGTGAGCATTGCTCATTGAGGTTGCTGTGGATGTATAAACCGAGAGCTTGAAATTTGTGATCAGGGATGCTGGCTCTAGCTGCAAAGGAAGGGGCGATGCGGAAGGAGTGGAAGGAATAGTGTTGAGAAGAGATGCCAGACATCCAAAAGATGAGGTGAAAGTGCTTGCTGAACCAAAATCTTGGGGATCTGTGGCCTGAGCAGAGTGTGCAGATACACTGACTGAGGAGATCTGACGTAAGTGACAAGTGCTTAGAGGAAGGATGGGTTCAGATTTCTGTAAGCCTGTAAGCAGTATGGTTATATGTGAGTGAGATATAGATGGGCAGTTGACGCCTGTGGCTAGTTTGAAGAAAAAGTAGATTTCCGACAAGTATGTGTGTAGTGTAGATGAGCGTATATTTAATAAAGTATGAGCATGTGTAATGAAATTCCAAATGATTAAGACGTTGAATGAAGAAGACTGTAGCTGGTGGATGTGGAGAAAGGTTTTGTAGGCGTTCCATCCAGTAAGGTAAGCAGAGAGTGTACGGGGAGCAAGACTATCAAAAACGGCTTGTTGTGAAACAGTGGCTCACAGATGTGAGAACTGAGGATTTAGTTGAATATCGTTGTTGAAAACGGTGCAACCGGAGTAGGATTTATTGCTGACTCTGGAGCCAAGCATCTGAATCCCTGAAATGAAAGTCAGTTATAATGCGCTAGGGGCTAAGGACTAACTGCAGCCGTGTAAGTAGTGAGCAGCTACTATAGACCCTTCTCAGCCAGCGTCATCTGACCACGTTTCTGCGGAGATGCATGGAGCCACCATGTTGGATGGCAAAAGACGACTGTCACGCCCCAATTTGGATCCATCCTGCTGTCTGTTAGCCTAACAAAATAAAATTGTTTTACTCATCAGAAATAGTTAAATATGTCCTATATCTGTGATGGCATCTGATAGTTATCCATTTAAGTAAAAAAAGTTAATGTTGCACTGGTTCACAAAATGTTTTTAAAAAGTCACATAAAAGATCGCTCCTGCTGTAATCAACAAATAAAGTAAAATCCAATCTGAAGTCAGTTAGTCTGGTTCTTACTGTGTGCTCAGGTTTATTAGCAGGGTAAACACGTTTTCACAGACCTTGAGCAAACTGGGGAGAAAAAGAAAATACAACATTTGGGAACAGCTTGGTATTTGTTCTTTTCTGTGTGAGGATACAGACATTGCAGGATTATTTTCACAACATGGAATACTTTTATGTAAATATATCTCAATATTTACTTGTGGACTCTGACTGAGCGTTACTAATCCTGGATTGGACTGGTTTTGGACAGAACCAGTGTTCAAAGGTAAAAAGTTAGTTTTTCGGTTTGGGCACTGAGGAATCATCATTAATTACATTTTAAACCCATTTTAAACATAAAATTAACTTAATTCCCATTTTGTACAGAACATAAGCTTTCTAACAATGTATAACCTGTCTGTATTGACAAAATAATAATTGCAAATTATGCTTTTGCTGAGTTTCTTTCTGAATCTGGTCACTTCCAGATTGAATGAGGTTAAACATACGTTATTTAAGTCTGATATATAGTAATTCTGATTTATAATTTTAGACTTTTAAATCTTTTATATTGCCTTTTCACTAATCTGCGTCTCACTCACATGGACAACAGTTCCATACTTGAAGGTCTGTCACCATCCTGACACAAAATATTTATCTGCCTATAAGAACTTGTAAGCTCTAGTTGTGATCATATAAAGTCAGATTGTTGACTGATTGTAAATATTGTGGTATTCTAAAGCAGATTGTGTGTTGAAGGCTGGTAAACTGTATTTTGACATCATATGGGTCTTAAGCATCGACAAGTGAACATTTCTCTAAACATCGCTGTCTGACCTGAACACTTAACGTTCAGTATTGAAACGGTGTAGAAAGTGGTAAATATGAACTCAATTTCTATGAACGTTCGCTAATCACAGCCAGCTACAGCGGCTTTTAGCATCCAAGATGGCAGCGCCAACAAAACAAGTCACGTGACTGAGAACGGTCCATTGGTAACCAGAAGTAGGTTCGTCAGGGGAGCCAGTGGGTGTGAATAATAAAGACACAGCACAAAAAATATATGGTTCAATGGTAAGTATATTGAAGATATGGTGTAATAAAATATTAACAGTATATTATATTAAGTATTATGAGTCTATATATATATATATATTTGTATGTATGAGCAATAAAAAATAAAAAAAAAGAATATAACAGCACAATGACCCAGATAATTTCAAGAGAGTCCAAATGTGTGGTATTTTTGTTCAGGGTGTAATATGAAGTCCATGTGGGTTGAAGAAAAAGCAAATGTCCATATGATCCAGCTTGGGCTGATTCAGAGAAGGAAAAGGTTCAATGTATCCTACTGCGGTGTGTAGGTGGGGTCTAAGTTGAGTTGAATGAAGTAATCGGGGGGAAAAACCTGATCTAAGGTCAAGAAAAACAACAATTAGTATCAAAGTGAAAATGAATTAGCATTAGCTCATTATTATTATAGACACCATCCATCCATCTTCCTCCGCTTTATCCGGGGCCGGGTCGCGGGGGCAGCAGTCTAAGCAGGGACACCCTGACATCCCTCTCCCCGGACACTTCCTCCAGCTCCTCTGGAGGAACCCCAAGGCGTTCCCACACATCACACACATCACAAGAAATGTCTCAAACCTGGAAAGTGCTGAATGTGCAGAGTTGTAACTGAAGTCGCAACCACAAAGTTGTACTTGTAAAACAGAATTAACACTTGTAAAAAATAACATTTTATTTACAGGTGAAACTTTTTTTTCAGCTTTAAAATTGTTAGCTTCAAGTGTTCAGCTTGTGCTCTGTGAGTTCTCAGATCACTGTTTACAAGTTCAAATGTTTTCAGACACATTTACCTTCATAGATATGCTGAAGTTTTAAGCAGTCCTTGTCATGCATTACATGGTTCGACTAGGCACGTGATCTGTGGCCTTCTCTGCTAGGCCATAAAGCTCCTGTGAAGTTGCACAAGCAATGTTGTGTACTGGGCTGTATCCATTTTGTGCAGCAAAGGAAAGTGCTTTAAACCTCTCTTTTGCTGATGCATTTTTGAGAACTTTTTACATTTTCACTGCTTCCCAAAGTTCATTTAAACTCTTAAGATTAAGATTAAGAGCATACATGCGGATGTACTTGATTTCATGATTGGGCTTAAATTCAGTGTTTTAGACACAAGTTGCTCACAATGGATGATACAGTGGAGGTTCCAAAACTCTGGAAATGTATTGTCAGCCTCGCAACCCACAAGGCCAGTCACAGATCCAACCATAGATGGTGCTCCATTTGTAGCTATTGCTGTAAGCTTATCTGAGCATAAGCAGAGCTACAATTTAACAATTTCCCCCTGACAAAAGACATATAGAGAAAAAATAGGGGGCAAGTACCAGTACATAAAAATACCCCATTATGATTACCATTATATCTCTGTCTTTTATTTTACCATTTCTCTCTTGCAGTTCCTAATGGTCCGAGAAATCAGGGGACAACTGATTCCCTGAACAGTGTTCTGCAGATTCTCTTCATGACTCCAGAGATACACCAGGCTTTGGACAGAAAACGCACAGACGAGGTTCTGAGAGAGCTGTTCTGCAAACTGAAGAAAAGAAGTTGTGGAACAGAAATCATCACCAACCAACTTCAGATTCATAACGGTGAGTCCAGGTACAATAACTTAGATGAAGCAGGAAATAGTGAACTGTTTTTTATGTCATTGGTAGTTTCGAAACAACGTGATGCTGGAGAGTTTCTACGGCTCATTTTAGCAAACATGAGTGCAGAGGTCTCTGAGGTGAGTCTCTGTCAGATTTATTAAACTGTCTCTGTCTGAGATGATCCAACTCTCTGCTCTCTTTACCTCCAGCCGTTCCATGGACAGCTCTTAGAAAGAACTGAATGTTCTAAAAAACACTGCATCATTGAGGAGACATCTAAGTTCTGGACTCTTCCACTTTCTCTCTCTGACTGCAGCTCTGTGGTTGGTACAGTACAAACATCCAGAGTTTATCAGAGTGTTCAAACTAATCAGCTCTGTGTTCACAGAGGGAGGGGTTTCAAAATATCTTTGAAACTAATGAAGAAGATGGAGTGTATTGTAGTAACTGTGACAAGGAAAGACAGGCAACAAGTGTAAGTTGGAATACATTTGTTTTTCATCAAGATAAAAGATGAGTTGCAGACGTTCCATCTCTTATTCTAGAGACTTTATAAATTCTGAATGAAACTAGTGAGAGAGCTGAGTTCTATACTCCTTGGAGGGAGAAATTTTGACCTGAAACCACATTCTTTTGGTCTACAGTGAACCACCTCATTATAGTAGAGGATTCTTATCTTTCTGATGGTTAAAATAACAACTTTGGGCCTAATTTACTAAGACGGTGCTAAATTGCGAGTGCAGCTGAAAAAATAGCGTTTGCTGTTTGTGGGCGTGTTGCATGTGACATATGAAGAAAAACTGCGCAAATAACTGCTGCCAAATCTGATATGTAAATGAGAATTTTGCATGAGCAAAGGACGCACCAATAAAGGGAGCAACTATGCTCAGCTCGACTGGATCTTTCCCCACAGCAATGCAATGCAAAAGTCAATGTCTCATGCGATTCTGGCACTGACCAGAGTCACGTGACTTAATCCTCTGTGTGAGAGAGAGGAAAGGTAAAGTCCTGTCCCCTGTCTGTCAGAGCAGTAACCCTTCAAACAATTATATAAAATGTATCAGTAGCCTCTATGCTGTGCTGATGGTGATAAAATAGATATAACAATTATTTATTATTATTTATTTTCGATGTCCTCCGCTCGTACATTAAACAGCAGCGCAGCCTTGATCCACTGCAGCTGTCAATCAAGCACACAGCAAGCATTGGGAAGCAATGGATTAAACACAACAGAACTGACCCTCATTGCATAGGCTTTACGCAGCATTTAAAGACTATTCCATCACCTTAAGGATTTAAAAGGACGTGAAACAGAATGAAACCCAGAGACAGGAGCTGGAAAAGGCTGCAGTTCAGTGGAATATGACCAAGAATCAAGGAAAAAATGTCTCAGGTAAAGTCTGTCTCTGCGTTTCCTCAGATTTCCTCCTACTGCTCTCATCACTAAAGGAGGCAGGATTCTCACTGAACATATGGCACTGAGCAGAACAGAGGGGTGAAGGCGGAGGATGCCATGCTAATGCTAAGCTAAGATAAATGCTAACAGAAGCTAGTCAACTATTACTGAGTCGCGAGCTGAAAGTGGCTTGGACATGAAGTGATTATATACGATACTAGATTTCTCTCAGAGTAACTAAACTGCTAGAGATATAACTTAAATAATTCAATTTAGTCAAATGACAAAGAGCAGCTGTGTATGCTACCAACAACAACACTGGACTGCACTCTCCAGGAAGTGACGTCAGCAATAATTATTTGATATGAAGATATTGATATCGATATGAAGCTGTTCTTATGGTAACAAACTGTCCAAGTGGAGGAGAAGACAGTCCATTAGTTATTTTGAACATTAAACACAAACCGGCAAATTTAACCATGTTTTCCCAACTCAAAAGCTTGCATTTCTGTAAAACTGTACAGTGATGGTAACACAGTGGTTTTCTGTCCAGTATCTTGATGTTTTGCTTATACAGAGACTCTATTGGTTTTAAAGTAGAGGAGTTTGCATGGGAGCAGGTAGTTAAACAGTATTTAATGAGTGGCCATACATATAGCGTGCATGAAGACTTCAGCTGCCTGTACTGATAATTGCTGCCTTATAAAGCGAAAATTGGAAAGGCTACACCTGACTCTGTCACACACTCTCTTTATCTGTGTTTTGAACGTTAGTTTGATGTCGAGATATTTATATTCCTGCACAACCTTCAGTCTCCTGTCACAAAACTTCAGGCTGCCCACTGTGATTGGTTGATCTTATAAAGAACATGGCTACAGTTGGGATACATTAAGCTGTAAGCAGATTTAACCAGGTTGTAACATGGATCACAGACTTGTTTTATACTGTTACCTTATGTGTTTAAGACTGTATCATCAGCATACATTTGAATAAAGATGTTACATACTAGAGGAAGATTGTTTATATACAGGGAGAATAGTAATGGCCCCAAAACTGATCCCTGAGGGACCCCTGTGGATAGCTCAAGAGAACATGACAGATAATTACAGATTCTGACAGACTGTGTCCGATTTGACAAATATGATTAAATCCATTTTAAAGCACCAGAAGAAAAATTTAAATCGCAGTTTGTTCCATAAGATTTTGTGATTTACAATGTCAAAGGCCTTTTTAAAATCAAGAAATACAGCACCAACAACTCCACCTTTGTCAAGCAATGATTTTATGTTCTCTGGCAGAAAACGGATTGCCGTTTCAATAGTGTTTCTGCATCGGATGAAGAGCGAATGAAGAGGTGTTCAGATGGTGAAAGATTTGTTCAGTTCTAAGTTTCTCTCTGACCTTTGACACTGTAGAAAGAATCCTGATGGGCCTATAATTACAGAGAAATGGTCACCACCTTTAAAAATTGGAGTCACAACTGCAGACTTCCCCTCGTTGGGAAATGTAGCCTGAGAAATGGACTGACGGACCAACTTACTGATTAATGACTTTAGTTATTGGGCTGGTTAGGTATGAAGCAAGTTCTTTAAACATAAGGGCATCAATACTAAATATATCCTTTGTTCTCAGTGGTTTTAGAGATGAGATAGCTTGCGAGACTTGTTCCTTAAGATAAAAGCTCACTCAGAGGAGACAACTGGACAAAAAATTTAAATATTAGGTGAAAAACACTGAGCTATAGTTTCCACGAAATCTATAAAAAATTATTGAAGGCAATAGCAACATCCTGCACATTATTTGTCGGTTTTTCATTTATTTTCATTTCTAACAACTTATTTCTTTTAGATTGTTTTCCTGTCAATTTATTGGTTGGTCTGGAGTTGGTTCCAGATAGTTTTAGTATTTCCATTTTCTATTAAAGTCAAAGAAATTCGCTTTAGCTCTCCTTATCTTTTTGACCACCTTATTTCTTAGTGTTACAAACACATTTCTTGGAGTTGCTGTCCTTGATTTAATTGCATTTTTTAATGCTAGATTCCTCTTCTTCATTAGATTTATTATGTCCAAATGAACCCATGGTACTAGATTTTTATTGCCTTTGTGTTTAAAGCCATTGTAGGTAGTGAGTGGAAAACTGACTAGAGGGCGCTGTTTTGCGAGTGTAGCAGGCAGCGTTATGTCCCGCCCCTGGCAGACCCAGCAGGGCTCGGCAGTGCTGTGCTGAAACCACAGTCCCGGTCTTTAGAACGGCAGTCGGTGAGAAGCTGTGGATGCCAGAACCTTCTGTGTTTCTCATAACTAGAACATAAAACAAATGTACTGAAATAAATCTGATCCACACTCGCAGCAGTCGCCACAGCAACAAGGCTCCATACAACAGCAACAATCATTATAAGTATTGTAAGAGTAAGATTGCTAGCTATTGTTAGCCACTTAGCTAGCGCTAGCCGCTTAGCTAGCGTCACTGAGTGTTGCTTATACAAATGCAACAGACAACTGCAGGACTCATTCTAGCCAAATGTTGAGGTACTGCACATATGCACATGTTACCATTAGGTGGCGCTGTTTTACAAATATAAAGAAAAGAATCTCGCTGGTTTAAAAGAAACGTAGCGACATTAGCATCTGTTTTGAGCTCCTTTCGTTCCCGGAGCTCTCTCCACCGATCAAATGCCGCTCCAATATTCACTCTAACCTCTTTGTTTTCTTCTTTCTCTAAAACAGTTTTTGTTTTTCTAACGAAGGCAGCAGTGGCTGCAGGAGGGATCTGCTGCTTTCCCAGGAGACTCCTGTTGTTGTTGAGCGTGCAGTATGTAACATGTATTAACCAATTAGCTCATATTAATGTTCCTTTAATATAATAGCAGGTAGCTATGCTAATGAGGTTATTTACATAGGCTAGTGTAATCAGAAAACCCTGGTTCAGCTGCTGGAGCTGAACCAGCTCCACCTGCTATCCGCGCACTGATCCCTCTCCGCGTGCGTCGGGCGCATGCAGCTGCTGCTGCTGTCAGCGGGGACAGCGAGGACAGTGGGGGACAGTGGGGACCGCGGGGGACAGCGGGGACAGCGGGGACAGTGGGGGACAGTGGGGACCGCGGGGGACCGCGGGGGACAGCGGGGACAGCGGGGACAGTGGGGGACAGCGGGGACCACGGGGGACAGCGGGGACAGCGGGGACCGCGGGGGACAGCGGGGACAGCGGGGACAGTGGGGGACAGTGGGGACCGCGGGGGACAGCGGGGACAGTGGGGACCGCGGGGGACCGCGGGGACAGCGGGGACAGTGGGGGACAGTGGGGACCGCGGGGGACAGCGGGGACAGAAGAGACCTGCATCGCTTTGGTGCTAACAACAACTGCATTTTAGTGACTGACTTGCAACAAGTGTCAAATTGTGGTCAGAAAGGCCATTTGACTTATTAAAAGATTTTAAAATTCTCTCTGGTCTGTTACTAAACATTAAATAAATGTATGTTCTAGTTGAAAGTTGAAGCAGTTATTCTTGTAGTTATTAGAAGTTTCTCCAATTTATCATAAAAACTAACATCAGATGGGGTGGGGGGGTGGGGGGGTAGATTACAATAACTGAAAAAGACATTTGTGGCGACAGAACAATGTTTAGACCTAAACACTCCAGATTGTGGTTGCTTGAGGTGTCTTTAATCTAGATCATCACACCAACGCTCTTTCCACCTTCTCTGTCTTTTCTGTACATATTATAACCTATGACATTCAGTGCTGCTGTTGGTGCATATTTACTGAGCCAAGTCTCCAATAAACAGAGGAAGCCGAGATTTGAGTTCCCCAAAAGGTGGTGTATTTGGTCAGTTTTGGGTGTACAACTATGAATGTTTTGATGTCCACCTAAAATACCCGTAGGCTTTGCTTTAGTATCCCATATGATTCTAGCGTGATTGGCTGCATAATTACTGCGCTGTTGTAGACTCGCTCTGTCATGGACTGACTGTGTGCGGCCCCCAGTCTGAAGCAAGAACACAGACAGAGCCCTGCAGCCTGTGGTCTGTATAAACAAAGTCTAGACTAGGAAAGGAAGCGCACAGCAGCAGTAAACCTTCCCCTAATCATGTTTCTCATTTTGCTTTCGCTTGTTTTTAGTGACGGCTGTGGAGTCAGTCTTCTGACCCTCAGTGCGTTAGCTCGAGCTCACAGATGCTTCTGAACAAACAAAAAAGAACGAACTGCTGTGGATCCATGTCCCGTGTGCACAGGGGATATAATGGAGGAATAAAAAGTGCACATGGAGGGCGCGTGGCGTAAGGTTTCTCTGTGTAACTATGGCTCTGTAACAGTGACACTGGCCCCGGGTCTCATCCTGTGACCCACGATCAGCGTTAGCTCCAGCTTCCAGATGCATTTGAGTAAAAGAACAAACTGACGTGGCACTGCCGGGTCCCGCTCTCGGGCGCAGTGGGGAAATAAAGCGGCACAGCCAACCAAAGTCAGGACAAACCTCAACAGATTTACTGTCTTCTGGCTGTAAGCAAACAAATCACTGTTGACTTAAAGAGCAGCAGTCAGCTGTAGCTCCACTTGCATTTGTAAAAAAACACACAGCCTACGCTGGCTCTGTGCAGCTCTGTGGATGCAGCAGGGATTGGGCGAGGTCAGAGAACATCTCAAGGTACGCACAGTGGTACTGCCGTACACCTGCAGGCACCACTGCTGTTAACAGTGGTGAACAGATCTTTCAGTTTGACGTGAAGGTCTTTTCCTCCTGATGCCCTGTACTCTCTGTAGACACCAATTACAGCAGGGACAGTCTGTGTTGAAACGCATTATTGTGAAGGGCTCAAGCCAAATGAAGCATGGCTTTTATGTTTAAAACATATGCATTTCTGTGTAATTACACCTGAATAAAAAATGAATAAAATCATGGTTATATTTGTCACAAGGAGCTGTTTATCTCTCACAGAGGCTGTCTGAGATGCGTGTAATAGTTACTAAATGTAACCCAGGAGGGTTGCTGTGCTGTTTGAAGCCAATCACCACCAAACTATATTTAACTGATCCTGGTACAACATGAATCTTTTAGTGCAAGTGTAAATTAGTGTAGCACAGTGGTTCTCAACTGGTGGGTCAGAGCTCAGAGTGGGTGTCAGGTTTGTCCTCTCCTGAAGCAGTCTCACCCTCACAGCAGTTACTGCCTCTGTGGTGGGGCTGCAGGTGAACAGCGATGTCACATCATAAGACACAACACTCTCATCAGAATCCAGCTGGAGATGTTGGACTTTGTTGGCAAAGTCTTGTGAATTCCTGACGTGATGCTCTGTGTTGCCAACAAGAGGGGCCAGGATTAAAGCCAGGTGTTGTGTTAGGCTGTAGGTGATAGAGTCTGAGCTGCTGATGGGTCTAAGTGGTATTCCCTCCTTGTGAATTTTAGGGAGGCCATAGATGCAGGGAATGGCGTCCCCCGGGTATAGTCTGTAATACAGTGGTCTGTTAATAACCACCAGCAGAAGACACATGACTGCTAATGACCCAAAACTACCCTAAGGTTTTTATCCACTCTATACCAATATAATTTGGTTTAAGGTCAAAACTCCTTCCAAGAAGTACTCAGCTCTCTCACCAGCGTATTTCAGAACCAATAACATGTACAGATGACTTTTTTAATTTGGTTTTAATTTTGACAGTCTGAGTCTTTACAGACAGTTGTTTTTAAATAGGAAACTATCCACTGACAGTGAGTCTCTGTTTTTAGACATGTAAAATGATGAAGCCTCCTCAAATTTTGGTTCTGCTAATGAAGAGGTTTGAGATTGACTGCAGAACCATGTCATATTATAAATCTAAAGATTCGGTGGAGCTCTCAAAAACATTACAGACAGAGGTAAGACAAACGACTTGAACACGCTATTGTTCCCCAGATAACAGCCTTTGCACAACCTGCCCTAATAACAGAAAACAAATTCTACTTTTATATTAATTGATTGATTTCATACTGATTTATTTAAAATACATTTTAATGTTGCAATAAATTGTTTTTTATAATACTAATTAATATTTGTTATTATTATTTCATTCTGCATAATGTGCATATTCAAACTTGCAGAAGTGCATGTAAACTAACATCCATGCATTTTCTTCTGCTTATCCTGGGCCGGGTTGTGGGGGCAGCAGTGTCAGACTTTCCACTCCCCAGACACTTCCTCCAGTTCCCCTGGACAAACCCCAAAGCGTTCCCAGGCCAAGAGACACGCTGGAGTCCCTCCAGCGTGTCCCAGGGCTTCCCCGGGGCCTGCTCCTGCTGGGACATGCCCGGAGGCTCTGAAACACATGTCCAAGCTTCAGCTGCTCCTCTCAATGCAGAGGACCAGCGGCTTTACTCCAAGCTCCTCCCGACTGACTGCACTCCTCTCCTTATCTCTAAGTGAGCGCCCTGTAGAGGAAATTCATTTCATCTGCTTGTATCCAGCATTTTGTCCTTTAGTCCTGACCCATAGTTCATGATCAGTGTCCAGATTGTCCATAACAAACACCATGTTCAAGCTCAAGGGTGTCCATCAGTGCACGTGGCACTAGGACACCCTGGGCCAGAGGTCAGTGAGAGACTTTGTAGTTGTGGGGCTGAGATGTCAACTGATCACCACCTGGTGGTGAGGAGGCCGGACAGACTCAGCAGACCCAAAAGTACTGTGACAGTCTGTTGAGAACATTTGGCTGAGTGCTCTGTCAGAAGGGTCTTCAACTCCCACCTCTGTGTGGGAGCAAGGCACCGGGGGTGGACAAGATCCATCCTGAGTACCTCAAGTCTCTATAAACATAGCTATATAAAGTGAGCTCGTCAGAGTTGTTGGAGAGGGAACGAACGTTTCTCATAATCATGGAATCAATCATGGAAATATGGTCTGTACCTCGGTTTCCTCTCCTGGAGTTTTTGTCCCACTCTGCAGCCTCTTCTTTTTCTTTGTGTCTCCGCGGGAATCTCCAGCTTCTCTGTGCAGAGAAAAGCAGCACCGTGCAGAGCTAACAGCTGATCCCTGGTGTAAACAGTGGAGCCAATCCAAAGGGTCCCCCAACAAAGTTCCAAAGAGTCCCAAAAAGAGCAGAAATCCAAATAAAAAAATAACAAAAGTGGGCTACACTAGGTGCACAATCACACCAGATTCTGACTACTTTAAAGAAAAAAATAAAAGTACATCTAAAAACAATAGAAAATACAAAAATAAAGGAAAAAAAGGGGCAGAACTGCCATAACACGCAGATGCTCACACAAAGCTATGTTGGAAAGTTGTTGTACAAGTCTCTACACTCCTCACTGCATTTGACATGAACCACATTACTCCTGCAGCGTTCAGGAGTGTGGTCCTGGGGATGGAGCGGCCGCTGTCTGAGAGCAGACCTGGGTTTGAAATATACAGGGATTCTTTTTTTGGAAAGCACCTTTCTGAATTTTTCTGAGGCACCTGTGACATCAGGAATAACAACATGCTTTCTCTTTATTTTATTTTCCAGTTTCCGTATCCTGTCTTTAATCTTTATTTGTTTCCACTCTGTTTCAGTGAAAGCCAGCTCTGGGTAACTACACTCTTTTAAACTTTGTTAAATGTGTTTGTGTTCTTTGTTTCTTCCCTCGTCTCGTTTGGGGACGCTCTGCTCACTGTTGGGTTGGGTTGTGTTGAGTTGTGTTGTGTTGTGCGGACCACGCCCAGTTTTTGTTCCAGAGGATGATGGGACTCAAACATTAACCCCTGCTCTGTGTGAGTAGGTTTTCTGTTTGAAGCTCCCTGCCTTGTCCCATCAGGATCACACAATCCAAAAATGGCAGTGTTTTCTTTACTTGTTTCCATTGTGAACTGAATATTTTTGTCCACTCTGTTGATGTGATCTGAAAAACAAACTATTACTTGTAGTTTTATTTTTACCCAGGTATCATCCACAAACCTAACCCTCTGCCTCGTATCTGCTCAGGATGTGTTCCTCTACCTCCTCAACAACAATGGAGGAGATGTTTTCTATCACCAGAAGAATGGCTGTGGTGATAGAAAACATTTCTGTGTGAAATAACTGGCTTCATGCACAGCTGCTCTGGACTCAGTGGAGTTCTGTCTGTGTGTGGTTCCTGGAACCATCTCCTTCTGCAACATCTCCTGCCTGAGAACACACTAAAACACTGAGGTGACATCAGAAGAGAGCATTGTCTCCTCTGTTGGAGAGAGAAGTGGGTTTTTACTGAAACAGAAAGGAAGCAAATACAGATTAAGAACAGGACCTGGAAACTGGTTTTAAAATCAAAAGAAAGCATGTTGTCATTCCTGATGTTGCAGGTGTTTCAGAAAAATTCAGAAGGGTGCTCTCCAAAAACAGAATCCCTGGGTATTTTAAACCCATTGTCACACCATAGTCACCACAAACACCTATTAAAATGCAAATGAATACAGGAAATATTGTCTGCTTAACCCGTCTTTTACATTTATAAATCTACATATCTTGTCTCATTACCTATATCTCAATATGTTTGGGATTATTCCTTCATCCTACAGATTTGAATACTTTTTATATTTATTAGTGGTAACCTCACCCTTTAGGAGGATTAGAGCATCAGCCCTCCAAAATCTATTTGCATGTCCCTAGATAAGATGATACTGACTAGGTAATATATAACATTAGCTCCAGGAGTGACCTCTGACCTCTGACCTGTGCAGGGTCACACTTATTCTCTGTGTGGAGTGGTGGATCACTGGGGCAGTGTCAGAGGAGGACACTACACAGCTACCATCAGGTCTCAGGATGGACACTGGTACACCTTTGATGATCAGTGTGTACAGGAGGTCTGTATCAGAAACACAGTAAATATATCGAGTATGTGAAGAGTGGCATTCAACAAACAAAATCTCTTTTGTGTTGCAGGCTCCAGCACCAGGACAACAGAAGTATGTAGACTGAATTAACTTAATACAGTATGTGTGGCTAGAAAGATGGACTGAGAGCTTTTTAATCTGTGGGAAAAATAGCAATCAAGTTATATTATTTTAGTATCTTGCAATATTTCTCAGTGACTTTCTTCATCTATTCTTCATTTTCATGTTTGGGAAAGACTGGATCTGACAGCTATATATGAAATGCCAATTTTTATATTTTTGTTTAGACTGCAAGATACTTTTCATTGCCTTGCCCACACCCAGACCCGGGTGTATTTTGAGGGTCAGTTGCGGAGTGGGCTTGCGTCCACAAAGAACAGGGTTTTTGTTTTTTTGAATACACAATCTTTTGAAAATGCTGGGAAAAGGGGTTTTCATCTCACACCTGGGAGCCATTTGGAGTGCTCCGGGCTCATGTGTATTAGTAATACAGCGTTCATTTTACACATTCATATATTCATATTTTGACATTTTAACTGGTAGTGACACAGGTATAAATCTTTAAAAGTGCTTCAGAGTACATCAGCTGTGCCCAGGAGGACCACAGGATGTAGTAGTTAGTGTAGGGTAGTTGTAGTGAAAGTTTAAGTCGTGGCTTCTTCTGCAGTGGTGTCTGTCAACAGCGAAAACAGAGTCTGCTGGCCTCACAGGGTTATTACAGATTTTTACACCTTCCACTGTTTTTTCAGATCTCAAAAATCAGAGACAGTGTGACTGTTGCATTTTCCTGACCAGCATAGTTGTGTAAACAGCCCAAACAGCCCTGTCGATAGGTAGCATTCAGTCAGTAATACTATCTTCCTTTTGTTTCCACAGGTCTCGCAATGCACATTTACTTATCTACAGAGACCACAGCAGCAATCACAGCTATAATACTCATCAGAATGTCGGAAATGCTTCTCAGCCATGGAGGTGAATATCAAGTTAATTAAAGGTTTTAGAAAGGAGGGCATTTGGACCACGTTTTTCTTAATTTTTTGTTCCCTTGGGCATAAACTGTATATGTGTAACTAAGTATAACTACACATATTTGTGTCTGTGATCACATGATATGTGACAGTCTGTTCTGTGACTTGATGGTATGAGCATGAGTATTCATATACACCATCAACTCATTAACAGTATATCACCTGTCACTCCTGGACATTGGCCAGATTTACTTTGGACCTGAAGAGAGGGACCTGAAGAGAGGGGCTGAGCTGTCAACCGATCACCACCTGGTGGTGAGTTGGATCCGCTGGCAGAGGAGGAGGCCGGACAGACTCGGCAGACCCAAACGTATTGTGAGGGTCTGTTGGGAACGTCTGGCTGAGCCTCCTGTCAGAGGGGTCTTCAACTCCCACCTCCAGGAGAGCTTTGACCAGATCCCGGGGGAGGTTGGAGACATGGAGTGGACCATGTTCTCCACCTCTATTGTCCATGCGGCCATTCAGAGCTGTGGTCGCAAGGTCTCTGGTGTCTGTCGTGGCGGCAACCCCGGAACCCGGTGGTGGACACTGGAAGTAAGGGATGCTGTCAGGCTGAAGAAGGAGTCCTATCGAGCCTGGTTGGCTGTGGGACTCCTGAGGCAGCCGACGGGTACCGGCAGGCCAAGCTGCGGCCCGCGAGGTTGTGGAGGCAAAAACTCGGGTCTGGGAAAAGTTCAGGGAGGCCATGGAGGAGGACTATCGGTTGGCCTCAAGGAAATTCTGACAAACCGTCCGCCGCCTCAGGAGGGGGAAGCAGTGCTTCACAAACACTGTTTACAGTGGAGGTGGGGAGCTGCTGACCTCGACTGGGGATGTTGTCGGGCGGTGGAAGGAATACTTTGAGGATCTCCTCAATCCCACCGACACGCCTTCCGTTGAGGAAGCAGAGGCTGGGGACTCAGAGGTGGACTCGTCCATCACTCAAGCTGAAGTCACTGAGGTGGTTGGAAAGCTGCTCAGTGGTGGGGCTCCGGGGGTGGATG
This sequence comes from Bostrychus sinensis, assembly GCA_020698575.1. NCBI lineage: Eukaryota > Metazoa > Chordata > Actinopteri > Gobiiformes > Eleotridae > Bostrychus > Bostrychus sinensis. The sequence continues at coordinate 995,378 of CM036248.1, forward strand.
AGATCCGCCCTGAGTTCCTCAGGTCCCTGGATGTTGTGGGGCTGTCGTGGCTGACTCGTCTCTGCAACATCGCGTGGCGGTTGGGGACAGTACCTCTGGACTGGCAGACCGGGGTGGTCCCTCTTTTTAAGAAGGGGACCGGAGGTGTGTTCCAACTACAGGGGGATCACACTCCTCAGCCTCCCCGGGAAAGTCTATTCCAGGGACTGGAGAGGAGAATTCGGCCGATAGTCGAACCTCGGATTCAGGAGGAACAATGCGGTTTTCGTCCTGGTCGTGGAACAGTGGACCAGCTCTACTCCCTCTATCGGGTGCTCGAGGGTTCATGGGAGTTCGCCCACAGGCCACATGTGTTTTGTGGATTTGGAGAAAGCGTTCGACCGTGTCCCTCGTAGCGTCCTGTGGGGGGTGCTCTGGGAGTATGGGGTCCGGTCCCTGTTTGACCGGAGGAGGAGTTTGGTCCACATTGCCGGTTGTAAGTCAGAGCTGTTCCCAGTGCATGTTGGACTCCGGCAGGGCTGCCCTTTGTCTCTGGTTCTGTTCATTATTTTTATGGACAGAATTTCTAGGCGCAGCCAGGGGCCGGAGGGAGTCCGGTTTGGGGACCACAGGATTTCATCTCTGCTTTTTGCAGATGATGTTGTCCTGTTGGCTTCATCAGGCCAAGACCTTCAGTGTGCACTGGGGAGGTTTGCAGTTCGAGGTCATGGTTCTCGACCGGAAAAGGGTGGCGCCCTCTCCAGGTTGGGGGGGAGCTCCTGCCTCAGGAGGAGTTTAAGTATCTCGGGGTCTTGTTCACGAGTGAGGGAAGGATGGAGCATGAGATTGACAGGAGATTGGTGCAGCGTCTGCAGTAATGCGGTCGTTGTATCGGTCTGTTGTGGTGAAGAAAGAGCTGAGTCAAAGGTGAAGCTCTCGATTTACCGACGATCTATGTTCCTCCTCTCACCTATGTTCCTACTCTCACCTATGGTCATGAGCTTTGGGTCATGACCGAAAGGACAAGATCCCAGATACAAGCGGCCGAAATGAGTTTTCTCCGCAGGCAGACAGAGCTCTGTCACCCGGGAGGAGCTCAGAGTAGAGCTGCTGCTCCTCCACATCGAGAGGAGAAGCTGAGGCTCGGGCATCTGTTCCTGAGCCTCCTGGTCCCTCTCTGGGGAGGTGTTCCGGGCATGTCCCACCGAAAGGAGGCCCCGGGGAAGACCTAGGACACTCTGGAGGGACTATGTCTCTCGGCCTGGGAACGCCTTGGGGTCCCCCCGGTAGAGCTGTGGAGAGGGGACCGCAAACATTTTTCAAGGTAGAAAAATGAAACTTGGCAGGGTCATAGAACATGTCAGGACAAGTAAAAAATTACATTACATTATGTCATAAAATAGCTCTCCAGCGCCCCCTACAAAATTTGAATGGAGGCAAAAAAAAATTGTTTGTTGTAGACACAAGAAATTTGGCACACACATCCTCTATGCCATCCTGGACATAAAAACCAATGAGGACATACCCCTATCTATAACTGTGTTACCATGGTAATGCCAGAAATGTGTCATTGAAATGAATGGGTTTTAGAAAGCTGTACGCTGTTGCAGACTAATGACATTTGTTACACTAATCCAACATAAATGTAAAAATCAAGATCGAAAAAGTAAAATGTTATCAGATGAGAAACCAAAAAAATATTGAAAAACAATTCAGTGGCGACCCCTGTAATTTGGACGTGTCCCTCAAACATGATTTTCCCAGACCAGGCCTTCTTCAATATCATTTGTTTGGTTGTGTGCTCCTGAAAATGTATTATCAACTTGGGCGGCACGTTCTGGCCCTGTCCCCATGCCATGGCTCTGTGGGCTCACTGTATACGCAGGCTTGTCTCTATGGGTAATGATAGTACCATCTTTAAAAGTTTCTCCATAAACTGTGGTACCACACTTCCCCCTTTGCCCTCTGGGACACCATAGAGTCAAATCTAGAGTCAAATTCAGACAATCTCAAATTGTCTTATCTAAGGTAGTCCAAAGCCCAAGACCCAACCCACTGACTGCCCTTCAGGATGAAAGATGTGTTTGACTGTTGGGCCTTACATTCTAAAGTGGATAAATGCTTCTGTTGCTTCTGGTTGTGTTCCAGCTGCCTGCTGTTGTGCACCCTGTCCTTAAAAATCACAACCTGGACCCTTCTGTCCCGCCTAGAGTCATGTGGACTCAAAGGTGCTAAATTGGTTTCAGTCAAACATGGCTGAACTTTCTTTCTTTCTCTGTGAATCTTGGACCATTTACATCTAAACAAGCCACCCTGGCTGTGGGGTGCCCCAGGGCTCAGTTTTAGGTCCAGTCTTGTTTGAAGGGTCAGTCTTTAAAAGACATCAAATTTCTTTTCATTGTTTTGCAGACAATGTCCATATACCTTCCACTAAAATCACAAAACAATTCATTTCAAGCCTTGCAAAACTGCCTCCAAGAGGTGAAAAACTGGATGTCTGTTAATTTCCTAAATTTAAATGGAAAGAAAACAGAGATGGTCATTTTTGGGGACACAGACTTCACTGTGCCAGCAGTGCTTTACGCCTCTGTCGTCCGATTGCTGCCCTGTGTTAAAAATCTCAGTGTTTTTATTGACAGTTCTTTTAAATTTGATACACAGATTAGCTCAGCGGCTAAGGCAAGATTTTTTCCAGCTCAGAATTCTTGCAAAGGCTAAGCCATATCTGCCTAAAAAACAATTTGAGAGGGTTTTACATGTCCATTCATCTCACTGTTATGGCCTGGACCAGTCATCTGTCCACAAACTACAGCTGCTCCTAAATGCAGCAGCCTGGGCGCGGTTTGGTGCACACATATTAGGCAACCGTGCCATGCTTTAGGGAAGCTCCAGACTTGGGCACAGTTCAATTGGCCCAGTGTGAGTACACCCTTATTTATATGATTGTATTGTATTTTCATGAACCTGTACAGCACTTTGGGGCAGTTTAACTGTTTGTTTTAAATGTGCTTTATAACTAAACCTTGACCTTGACAACAAACCATTGATGACAGAGCAGAAGAGTTGCTCTGTTGCCTTCTTTTTAACAAATACACTAACAAGACGCTGCACTGTAAACCCGAACAGTACAATGACCTTAAAATTATTATAATGAAAGTAATCAAAACCAGTTACCAAGTCAACCCAGCAAAAAACTTTTTTTTGCCAGTAAACAATTTTAAGTTTAATGTAGTTCTATTTCCAGTCAGCTAAATGCCTCTGAGTGATTGCCTGGAAATTCCAGACTCACCGCTGTACCAGGGATGAGTCTGGTCGCCATAGAATCAGTTCGATTTCTAGCACGGAGCAAACGGGCAGCGGAGTTAGCCAATCAGAAAATGGCGGACGTGACGTTAACAAAGCGACAAGAAAGTAAGCAACGCGAAAACTTTTTTTTTTTTTTAAATAAAGGCTTCTAGTGCTGCAAGCTGCTGTGGGTTTAATGACTCCATATGTTTGTGGTCATTTAAAAGGGAATTTACCGCTGAATGAAACAAACTCGGCTCCTCAGTCGCCATCTTGATTGTTGTTGTTGCGGACGCTGCTCACGAAGAACACGTGACTTAAATAAACCAATCAAAATGCACGGCACGGTTGGGATTTGAGTAAACCACTGCGGACGGCGGTGACCAGACTGAGATTTCTCTGTAGAATAATACAGAGACATCAGGCTGGAGTTTCCAGGCAATCTGAGTGAAGGATTTTTCCATCAAAGTTTATGAGGGAAGGGATGTGACGTAACAATTACATCATCACGCATGCCTGTGGGTGTGGCCTGAGTGGATTCAAGATGGCGGACTGAAGTGAGAGGAGCCGCTCCCTTGGATAAAGTAAGTAAATTACAAAATAATACATCAAAAGACATTGCATGCTCTAAAGTTGTATAAAGTATAACCCAGTCGTTTTGTCTGAGCGAGGATTGTATCAGTGATGTCGGCTCATTGGCGCTCTTTTTATGAATTATGCCACCAACATACGTTACGTAAACGCATGAACGGCAGCAATAAATCTGGATAAAATAATGTTAATGGTAAATAAACGGCAGTAAACGGTGGTCCTGTTAGCTTCTTACTGCTGCAAGGAGTCATACTTTGGTAATGAATAACGATAGATGAGGTCTCTGTGAAGAATCAAGGCTAACGGGGCTTGGATGTGGGCTGCTTGCTGACGTTAGTTACGTTACCAAACTGAGACTTGATTCATTCAGACACTTTATTTTTCCCTCACAGGTTTGTTTTTCGCTCACAGGTTTATTTTTCCCTCATAGGTTAATTGTGCTGGGGTGTTGTGCAGTGGATACAGCCCACTAGGTAAGTGGGGTTTGACTCCCAGCAGAATCTCTATCCATTGTAACCACACATAATGGCTTCAGCCATTGCAAATGTATCAAGTTTATTTTTACTATTGATATTCTAGCATTTAAAATGCGTTCAATTGAAACATGTACATTTTTATTATATCATTAGTTAGTGAATACTCAAATATGTCATATGCACATGTAAAATGGACCTAGTAGTATAGTGTACTACTATAGAAGTATACTAGTCCTCACTTTGTTGGATTGACAGTAAAGTAACAGACTTTCTGCATGTTTTTCAGATTGAGGAGCTGCTGAATAAGGCATCAGTGAAACTATTGTGAGCGTGCATGTGACAAGAACAGTGGAGCCCCATTCATTTCGGTCTTGTAAGTGTGGCAGGTCGGTGCTGCTCACCTGGGAGGCGATCGGTGGGTGGCACCGTCAGAGCCTATAAAGCAGAGTGGGTGGTCTGTGCGCATGACTGACAGTCTCCAGTGGGCTTTGTGGTGGCGGCGTGCAGTGTGGTGCCACACGGCTGTATTGTTTGGACCACGATGTCCCTGATAAAGGAAATTTGGATGCTCCGCTGCGGGCGCGCCCGAGGTTCAGTGCTTTACATACCTGGTTATTTATTGCTTTCCCTCCACACATTCTATGAGCTTTTGCAGCTCCACTGACCAGGATGATGTCTTATATCTGTGGCTGTTGTTGTGGCTTCTCTCTCTCCCTCTCTGGTGAGTGCGTGCTATCGGGTGCATGTTGTGGATCCGGGCCCCATGACCTCGGTCAGTCAGCTCTTTGTCCAGCTTTAACTTTGGGGCTTTAGACCATGGCTGATCCAAATCTAAATCATTTGAGATCCTGGGCCATTGCTGGGAACAGCCGTGGTTCATTGCTGGCAGGAAAGACACAAAGGTTTTACTTTGTAGTTTTTTCACATTGTTACTGAAACTCAGCTTTGGTGGTGTATGTGGCGGGGTTTAAGAGCCGTCACCCTCCTGGAAGATGCTGTTGTTTTGTCCTGGTTAGATTTTGGTTTGTCCTCATTTGGTTCCGCCTCACCTTTCTGTTTTGGGGCTGTGCGTCTTTGCGGCGCTGCCCTGGAACGAGCATATTAACATTGATACATTTCTTTTGTTATTTAGTACAGATTTTCTTCAGTTTGGTGAGTTTAACCTTGCTTTTGTGTGTGCTTCTGTTGCTTTCTTTTTGCATTAATATTATTTTGCTTTGCTGTTTTTTTTTTTTTTTGCTACTTAATTGCATGGCTTTTGCATGGCAGGGTGCAAAAAAGAAAAAAGGGGAACAAACAGGATACAGATGTTTAATGTATTTTATTCACTTCTATAGGCCTGCAGAATTTTAACTGGTCATTATTATTAAAGGTTGACTTATCATTGTAACATGTGCTTCATATTCTCTCAATAAAGACCTGGCATGGCCTTTTTCTTTCATCTATCTTTAATTCAAATTTATTTATTTAAAAACACCTCCCGCCACATAAGCACAACTATTATACTTAATTTGTCTATGACAAAGTTTATTTTTATCGTCTCATACAAATTTGTTTTTTGCTTTCAAGGGGGCGCTGTCATGCCCATTGTTAATATTCACATATTAATCTGTTCAGGGCTGGGGACTCCACCAAAGATTAAAATTTGAGTGAAATCAGCCAAAGTATGTGCAAGCTATGACACTTTGAAGGGTATTGGCGATCCATAAAAATGGGGCCAAAATTTGTGTCATTGCCACAGCAACACCAATTAATATTCTATAAAACAACTTTTAATGTCCCACTGTCTATATTTCCCAGTGTATTTGGGTGCTGTCGTAGTGATGATGCTTCGGGAGATACAGGTAAGAATTCCAAATTAAATTGTCATTAAGATTAAATTCTTTGTTCTCTTTTGTGTCGAGACTCTCTCCACCGTACGTATTCCATAAGTACAGGAACTAACCCCATGGGGGCAGCTGACGTGCATACTCTCGTGGACACACCACCTATGGTGGCCATGCACTGGTTGGGTGCTTGGGTATATACGCATGGGTGAGCACCTCGATTCCTTGATTTCCACGCAAACAGCAGAGATAACGTAAGAGCTCAAGAAAGTGAAAGTGACATACGATGCAGCTAGCCTGGCCTTCCAGACAAACTCTTTTCCTGTTCTATACAAAGTAGTTGGTCTGGTCAATTGGTAACATTTAGTTTCTGTGGCAGAACAATGACAGGCGGAGTAACCAATCAGAGAAACAAAAGGTGGGATATAAGCTGTGTACTGCTGACCCAAACAAACATGGATTCCTGAGGTTTTTTTTTCCATTAAACACCAGAATACGCTGTATTATGAGCAGCTCTGTACTTATTTCTGAACGGGGACAGCAGCAAAAGCCAGTTGTACAAAGAGTTGTGGAGAAAGTCAGGGTTTTTTTTCAATGTGGTTGTTAGGTCGAACATCAGCAGAACTTTTGTGCTTAAAATGAAAACAAGACAAAGGAAAAAATCCCACAGAGGACTGGACAATAACGTGAACTTAAGCAGAACCAACAGGTGACGAAGGAAAGCACAAAAATGCCATTAATCGTTCCAGAGAAGTTATTAAATTAGCTCGATAGATCATGCTACCTTGGTTAGCCGCACTTTCCTAAGATGCACTTCAGATAAACGGCTGTGACAGGACAGTTCCAAATCAAACCCAGAGAAACGCCTTGCTCCAAGAGGGGAACCAGACAGTCTGGCTTGCCAGGCTACTGTGTAGCAGTTTAGGTCCACCCACTCACCTGAGTTAGAGAGCTGGCTCCTGAGCTCTTCTCAGGACCGTTGCTGTACCAGGCAATCCGCGTGAAATCTGAAAAGTCGAAGGAAACGCCAGAGTCACCATTCCGGTCAAAGTTCGTGTTGAATCTGCCCCAGGCAGAGGAGACACTGAAGCGGACTTGGCCCATGTTGAACCCACTCCAAGCGGAGGTAGCAATGGATCCTCTTGTACAACACATCCTAGTCAAATATCTTCATGGTTAATGAAAAAAATAATAATAATAAAATCCTCCTGTCAGAGCGGCGGTGTTGTGTGGTCTGCAAGCTTTGGCTAACCACGCTGTTGCCGGGCACACAAACAAAGCCCATGTGACAGAGATATTGTGAGAGAAAGGCTTCTCATCACGAGAGGCGGGCTGGTTGTTTGGAGAAAAGTGTGGCCAAAGTTAATTACTACTGGCTGAACCAAGAGTGACTCAAAAATAGCACTTTCCTAACTAAGTGTGAATGCAAATTCAAATCTTCTAACACCATTACATAAGGAAGGGTAAAGAGAAGGGGAAAAAATATGCATAGGCAGATCCCATTAAGCCACACCTGCCAGGGGTGTGGCATTAAGATGCCCATGGAGGGTGGGCATGATAGTTGTGTGCATTGTTTGGGGCTAGCCCATGCTCACTTAGCCTCCAGTGATCCCGCCTCCAGTATTAATTGTTTCATACTGCCAGCCAGGGTACGAGAGGCCAGGTTACTGGCATGCTCTTGTAAACGACTGGCTGCTGTAACAGAGCAGTTATCCCAGGCTAAGCAGCCTAGACTGACTGGGTCCTGCATCCACGACCAGACTAGAAAGTTCCCGGGCCCGTCCAAGAGTGGCTTGGCCCAATGTCACACAGAAGACCCCCTAATAGGTTCGTCCTCTGTGGTCTTTCATCCTCTCCCCACCTGCAGTGTGAGGTCAGATCCTGGAAGCCCATTGTCAGTGGGCTCTGACATGGGTGACATTGATATAGTGGGTCACGGGTCAGTGAGTGGGGAACTCCCTCTTGAACGTGTGATTGTTTCATGAGTCTCTCTGGCACTAGGAATAGAGATGCCTTCAGAACCTGCTTGAGCCCCCTCCCTTTTTGATGAGGCAACAAGTCAGTCCAGCCAAATTTCTGTGCCATTGCTGGCTGATTTAGAGTATGGCAAAAGAATTTGTTAAGCCCTCAGAAGCCCACCGCTGGTCATGGATGTGCTGGCGCCTGGCTCGTGTCGTGTTGCTGGCTGGGAACAGATTGGCTGTGGGCCTATGCCTCCCATGGATCAGGCCTTGTGGGCTTTTCTGTCTGCCTCTAAATCAGTCTTGGGGAAAACAAGTTGTCCTAGTAGGAACACTCAGACAATGGATGCCATGTTAGCTAAGCTGCATGGGGCTTTAGTGGTCCAGGGACAGTTAACACTGACGCTATTTTGGCTTTGTACCAAAGGCAGCTGGCTAGACAGCTGGGTGAAGAGGGCTTGGACACTGCTACTGAATTACAGCAGGTTTCCACCCTCATAGTAAAGCTAATGAAGGAGCAGCCCACTGCTATGGGAAAGGCCACATCCTTTTTCTGTTTGGTCCCAATACTAGCAACATGCTGCGACAGCCTCTGGAGGTCCGTTGATGCGCTGGAGAAGTGTCAGGCATGCTTTGACAAAGCCGCACAGTTACGTATAGAAGGGCACCAAAAACTGCCTCAACACGTGCACCCCCCTTTGGCTCCAGGTGACCTTAGGGCTCAATTGGATGCCACTCAGCTGAAAAGGGCCAGACAGGACAGACAGAACTGAAGCTCCAGCCCCTTGGTGGCCAATTGGAGTAAGACGCAATGGTGAACCCAGGTCGCCTCCCCCTAGAGCCCTGGGAGACCCTCAGAGCTAAACCCTAGGTGATCTCCACCATGACACAGAGTTATCATTTGCAATTTCAGTGCAGCCCTCTGCTGACAAGGTCAGCCACATATTCAGTGGTCAGAGACCCTCAGCAGTATCAAGCGCTGGACAAAAAAATAAAAAAAAAGGAAAGGAAAAAAAAGCCATAAGAGAGGTGAAGGACAATCAGAGAGCAGATTTTTATTCACGCTGTTTTCTCATTCCCAAAAACAATGGGAAACTGAGACCAATACTAGACTTGAGGGGTCTGAACAAGTTTCTATGACCGCTGTGCACGATGCTGACTGTGCCGAGTGTGCCAGATGATTGGTTTGCTACAACAGACCTGGAAGACACATATTTTCAGATCCCAATATGGCAGGGGCACAGGCGCTATCTCAGGTTTGCATTTGCCAGCAAATCCTTTGAGTTCTGTGCCCTGCCCTTTGGGATTCCACTCACCCTATGCACTTTCACACAGTGCATGGATGCAGTGCTCGGTCCCCTAAGACAACTGGTTGGTCTGCACTCTTTCAAGGAAGCAGTGCCACCAGGACGTAGCCCAGCTTCTGTAACACCTGACAGATTTAAGGCTTCACCTAAACAAGCATAAGAGTTGCCTCCAGTCATCTCAGACCATCGAGCTCCTGGAAATGTGTCTAGATGTTTCTGTCACAGATGAGACAAGCTGCCTTCAGAGCCTGCTTGTCCCTCTTTTGGTTGGGGGCTGGAGTGCCCTGGAAAATGTGCCTACAACTCCTAGGGTTGATGGCAGCCACAGTGCACATAGTCGTGCTTGCGCTTCTGCACATGCGTCCAGTGCAGCCACGTCCTTGTCCCGGTCTTCTGCACCCACGCCCTCTGCCTATGGCTGCATGGTCAGAGCAGCTGTGTGTAAGTCCTTGGTGATGCTGTAATTGTTCATTTCTTCACAGAGCATTCTGCAACACTTTGGCTGCATCCATGACCTCAGCTGTGGTCCATGGATGATAGGCCAGTATGGGACTGGCAGGTCCAGCAACTTGGACCATTGGACATTGTGTGGAGGAGCCCAGTTCACAGAGTGCAGCTTTAAGACCCGACAGAAACTTGCTTTCTTATGTGATGGGTGCTACAGTCAGTTCAACTCATGTTTAAACTGTGGACTGGGCTTCCTGTTCTTCTTGTTCTGAGTCCGATGGCTACGGTGGCTGCAGGTGGAGCTGTAGCTTGGTCTGATGGTGTAGGTGGATCGTGTCGGTTTTAGGTCTCACTGGCAGGTCACTGGAGGAATCTGGCTCGACCTCGGCTGTTATCTCTGGGGCCCCTCAGGCTGCTGCTGTTATCTCTGGGGCCCCTCAGGCTGCTGCTGTTATCTCTGGAGCCCCTCAGGCTGCTGCTGTTGTTGCTGGGGACTGACAGTGGGCAGGAGTCCAGGTCCAGGTGGAGTCCCACCGTGGAGAGGTCTGGAAAAACAGAGGAAACACAGGCAGCAGGATCTGATCTTTTATTTTTCTTTTTTTCATATCGACCTGTTTATTCACATTTTAAAACAAATCTGTGTTCTTCTACTTTCTCTAAAATCGCTTTCATTTGCTTTTTATTCTTTAGCTCTTTATCAAAATTTTCTTAAATTTTTAGATTACAAGAAAATTATTTCAAAGATTTGGTACCATGCATCGTCTTTCAAGCATCAGTTGGAGAAGTAAGAGAAATGTAATTACAAAGACCTAATATGACCCAATAAGATTGACCTTTAGCTTCACACAGTTAGATCTATCTATGCACTGAAAAAAATATTTCCTCTGTCTAAATTTAGTAGCCTAATTTCTTTCCTCTTTTTCTAACTTTTCTCTAAGCATCTTCAGTTAATTTATACTCAACATTCCCCCGTCGGGGAAAACCAAAACTGTTCGGACCATGTTGGTAAACATTGGACACATTGTTTTCCACATTTGATTGTCATTGCCTTGACCAGAGAGGACCTCAATAATCTGTTTTGTTAGGCTTATTCCCACTTTCTGCCATTAGAATTAATGGTTGTGTACACTGTAAAGCCTCTCAGACTTTTCTGAGCTATTTTTCCTTGCTCCTTTCTCCTCTAGTTCTCTGGTTAAAACCCTTTTTCTTTTGCTAGTTCAGTGGCCAGTACGTTTGTATGGTCTTCACCCGCACAATAAACCTTAAGGCTGGGACACACCGGTGCAATCATCGGCCATTTGATGCGGTCGGTGACGTGAGTCTGTTTGGTGAGTTCCGCAACATCGGACACAGTGGGACACAGTTGGACATAGTTCTGAGTGAACAGTGTGGAATCTGCGTCAGGACGTCCTGCTCAGCTCTGATTGGCTGTGTCCCTTCACAATTTGTCAAACTGCTCCAGTTTAACATCAAAATATAAGGAACTTTCTGTTCTACAACTACTTCATTATGTTTCCACATCTGTGACGCTAATGTTAGCAGTTAGCTTAGCTTTAGCCTCGTGCTAATGTTAACAGTTAGCTTACCTTAGCTTTAGCCTCGTGCTAATGTTAGCAGTTAGCTTACCTTAGCTTTAGCCTCATGCAGGTAAAAATATAATCCTCCTCTGAGACAAACAGCTGCAATAATCCAGTCCCTTTTATTCCTGACTGTGATCAGAGTTTAATCCAGTGCATATAAATATTATTGACTGATAAATACTTGAGTTAAACTCGTGTGTGTTGGAGTTTTATTTACTAGAGTTTAAATAACCGTGGAGTTTAGTGACTAGCGCTGCCTGCTGTTGTAAATAGTTATTATGTTTTGCACATGTGCACTGCTCGGTCGTGGGTCTGAGTCGCTCCGGTGTCTGCAGCGCCTCTCAGTGGCGACAGAGGAGACAGCAGTCACCTCTGCGGTCGGGCGTTGGGTTGGTGTGTCCCAGGCTTTAGAGCATAAGAGCATTTGTGTTGACACCGTTGAGTTTTTCATGCTCCAGCAACTTCGTTGTCACTGTGAGATCTCCATTGATGCATTTTATGTCACAGAGACACCACTGAATAACTAGTAGCGTTTTAACCAGACGGCTTAGTTTAGGTTACCCAGTAACGTGTAGTCACCCTGTGACTTGTATTACTCAGTAATACTTTACAGCTATTGCAGGCTCCCGTGAGACTTTAACCTGGTCAAGAATGACAACAAGTCTGGCCTGTGTCCTACTCGCTATTGATAACAGACATCTGTATCTCACCGTTTAGTTGTGAATTGAGTTCGATGGATTCCAGCGGTGGCAGTCCCAGACCCAGTGAAAACAGGCCTCCCATCTCTGAAATTCTATGGAGCTAGGAGGCTGGAGGATCTATCCCCCAGGATGATCAATCCCTGGTCACTCCGTCCAGATCTGTCCACTCGAGGAATCCCACTTCTGACACCAGATTGTTATGGAAATTTTAGATTGAGATACTTGACAAGAAGACAGTGTCTGTTTATGTTAGTTATGTTTATTGACTTGTACACAAGGAGAACCACAGTATAAGGCAAGATGCCCCCCCACTCCCATCTGAACTTTGGCAAATATTCGCTAGCTCCTGCAGTGATGTGGGAGGAAGCGGAGATCCATCAAAAGAATCACAATGGACTTATCGAGGCTGTCACTGTGAACCTGGAGCTACAGCTTCAGCCTACAGCAGCTCTGCTACTTTTATAAAGGCAGCAGTCAAAAAGACAGGAACAAGATATAAAGGGACCTTAGCTTTAGCCTGAGCTGAGCTCTGTGGATGAACAGTTACTGCTAACAGTTACAGGTAAAACAGAGCCTGTGTACTGAGTGCTAGCCTGTAACCCGCTAAAACCACTAGAGAGCGCTATTAAACAAGAAATAACTCCTCCATATCTCTGCTCTGCTGCTGGGGCTGAGTGTTTAAATACAGCAGTAGTGTCCTGGGGACATGTCCTCACAGGGACACAGGACACAGGTGAGCAAACGGCATGGTCTCAGGTGGAATTAGCCCTGAAACAGCAGCCATTATCCTGGCACAACAGACTCCTGTTGCGGCAGTAGCGTAGAGCCGCTTGTCCAATAATCAGAAGGTTGGCGGTTCAAACCCCGCTCCCACTGGGTTGTTGTGTCTTTGGGCAAGACACTCAACCCACCTTGCCTCCAGTGTTTGCCCACACTGGTGTATGAATGTGAGTGTGAATGGGTGAATGGTTACTTGATGTAAAGTGCTTTGAGTACCCATGAAGGTAGAAAAGCGCTGTATAAATGTGACCATTTATTTTACCATTTACTCCTCCCATGACACAAAGTCGCGTCTGAACAGATTTTGTTTTGAAGTGCGAACAAAGCAAATTGGACGCGCAAATAAAGTGTCTGACCTCAACATTTTCAAGCATCCAGCTAGACGCATTTGATGCCAATCTGACACCTCAAACGCGTCCGGTGTGAACGCAGCATAAGACTTTTGCTCTAATCTCTAAGAGGTCACCATGGCCTGGCCTCGTGTGCACTAAGACACAAACATGTTTATGGCCCATCAGCTGTTACACATGTCTTAGTTCATGTCCAGCACTAAGGTCAGACAAAAGAACAACAATAGGATAACACAGGAGCCATGAATTTTCCATTACAGGGGCCTTGCCACCTCTTGGGCTTTATGGTGAGGCGTATCTTTAGTGGAGATTTGTGATGAGATTGGTAAAGTCCTTTCAACTTTATTAGGTTCTACTGCTTAAGTGTGGCTTCCAGTTGTTCACGTGTGTGCTGGGCCTGATGCAGCAGCAGCCAAGGACTTCCTCATCCTCTTAGCCCTAATTGTTGTGGCTGGGAGTGTATTCTTGTGTGTACCTTCCTCTCAACTTGTGGTTACCTTTGGGTCTGGTGCAGTAACTTAGCCCTTGGTAGCGCCTTGCACCAGGGATTTGGGCATTGTGTATACTTGTACATAGTTCTTTGCTTTTGCACATTGGTGAGCACTCTGGTGGAGGTGACATGTTCCAATCAAGGTTAATCAAGGTGCCCATGCATGTATGGGGCTTATATACCCACGTAGCCAATCAGTGCATGGCCACCATAGGTATCTTAAAGATGTCAGCTGCCCCTGTGTGGGGTCAGTCCCCGTTCATATGGAATACGTAGGGTGGAGTGAGTCTCTCCACTCAGAGAACCTGGGTTACAATGAAACCAACCAATATTTACCATTTCTCTCTTTCAGGTCCTTATGGTCTGAGAAACCAGGGAGCGACCTGTTACCTGAACAGTGTCCTGCAGGTTCTGTTCATGACTCCAGAGATTCACCAGGCTTTGGAACGGCCTTCAAACTCCACAGATGAGTTTTTGAGAGAGCAGTTTGAGAACAGGAAGGAGGGAGAACGTTTACACATTTCTTCAGAAAATATCCCCAAACAGCTTCAGATTGATGATGGTGAGTTCAGGTACAATCATTCAGAGATGATGAAGCAGGAAATTCATTTCTCATTTCATTGTTAGTTCATAAACAGTGTGACGCAGCTGAATACCTGGAGCTCCTGCTGAATTCCATGAGTGCAGAGGTCTCTGAGGTGAGTCTCTGTCAGATTTATTAAACTGTCTCTGTCTGAGATGATCCAACTCTCTGCTCTCTTTACCTCCAGCCGTTCCATGGACAGCTCTTAGAAAGAACTCAGTGTTCTAGAGGACACTGCATCAAGGAGAAACCATCTAAGTTCTGGACTCTTCCACTTTCTCTCTCTGACTGCAGCTCTGTGGTTGGTACAGTACAAACATCCAGAGTTTATCAGAGTGTTCAAACTAATCAGCTCTGTGTTCACAGGAGGAGGGGTTTCACAAGAAATTTCAAAAGAAGAAACACAATGGAGTTTATTGCAATAACTGTGACAAGAACAGAGAGGCAACAAGTGTAAGTTGTAGAAAAAAACTTTGATTTTTAAATAAGAAACTGTCCACTGACAGTGAGTGTGTGTTTTCAGAGATGTAAGATAACGAAGCATCCTCAGGTTCTGCTTCTGAAGAGGTCTGACACGAACGATGGGGTGGGGCCTGAAGTGGAGCTGTCAGAGACCTTAAAGCTAGAGGTCAGATGATACTGAATATGAAACAATGTTAGTTCCAGGTGTGACCTCTGACCTCTGACCTGTATGTGCAGGATCACATTTATACTCTCTGTGGAGTCGTGGAAAAAGATGACAGAGAACACTACACAGCCACCATCCAGTCCTGTAAGAACCAACACTGGTACCACTTCAAAGATCAGGCTGTGGAGGTTTGTACGAGAAACACAGTAAATACACAGAGAATGTGCAGAGTGGCATTTACCAAAGCTGTTTCATGTTGCAGGTTGATCCAGGACCAGGACAGAAAACGTATGTCTGAATTTAATACTGTGAAGCGAGTCATGGCACAAAATTTGTACATTCATCAGTGATGTCTGTATTTATAGTTAGGTCCATAAGTATTTGGACACAAGTTTTGTTATTTTAACTGTAAATTATCATTATCATTATCAAAAACATAATCAAACACAGTGATATATTCATATGAGCTGAAAGGTCAGACTCTCAGCTGTAATTTGAGAGCATTCACGTCCAAATCAGAGAAAAGGTTTAGGAGTTACAGCTCTTTAAAGTGGAGCAGCCTCTTTGTCAGGGGCTCAAAAGTTTTTGGACAGTTGCTTCAAAAGCTATTTCTTGAGCTGCGTGGGCTTTTCCCTCAGTAATCCATCATAACCTGAGCTGGTAAAAGGTTTTGACTTGATTCCAGGAGTTACATTTGTATTTGAACCTGAGAACAGAGGGGGTCATGGCATTTTAAACACCAACTAAAAAAATATTCTGGCCAAGTTTCACACCAACAGCTTTTAAACTGACTGATTTTTTGAGGATCAAAAAAGTAAAAACAGCGAAAAGTACGCTTTTGGACCCTAGGGTGCCCAGAGGATAAAAAAAAAAAAAAGCATGTTATTTTACAAACGGCCTCAGTGTGTGTTAGCTTAGCACATGAGAAATATGATGTGGTGCCCACTTTTTGCAAAAGTTAGGAAAAAAAATTGCTTCTACCAGTGTTTAATCAGGCAGAAAATGAAATAAAAATGTTCAGTTTTGAATGAAGATCTGGAGCTAGGCTGCTAGCTATGGGCTACTAGCTATATAAGCTGGTAGCTTGAAATAAGCTAATCACCAGCACAGCAACACGCCCGAGACATGAGATTTAAGAGACAAAACACCTTAAGTCATTGTTGAACAACTACAAAAATATAGTACTAAATGTTTTTATAGTATGGTAGATGAACTTACCTCACATCTTTCATCAAACGCAGAAGCAGAAAAACTTTGTCCATTTGGTTTGACCTGGTTTAAAGCTGGGCGTAGCCACAGAGGACAGAGTCAGTTCTGTGAGACTGTAATAACTCTTACACTCCTGTTATTACACTGTTTATTAACACTGTCACTGTTAACTCTGGATATTTACACCAACACTGAAGGGAATTTTACTCTAACCTCAGTTTAGTAACTCTTGCCGTTGTTAAATTAACTATGAAAGAGTTCATTTTTACTGCCTCTGTGGTTTTTACTCTGCAGAGTTTACTGTGTGGTACAGGTCTGAGTCTGGTACAGGTCTTGGTTCTTTAGGAGTTTTAGTCCAAGTCTAATGTGACCTTTCTGTTGTTGAGGTCTGCAGCTTGTGGTGAACTCTGTATTTTCTCTCCTGAAGTCTTCTGGTTCTGGTGGACCTAGACTCTGATGGACCTATGGATGTTGTGAAGGGTTTTTCTCTCCAGTCTAAGGATCGTCTGGGTCACTTCCATTGAGAGACTGCATGTTGTGATTTCACAGAAACAGCTTTCAAATACAAATGTAACTCCTGGAATCAAGTCAAAACCTTTTACCAGCTCAGGTTATGATCGATTACTGAGGGAAAAGCCCACGCAGCTCAAGAAATAGCTTTTGAAGCAACTGTCCAAAAACTTTTGAGCCCCTGACAAAGAGGCTGCTCCACTTTAAAGAGCTGTAACTCCTAAACCTTTTCTCTGATTTGGACGTGAATGCTCTCAAATTACAGCTGAGAGTCTGACCTTTCAGCTCATATGAATATATCACTGTGTATCTTTTGGTTTACAGCTAAAATAACCAAACGTGTGTCAGTGTCCAAATACTTATGGACTTGACTGTAAATAAAGACTAAGTGGCACTTGTTTCCACAGGTCTGGCTCTGCACGGCTGCTCATCTACAGAGGTAACAGCAGCAGCAATCACAGCATTATTAGGGTTTAATTAAAAAATGCAAATTATTGATAATAATTTCAATATTCTGCTCTTTTGAAAGAGAAGAAGAAAGAGAAGGGTCCAACTTCAACAAAAAACAAAGAGAACATGAAGCATCTGTCCAACAGGAAACCAAATATCACACTGCATTAGAACCAGAGACAGGGACAGGACAGGAGACAGAGACAAGTGTTGGACTAAAGACAGGACAGGAGACAGAGACAAGTGTTGGACCAAAGACAGGACAGGAGACAGAGACAAGTGTTGGACTAAAGACAGGACAGGAGACAGAGACAAGTGTTGGACTAAAGACAGGACAGGAGACAGAGACAAGTGTTGGACCAAAGACAGGACAGGAGACAGAGACAAGTGTTGGACTAAAGACAGGACAGGAGACAGAGACAAGTGTTGGACTAAAGACAGGACAGGAGACAGAGACAAGTGTTGGACCAAAGACAGGACAGGAGACAGAGACAAGTGTTGGACTAAAGACAGGACAGGAGACAGAGACAAGTGTTGGACCAAAGACAGGACAGGAGACAGAGACAAGTGTTGGACCAAAGACAGGACAGGAGACAGAGACAAGTGTTGGACCAAAGACAGGACAGGAGACAGAGACAAGTGTTGGACCAAAGACAGGACAGGAGACAGAGACAAGTGTTGGACCAAAGACAGGACAGGAGACAGAGACAAGTGTTG
Source organism: Bostrychus sinensis (assembly GCA_020698575.1). NCBI lineage: Eukaryota > Metazoa > Chordata > Actinopteri > Gobiiformes > Eleotridae > Bostrychus > Bostrychus sinensis. The sequence continues at coordinate 1,013,248 of CM036248.1, forward strand.
GACTAAAGACAGGACAGGAGACAGAGACAAGTGTTGGACCAAAGACAGGACAGGAGACAGAGACAAGTGTTGGACCAAAGACAGGACAGGAGACAGAGACAAGTGTTGGACTAAAGACAGGACAGGAGACAGAGACAAGTGTTGGACTAAAGACAGGACAGGAGACAGAGACAAGTGTTGGACCAAAGACAGGACAGGAGACAGAGACAAGTGTTGGACCAAAGACAGGACAGGAGACAGAGACAAGTGTTGGACTAAAGACAGGACAGGAGACAGAGACAAGTGTTGGACCAAAGACAGGACAGGAGACAGAGACAAGTGTTGGACCAAAGACAGGACAGGAGACAGAGACAAGTGTTGGACCAAAGACAGGACAGGAGACAGAGACAAGTGTTGGACCAAAGACAGGACAGGAGACAGAGACAAGTGTTGGACTAAAGACAGGACAGGAGACAGAGACAAGTGTTGGACTAAAGACAGGACAGGAGACAGAGACAAGTGTTGGACTAAAGACAGGACAGGAGACAGAGACAAGTGTTGGACTAAAGACAGGACAGGAGACAGAGACAAGTGTTGGACTAAAGACAGGACAGGAGACAGAGACAAGTGTTGGACTAAAGACAGGACAGGAGACAGAGACAAGTGTTGGACTAAAGACAGGACAGGAGACAGAGACAAGTGTTGGACTAAAGACAGGACAGGAGACAGAGACAAGTGTTGGACCAAAGACAGGACAGGAGACAGAGACAAGTGTTGGACCAAAGACAGGACAGGAGACAGAGACAAGTGTTGGACCAAAGACAGGACAGGAGACAGAGACAAGTGTTGGACCAAAGACAGGACAGGAGACAGAGACAAGTGTTGGACCAAAGACAGGACAGGAGACAGAGACAAGTGTTGGACTAAAGACAGGACAGGAGACAGAGACAAGTGTTGGACCAAAGACAGGACAGGAGACAGAGACAAGTGTTGGACCAAAGACAGGACAGGAGACAGAGACAAGTGTTGGACCAAAGACAGGACAGGAGACAGAGACAAGTGTTGGACTAAAGACAGGACAGGAGACAGAGACAAGTGTTGGACTAAAGACAGGACAGGAGACAGAGACAAGTGTTGGACTAAAGACAGGACAGGAGACAGAGACAAGTGTTGGACCAAAGACAGGACAGGAGACAGAGACAAGTGTTGGACCAAAGACAGGACAGGAGACAGAGACAAGTGTTGGACCAAAGACAGGACAGGAGACAGAGACAAGTGTTGGACTAAAGACAGGACAGGAGACAGAGACAAGTGTTGGACCAAAGACAGGACAGGAGACAGAGACAAGTGTTGGACCAAAGACAGGACAGGAGACAGAGACAAGTGTTGGACCAAAGACAGGACAGGAGACAGAGACAAGTGTTGGACTAAAGACAGGACAGGAGACAGAGACAAGTGTTGGACTAAAGACAGGACAGGAGACAGAGACAAGTGTTGGACTAAAGACAGGACAGGAGACAGAGACAAGTGTTGGACCAAAGACAGGACAGGAGACAGAGACAAGTGTTGGACTAAAGACAGGACAGGAGACAGAGACAAGTGTTGGACCAAAGACAGGACAGGAGACAGAGACAAGTGTTGGACCAAAGACAGGACAGGAGACAGAGACAAGTGTTGGACCAAAGACAGGACAGGAGACAGAGACAAGTGTTGGACTAAAGACAGGACAGGAGACAGAGACAAGTGTTGGACTAAAGACAGGACAGGAGACAGAGACAAGTGTTGGACCAAAGACAGGACAGGAGACAGAGACAAGTGTTGGACTAAAGACAGGACAGGAGACAGAGACAAGTGTTGGACTAAAGACAGGACAGGAGACAGAGACAAGTGTTGGACCAAAGACAGGACAGGAGACAGAGACAAGTGTTGGACCAAAGACAGGACAGGAGACAGAGACAAGTGTTGGACTAAAGACAGGACAGGAGACAGAGACAAGTGTTGGACCAAAGACAGGACAGGAGACAGAGACAAGTGTTGGACCAAAGACAGGACAGGAGACAGAGACAAGTGTTGGACCAAAGACAGGACAGGAGACAGAGACAAGTGTTGGACTAAAGACAGGACAGGAGACAGAGACAAGTGTTGGACTAAAGACAGGACAGGAGACAGAGACAAGTGTTGGACCAAAGACAGGACATGAGACAGAGACAAGTGTTGGACCAAAGACAGGACAGGAGACAGAGACAAGTGTTGGACCAAAGACAGGACAGGAGACAGAGACAAGTGTTGGACCAAAGACAGGACAGGAGACAGAGACAAGTGTTGGACTAAAGACAGGACAGGAGACAGAGACAAGTGTTGGACTAAAGACAGGACAGGAGACAGAGACAAGTGTTGGACCAAAGACAGGACAGGAGACAGAGACAAGTGTTGGACCAAAGACAGGACAGGAGACAGAGACAAGTGTTGGACTAAAGACAGGACAGGAGACAGAGACAAGTGTTGGACCAAAGACAGGACAGGAGACAGAGACAAGTGTTGGACCAAAGACAGGACAGGAGACAGAGACAAGTGTTGGACCAAAGACAGGACAGGAGACAGAGACAAGTGTTGGACCAAAGACAGGACAGGAGACAGAGACAAGTGTTGGACCAAAGACAGGACAGGAGACAGAGACAAGTGTTGGACCAAAGACAGGACAGGAGACAGAGACAAGTGTTGGACCAAAGACAGGACAGGAGACAGAGACAAGTGTTGGACTAAAGACAGGACAGGAGACAGAGACAAGTGTTGGACTAAAGACAGGACAGGAGACAGAGACAAGTGTTGGACCAAAGACAGGACAGGAGACAGAGACAAGTGTTGGACCAAAGACAGGACATGAGACAGAGACAAGTGTTGGACCAAAGACAGGACAGGAGACAGAGACAAGTGTTGGACCAAAGACAGGACAGGAGACAGAGACAAGTGTTGGACCAAAGACAGGACAGGAGACAGAGACAAGTGTTGGACCAAAGACAGGACAGGAGACAGAGACAAGTGTTGGACCAAAGACAGGACAGGAGACAGAGACAAGTGTTGGACCAAAGACAGGACAGGAGACAGAGACAAGTGTTGGACCAAAGACAGGACAGGAGACAGAGACAAGTGTTGGACCAAAGACAGGACAGGAGACAGAGACAAGTGTTGGACTAAAGACAGGACAGGAGACAGAGACAAGTGTTGGACCAAAGACAGGACAGGAGACAGAGACAAGTGTTGGACTAAAGACAGGACAGGAGACAGAGACAAGTGTTGGACTAAAGACAGGACAGGAGACAGAGACAAGTGTTGGACTAAAGACAGGACAGGAGACAGAGACAAGTGTTGGACCAAAGACAGGACAGGAGACAGAGACAAGTGTTGGACTAAAGACAGGACAGGAGACAGAGACAAGTGTTGGACTAAAGACAGGACAGGAGACAGAGACAAGTGTTGGACTAAAGACAGGACAGGAGACAGGAACCCGGTGATGATGACGTCATTCACCGTCGTATATTGTTCGAGGAATGTAACCCCGCTCTCCAGATGCACAATCTGCTTTTCCTTTTCCTCGCTCTGGATACGGAGCGCCTTAACTTCTTCAACCAGCTCCAAGATATTTCTTTGCTGTAACCAAACAGCGGAGACTTCTTCTGTGAGAAAGTCCAACAATCTTTTAATGTCGTTAACCTCATCATATGTCACGATCTTTTTTGGACCCATTCTGCTGGGCTTCAGATTGTTTATGGCAGGGCTGTCAAACTCATTTTCACTGAGGGCCACATCAGCATAATGGTTGCCCTCAAAGGGCCACATCAAGGGCCGGAACCAGAGGGGCGTAAGTGGCATTTTGGGCGAAAATGAGTTCTATATCAAATTAAAGGTCTTGATGAGCTCTATCTAGTGGTGCCAAAAAGACGCATCAGAAATCAACCTGTATTGAATAAAGCAACAAAACAACAAAGACATAACACAAAAGTTTGAGCATTGTTTGGAGCCAGAGGGGCGTATGTCCACTTACGCCCTTCTGGCTCTGAACAATACAAGAGTCTACAGTATTTTTCAGAGCCAGAAGGGCGTAAGTGTAGGTGGTGCCCCTAAACAGTCTGAGGCAGAAGAGATTTTGATTAATATTATGAAGCAAACTGATGAATCTTGTGAAGAAGTTGAAGATGAAGAGATGTTTTTGAATGCTGTTCCTCACTTGAGTGATGGAGGTAAGACACCATGGGTGTTTCTCAAAACCCAGGTACCTTGCCTTGATGACATCACAGGAAGCATCTACACCATCTCCTGTCGCCCAAGGTGTGTTCCAATGTTCATGTCCTTCACCAGGCAGGTGTCTCCCGTTTGGCTAACTGTGGCTAATTCACCAAGGAAACACCAATGGATTCTTCGTTGCCTTGCATCAGACAAAATCACCCATAATGCACTGCAGCCTTTTTGAGAAAAACGGCAGGACTTTGACGTGTGATACTTTCAAAAACTTAATAAGGAAGGCAAGGCAAGGCACCTGGGCTTTGAGAAACACCCCATGCCTTGTTAGCCTAGCCTTGTTAGCCTAGCCTTGTTAGCCTAGCCTGGCATGGCTACCTTTGTCTTGGTCTAATCTGGCAGACAGGCAGACAATGGACAGGAGGGGGATGCCAACACACAAAGAGGAAGAAAAAGACAGAGAAATGTTGACAAGTGGAAAAAGAACAGATGTAAGAGGTTAAGAAATTCTGGCCAAAGCTACATGAATTCACATGGCAGGAAGGAGGATGAGGGCGAAGAACTGCACTTTCTGTCGCTACAAATGCAATGAAAAATTCCTTGAGGAAGTGAGGGAAAAAATATTTGAATATTATTGGGAGATGGGAGATGCAGTGAGACTGAAAGACTTCATGGTCAATCATGTTGTCAAAAGAGATAAAAGAAATGGAAAAAAAATTTCAAGAAGAAATCATACATTTGAGTAATGTTTAACCTCAGACGGAAGACAGTGCAGGGTATGCAAGGCTTGTTTTTTCTGAAGACCCTTGATGTGTCAGAGAAATTTGCAAGGTCAGCTGACAGCCACACCTCAACCTTCCAAAAACTGACGCTGGCACAACCAGAGGCACCAGAACCACACGCCCAGATCAGTGTATGAAAGTCCTCCAGGGATCAGTGCCTTAAACTAAAAAGACCTACTCACCCTGTGCAGCAACGGGACTAGGGCTGCACGATATGGAGAAAATATGCGATATTCAATAACTATGTTGAAAATTGCGATAACGATATTATTGCGATATTTGAAAACAGAGCCTAATTTTCGAACATAGTAAGTTAAATTCACTACATTTCACAAAAATGTAAGTTCCTGTATTTACAAGTCAAAACAGCCACAAAATCCAAACTTAACACAGACTAAACCAGGAATAAAACAAGGCTAAGCTGTGACTAAATTAATTAAATTACCACTAAAACTGGACTTAATGATTAGATAGATAGATAGTTTATTGTCACATGCACAAAAAGTACAGTGAAATTCTGTTTGGAGCAAGCCTCTGGGCCGCAGCCACTGTGAGCACGATTCTTCAGTGTAAATCTCTGTCAGATAGAAGACCACAGCATTATTGCCATATATTTAGATTCTTGCGATATGGATATTGTGTTTGCTGATTTTGCGATATATTGTGCAGCCCTAAATGGGAGTATTCCTTACTATTATGCAGAGTTCTCTAACACTCTAACACAGTGGGCAGTGAGTGAACAGAGAGCTAAAGTGAACTGAAAAGTACAATGTGTAAAAAGCAAGAGAACTGAAATTAAACTGTTTGAAATGAAATGTTAAACAGTTTTAAATGACATACATGAATGTGAACTCATGAATGAGAATTGAAATTTAACATGTTTGAAATTGCATAGGAAGGCAATGGCCAGGCTAAATTGGAATGGAACTAAATAGAAAAGTGCAAAGAGTAACAAAGCAGAATGTGTCTATTGTATACAGTATTTTAAATAATATGAAAAATGAATTACTTATGAAGTTAGAGTGTTTTTAACCAATAATTTCTGCACTTGATCAGCAGATACGCCCTATTTGTCTTTAGAAGAATTGGAAATGTTTGGTGCCAAAAAGGCGTATCTGATGTTTTTGCCATATTTTTAAGATTTTACAAGGTTTTAGAATATGTTCATTGTGTTAATATGCCATAATATTTTTACTTAAGTACTAACTCATATAAGAATGTATGTGGTTGCAATGTTGTGGTTCAAGGTTAATAAATACAGTTGATTGAAGTGTGGTCAAAATTTTGTTTTGGCTCTGCTGTAAAGTTTGTCAAATGCCACTTACGCCCCTCTGGTTCCAAGCCCTCGAGTCATGTAACTGTAAGACAGAGTATAAACCAGGGGTCAAACTCAATCAGAGCTGGGGCCAAAATTAGAAAACCAGTCTTGGTCGTGGGCTGAATAAGAGAATTGTATAAATAATAAAGCCAGCCTCTGTATTTTTGTTCTCAGTTAGGCTTTTTAACATAGAATAATACTTCCCCACAGAACTACAGGGGGAGATTTGTGGTTTTAAGGGGCTTTGTAGTTTTGTTTTAAATCAGAACTTAGAACTCAACAAATAACAACAAATAGGCCACAGACTACTGACTAACACTGGCCAATTATTTATGAAGTATTATTTACTGCCACAGTTACCCTAACTCCTCATATAACACAGGTGTTTTCATCAGCTCCACTCTGTTTTACTGTGACAGTGCACTACAGCAGAGAAATATTTAGGTGCATGTCATGCTCCTGATGTAAGCCCAGCACAACTTTAATCTGAGTCAGCTCCTACACACAAACACGTATTATAGGCTTATTTAACATTTATTGAGCAAACTGCTGTCCACCTCTCTGTCCTCTGCAGGACTCTGTCCACCTCTCTGTCCTCTGCAGGACTCTGTCCTCCACAGGACTCTGTCCTCTGCAGGACACAGTGTGAGCAGGATGAGACCTGTTTCTGGGCAGGTTTAGCTCGCTGTGTGTTAATGAGTGCATTAGAGCACAAGCAGCGACAGAGAGAAAGGAAAAAGAGCGACGGAGGGCAGTGCTGTGAATGAACTGAGACAACTCTCTGCTGATAACTTGGTTTTACTGACACAACTTGGTTTTCTGTTTTTAAAGACGTGGTTTGTAAAGGAGATGTTCTTACACTGCTGTGTGGTTGGAGCGTGGTTTTATTGCTGCTACATGAGCTCAACAAACAAAGTGTAGAGCGTTTACAGAGAGTCCCACGTGTTTAAGAAGCTCCTGCTCTCACTGAGACCTCACTTCACATTTCTTTTGTGGAAAGTTAAATTTCCTGTTGGAGAATCCTTCACTCTCTCTCTGCTCCTGCGGTTCGTTAAACGTCGCTCGCTAAAACAGCGGGGGAGGGGCAGTGCCGGTGCGGCGCCGCTTCTACAGTGCATTATGGGAGATGTAGTTCAAACAGATCGAGCACAATATATCGGCAGGCCATTATTAATATAAAATGGAAATGATCTCGCGGGCCAAAAGAAATTATCCTGCGGGCCTTGAGTGTGACACATGTGGTTTATGGTGAAGCGATCAGCTGTTAGCTTTTAGCTTAGTAGCTAGTTCACTTGCAGGCAATTTGCTCCACTCCCGTTTACTCAGTCTGCAATTCAGATTCTTACAGGCAGGGTACAATATACGGCTCCAACACATAGTTCACTTTCCATCATCCAAAATCAGTGGTTGATTTATCCAGTAAATTGGTCAAAAGTCCCAAACATCAGAGCACACAAACAGACAAATTGAGGTCATTCTGACCTCAAGGACAAGGCGTGAAAGGGAAGACAGTACCAATGTGCATTACTCATCCATTTGAAAATAGAAAATGGTTTATTTGTAATTTTTTCATTATTATTTTTTGCCAGTGCCATTTTGACAAAATGCAAAACGCTGCTAGCATAGACCATGACAAACTTTATATTTACCAAAATACATACTTGCACCGCCAGCATTCAAAAGTGACCAAAACATCAGCCAGAAAGGAACTGAGGTCTGTGGTCACCTCCTGCAGAACCACTCCTTTACTGGAGGTGTCTTGCTAATTCCCTATAACTTCCAGCTGTGGTCTGTTCCATTTGCACAACAGCAGTGAAACCGATGTCAGTGCTGCTTCCTCAGTGGACACAGTTTGATTTCACAGAAGTGTGACTGACTCTGAGTTACATTGTGTTGTTTAAGTGTTCCCTTTATTTTTTTGAGCAGTGAGTATTGTTATTCCTGATGTCGCAGGTGTCTCAGAAAAATTGAGAAAAGTGCTCTCCAAAAACAGAATCCCTGTGTATTTCAAAGCCAGGTCTGCTCTCAGACAGCGGCTGCTCCTGCCCCAGGACCACTCTGCTGAACGCTGCAGGAGTCTCTGCAGTGAGGAGACACCTGGACACAGGTGAGACCTCAGGACAGGACTCTGCAGTGTTTACTTCTACAGCAGTAAAAACCTGTACAACAGCTCCCCCATGAGGCCAGGAGTCTCCTGTAAAACAGATTCTGAATCTCAGTGGGACTGTCCTGCTTAGATAAAGGCTCAAATAAAAAAATAAAAACAGCAACATCAGCACAGTTGTCAGGAGCAGAAGGTCACAGACACAGAAAGGAGAGGGTTCCAGACGGGCGTAAAGGACACGCCCTCACTGAACGTGGGGGCAGGGTCTAACACATCATCTGTCTGCTGCTTACAACACTGTTAAAGGCTGTACCTCAGATATTTGTTGTGTGTTTTAACACTGCCAGGTTTGTTCCTCCTGTCACATGAACACTGTGTGACCCATTCACCGTCCCCACACTTCACCTGGAACTGTCCTGGGCCTGGCTGTCCTGCATTTGTCCAACCATGTCCATTCAGCTGTGGCTGATTAAACAGAGTCTCAGATTCATTTTTAAAAACATTTCCAGCTGTTTTTGGCAGCATTTGGGAACAAAGGAAGTGCGCTCCTCATAAGGAAGGATCTCTGTAGCTCACATTGAACTGCATTCTTCTGACTCCACAGCAGCAGATGGCAGCACTGAGTCCTGGTGGTGGTTGACATTTCCTCTTCTGAAAATGTTTGAAGACATCACCTCTCCATCAGTGGCCTGCAGTAAAAGCAACTTTCTGTGTGATCTCTGTGAAACATCAGTGACTCGTTTCCCAAACTGTGGTGTTTTAAAAACCAAAACAGAACTCAGATCTTCTTTATCACAAAACAACACCAATATGTTAAAGATTGGCAAATCTTGGTAAAAACAACATTTTCTGATGGACATCATTTTGAAAAATGTCCGCCATCTTGGATTTTTGTGTGGCAAAGACTGATATCTGAAACTCTACCACTGTGCCAGATTTCTCGCTTGTATCACAGTTCTGTAATATTTTTGATTTTATTCGCTGTGAGTTTTAGTGGAATCTGAGGCTTCATGAGCAGAGAATGTGTGCAGGTAAACACAGGTCACATGTTCACAAACACAACAACAACAAACATTTACTGCAGCTGAGTAAATCTGAGACAAAGGCACAGAGGAGATGTCTCGGTCTGTGTAACTTTGTTCAAGAGATTTTCATTTGAGAAACAAAAATCAAAAAATGAACATTTAGGACATAATTGAATATTTATTTGTAGTTTAATAGTTTTCTGGGAGCTGGAAGTTGACGGTGTTTGGCACAGGAGGTAAAGCTCTGCCTGACTCAGACTCAGTGAAACCTGAGGAACCTTCTCTGATGTTCCTCCCTCGCTCTGTGCTGCTCAAACACCGTCAGACCTCAGTACTCACTGTTCTACAGGAAACCTGGCTTTAACTTTACAAACAAACAAACTAAATGACACATACTTGTTGTTGTAAACAAGTGTGTATCTACAGGAGAGAAGCAGCTCCAGGAGCTGTTTCTGTTCATTTGTTAAATTTAATAACTTTAATATTTTCATTGTTCTGTGTTCAGACCAGGACCAGGACCAGGACCAGGACCAGGACCAGGGCCAGGACCAGGTGGACCCTGCAGGTGGTGTATCTGACCCAGGACCTGGGCTGAGGTGGAACTGTGTTCTGTGTGCAGTGAGTTTGGGGCCGCGCTGCTGTCGGGCCCCGAGCTGAGTCACCTCCAGAGTCCTCTCAGAGTCCTGAGCCTGCAGGGTCCACCTGGTCCTGGTCCTGGTCCTGGTCCTGGTCTGAATACAGAACAATGAAAATATTAAAGTTATTAAATTGAACACATGAGCAGGAGCAGCTCCTGGAGCTGCTTCTCTCTGCTGTAAACTCTTTCCAGCGCACAGAGGAGGAACATCAGAGAAGGTTCCTCAGGTTTCACTGAGTCTGAGGCCACACTGGCTACTGCCCTTGGGGTTTAGAGAACATTGTTTCTGCTGCTGCAGCACTGATCGTGTTTCAGTTTTAAGCCAAGCTGAATTATAGATAATAATATAATCTACAAAGCTTTAATCTAAGCTAACGTTTTGAGTTGGTTTCTTGTGTCTTTGACACTTTCTGTGCTCAGTGCTGAAGCGTCAGTAAGCTTCTGTCATGTTGGCAAATGAATGGACTTTAATGTAGCTACGTTTGTGATTGTTCAGCAACTTTAAAAGTAATCAAGTATCTGAGTAATTTTACTGTGTAAGTATTTTGATTCCTATTTGAGTGTTTTGATGACAGAATTATTGAATTTGTTAAATCTTTCTGTGTTTATGGAAACCCTCGGTATCTGACTGTGTTTAATGTTTATGTTCAATGATATGATCAGGATTTATTATGGCTGTTTGTAAATAGTTATGGTTATAATAATGAATCTATTTATGGCAGTTATAGTGATGAAGTGTATATTGGTATAATGTGTATCATGAGATGAGTACAGATGTGTATATGCACATATTCTGCAGGTTAGGTTTTTGTTTTTGGACTTGGATAGTGATCTTTAGCTCCTCCACAAGATGGCGCCCTGTCCCGCTCTCCCTGTGCAGGAGACAAACTGACTTCCTGTGGTGCTGCTGCTCATCACAGATCTGTGGATGTGGACGCTGCCACGCTCTGTGATGTTCGAGGGAATTTTTTTGGAATGTCGTGTTCTTTTTCTTGTTAATAAAGACTCCAATCAGTTTCTTTTATCTTTTTGTCTTTTATTGGCATAAACCAAACTACAGAGCTCTGGGTTGGATCTGTCCCTGCCGCCTACGTCTTACTCAGGGCTTACGCTGGGCGTCCAACAACGACCGTCCCTATCTCACTGAATATATCCCAGGCTCAACTTCATACCACCCACTCCATATATGGGCATAGTCCAGGATCTGAACCAGTTCTCAGGCAGAGCAGTGCGAGTTGTAAAGGAGGGGCTGTTATCACTTCTGCTCCACAGATATTCAGCTTTCATCACTCTGTCCTTCATGCGGCGTCTTGAGTCTGGGTCAGATTCTGGTCACATGATTAGTTCAGATACATTTCTTCACATTAAAACAGTATTTCAGTTTATACTTGATCATGTTCAAAACACATACAACAGGAACCATCAGAACAAATTCTGTCGTCTGTTGTTGTCTGACCACTTTAATACACTCCAGAAACATAAAAAACATACACGGGTTCTGTGTTTTCATTCATACTTCAACAACCTTCTGATAAATAATAATCCTCCTCAGTCCCAGCCCAACCTGTTACATTAATGTTCATGTTTTTGTACTAAGCATCAAATTAAAAAATTACAGTTATTTTTTTTTTTTTTAATTCAAGACAACAAAAAAGAAACATTTTTTAATCATTTTTTTATTTTTGTTTCTCAAACAAAAGTCAAAAGGACACAGAGCTGTCTCCTCTGCTGTGAGTCTGGTGAATGCCGCCCCCTGCTGGTGGAACACTGAACTGAAACCTTTTCATTTTTAATATTTCACTTCCAGAAAACAAACAAAACTGACAAAACATTAAACACAACACTCACTTTATATTTGTGTGGACATGACTTCATTAAAATGAAAAAAAAATCAATATGAGTTTAATATTTCTGTAAAGATAAAAGTACAAAGTTACCAGTAAAGTACTGAGTACACAGCAGTAGTATAATTACTGTAGAATATTTAACCCACTCCACTGAAACATAACCCTCCCTTGTGAAGCTCTGCAGTCACAGTGATGTTATTTATGAACACATGACTGATGTTATTTATGAACACATGACTGATGTTATTTATGAACACATGACTGATGTTATTTATGAACACATGACTGATGTTATTTATGAACACATGACTGATGTTATTTATGAACACGTGACTGATGTTATTTATGAACACGTGACTGATGTTATTTATGAACACATGACTGATGTTATTTATGAACACATGACTGATGTTATTTATGAACACATGACTGATGTTATTTATGAACACGTGACTGATGTTATTTATGAACACGTGACTGATGTTATTTATGAACACGTGACTGATGTTATTTATGAACACGTGACTGATGTTATTTATGAACACATGACTGATGTTATTTATGAACACATGACTGATGTTATTTATGAACACATGACTAATGTTATTTATGAACACATGACTGATGTTATTTATGAACACATGACTAATGTTATTTATGAACACATGACTGATGTTATTTATGAACACATGACTGATGTTATTTATGAACACATGACTGATGTTATTTATGAACACATGACTGATGTTATTTATGAACACATGACTGATGTTATTTATGAACACATGACTGATGTTATTTATGAACACATGACTGATGTTATTTATGAACACATGACTGATGTTATTTATGAACACATGACTAATGTTATTTATGAACACATGACTGATGTTATTTATGAACACATGACTGATGTTATTTATGAACACATGACTGATGTTATTTATGAACACATGACTGATGTTATTTATGAACACATGACTGATGTTATTTATGAACACATGACTGATACTGCAGGGTTAGAAGAAGTGTGGTAAGTTTGGTCTGGGGTCAAAGGTCAGTACTGCTGTGTACTTTTATACTGCGGAACATCAAAGTACTGCTGTGTACTTTTATACTGCGGAACATCAAAGTACTGCTGTGTACTTTTATACTGCGGAACATCAAAGTACTGCTGTGTACTTTTATACTGCGGAACATCAAAGTACTGCTGTGTACTTTTATACTGCGGAACATCAAAGTACTGCTGTGTACTTTTATACTGCGGAACATCAAAGTACTGCTGTGTACTTTTATACTGCGGAACATCAAAGTACTGCTGTGTACTTTTATACTGCGGAACATCAAAGTACTGCTGTGTACTTTTATACTGCGGAACATCAAAGTACTGCTGTGTACTTTTATACTGCGGAACATCAAAGTACTGCTGTGTACTTTTATACTGCGGAACATCAAAGTACTGCTGTGTACTTTTATACTGCGGAACATCAAAGTACTGCTGTGTACTTTTATACTGCGGAACATCAAAGTACTGCTGTGTACTTTTATACTGCGGAACATCAAAGTACTGCTGTGTACTTTTATACTGCGGAACATCAAAGTACTGCTGTGTACTTTTATACTGCGGAACATCAAAGTACTGCTGTGTACTTTTATACTGCGGAACATCAAAGTACTGCTGTGTACTTTTATACTGCGGAACATCAAAGTACTGCTGTGTACTTTTATACTGCGGAACATCAAAGTACTGCTGTGTACTTTTATACTGCGGAACATCAAAGTACTGCTGTGTACTTTTATACTGCGGAACATCAAAGTACTGCTGTGTACTTTTATACTGCGGAACATCAAAGTACTGCTGTGTACTTTTATACTGCGGAACATCAAAGTACTGCTGTGTACTTTTATACTGCGGAACATCAAAGTACTGCTGTGTACTTTTATACTGCGGAACATCAAAGTACTGCTGTGTACTTTTATACTGCGGAACATCAAAGTACTGCTGTGTACTTTTATACTGCGGAACATCAAAGTACTGCTGTGTACTTTTATACTGCGGAACATCAAAGTACTGCTGTGTACTTTTATACTGCGGAACATCAAAGTACTGCTGTGTACTTTTATACTGCGGAACATCAAAGTACTGCTGTGTACTTTTATACTGCGGAACATCAAAGTACTGTTGTGTACTTTTATACTGCGGAACATCAAAGTACTGCTGTGTACTTTTATACTGCGGAACATCAAAGTACTGTTGTGTACTTTTATACTGCGGAACATCAAAGTACTGCTGTGTACTTTTATACTGCGGAACATCAAAGTACTGCTGTGTACTTTTATACTGCGGAACATCAAAGTACTGCTGTGTACTTTTATACTGCGGAACATCAAAGTACTGCTGTGTACTTTTATACTGCGGAACATCAAAGTACTGCTGTGTACTTTTATACTGCGGAACATCAAAGTACTGCTGTGTACTTTTATACTGCGGAACATCAAAGTACTGCTGTGTACTTTTATACTGCGGAACATCAAAGTACTGCTGTGTACTTTTATACTGCGGAACATCAAAGTACTGCTGTGTACTTTTATACTGCGGAACATCAAAGTACTGCTGTGTACTTTTATACTGCGGAACATCAAAGTACTGCTGTGTACTTTTATACTGCGGAACATCAAAGTACTGCTGTGTACTTTTATACTGCGGAACATCAAAGTACTGCTGTGTACTTTTATACTGCGGAACATCAAAGTACTGCTGTGTACTTTTATACTGCGGAACATCAAAGTACTGCTGTGTACTTTTATACTGCGGAACATCAAAGTACTGCTGTGTACTTTTATACTGCGGAACATCAAAGTACTGCTGTGTACTTTTATACTGCGGAACATCAAAGTACTGCTGTGTACTTTTATACTGCGGAACATCAAAGTACTGCTGTGTACTTTTATACTGCGGAACATCAAAGTACTGCTGTGTACTTTTATACTGCGGAACATCAAAGTACTGCTGTGTACTTTTATACTGCGGAACATCAAAGTACTGCTGTGTACTTTTATACTGCGGAACATCAAAGTACTGCTGTGTACTTTTATACTGCGGAACATCAAAGTACTGCTGTGTACTTTTATACTGCGGAACATCAAAGTACTGCTGTGTACTTTTATACTGCGGAACATCAAAGTACTGCTGTGTACTTTTATACTGCGGAACATCAAAGTACTGCTGTGTACTTTTATACTGCGGAACATCAAAGTACTGCTGTGTACTTTTATACTGCGGAACATCAAAGTACTGCTGTGTACTTTTATACTGCGGAACATCAAAGTACTGCTGTGTACTTTTATACTGCGGAACATCAAAGTACTGCTGTGTACTTTTATACTGCGGAACATCAAAGTACTGCTGTGTACTTTTATACTGCGGAACATCAAAGTACTGCTGTGTACTTTTATACTGCGGAACATCAAAGTACTGCTGTGTACTTTTATACTGCGGAACATCAAAGTACTGCTGTGTACTTTTATACTGCGGAACATCAAAGTACTGCTGTGTACTTTTATACTGCGGAACATCAAAGTACTGCTGTGTACTTTTATACTGCGGAACATCAAAGTACTGCTGTGTACTTTTATACTGCGGAACATCAAAGTACTGCTGTGTACTTTTATACTGCGGAACATCAAAGTACTGCTGTGTACTTTTATACTGCGGAACATCAAAGTACTGCTGTGTACTTTTATACTGCGGAACATCAAAGTACTGCTGTGTACTTTTATACTGCGGAACATCAAAGTACTGCTGTGTACTTTTATACTGCGGAACATCAAAGTACTGCTGTGTACTTTTATACTGCGGAACATCAAAGTACTGCTGTGTACTTTTATACTGCGGAACATCAAAGTACTGCTGTGTACTTTTATACTGCGGAACATCAAAGTACTGCTGTGTACTTTTATACTGCGGAACATCAAAGTACTGCTGTGTACTTTTATACTGCGGAACATCAAAGTACTGCTGTGTACTTTTATACTGCGGAACATCAAAGTACTGCTGTGTACTTTTATACTGCGGAACATCAAAGTACTGCTGTGTACTTTTATACTGCGGAACATCAAAGTACTGCTGTGTACTTTTATACTGCGGAACATCAAAGTACTGCTGTGTACTTTTATACTGCGGAACATCAAAGTACTGCTGTGTACTTTTATACTGCGGAACATCAAAGTACTGCTGTGTACTTTTATACTGCGGAACATCAAAGTACTGCTGTGTACTTTTATACTGCGGAACATCAAAGTACTGCTGTGTACTTTTATACTGCGGAACATCAAAGTACTGCTGTGTACTTTTATACTGCGGAACATCAAAGTACTGCTGTGTACTTTTATACTGCGGAACATCAAAGTACTGCTGTGTACTTTTATACTGCGGAACATCAAAGTACTGCTGTGTAACTTTTATACTGCGGAACATCAAAGTACTGCTGTGTACTTTTATACTGCGTAACATCAAAGTACTGCTGTGTACTTTTATACTGCGGAACATCAAAGTACTGCTGTGTACTTTTATACTGCGGAACATCAAAGTACTGCTGTGTACTTTTATACTGCGGAACATCAAAGTACTGCTGTGTACTTTTATACTGCGGAACATCAAAGTACTGCTGTGTACTTTTATACTGCGGAACATCAAAGTACTGCTTGTGTACTTTTATACTGCGGAACATCAAAGTACTGCTGTGTACTTTTATACTGCGGAACATCAAAGTACTGTTGTGTACTTTTATACTGCGGAACATCAAAGTACTGCTGTGTACTTTTATACTGCGGAACATCAAAGTACTGCTGTGTACTTTTATACTGCGGAACATCAAAGTACTGCTGTGTACTTTTATACTGCGGAACATCAAAGTACTGCTGTGTACTTTTATACTGCGGAACATCAAAGTACTGCTGTGTACTTTTATACTGCGGAACATCAAAGTACTGCTGTGTACTTTTATACTGCGGAACATCAAAGTACTGCTGTGTACTTTTATACTGCGGAACATCAAAGTACTGCTGTGTACTTTTATACTGCGGAACATCAAAGTACTGCTGTGTACTTTTATACTGCGGAACATCAAAGTACTGCTGTGTACTTTTATACTGCGGAGCATCAAAGTACTGCTGTGTACTTTTATACTGCGGAGCATCAAAGTACTGCTGTGTACTTTTATACTGCGGAACATCAAAGTACTGTTGTGTACTTTTATACTGCGGAACATCAAAGTACTGTTGTGTACTTTTATACTGCGGAACATCAAAGTACTGCTGTGTACTTTTATACTGCGGCCATGATCCTGCGTCCTCTGCTTCTTTGTTAGAAAATACTTTTTACACCTGGCTTTCTGAATAAAAGATATTTATTTCGAGAGTCGCTTCTTTTGAAAAAAATGAAGCAAAAATGTCAGCTTCTGCCCTCAAATTTGTTCCAATCCATTCAAGTACGGAACTTTATGAACTGAGAACAGAAATTCCCAGTTTGTCACCAACAAATAAGAAGTTCGTTACCAAATGTAGGAAGTGCTTTCTTTGAGCTGTTCCAGCAGCTAACAGTGGCAAAGCATCATGGGAAACTGAAGGAAACCCTGCAGAGGACCAGAGCTCTGTCCCAGGACAGTTCCTGACCATAATCATGGATATAACCCTGAACGAAAACCTCCAAAGGTTTACTTTTACTTAAGTCACTTGTTTTCTACTCTTATTTAATAAACGTTGAGGATTTTCTTTAAAATTATTTTTCTTAGAGTTGTTTAAACTCCAGGCGCCTCCTACACTGTAAACATGCTCAAATTAATAAAAAAAAAAAAAAAAAGATTGGTGTATAATTAAAATATGTTAAACTTGCTACTTAATTAATTTTTTTAATTTTTTTAATGCATGTGTCCAATTTTCAACACATTATTATTTATTTTAATTATAATAATAATAACATAAATCTTTAAGCATAAGTATATATAGTTTTTACTTTGCTTTAGTATTATTTTTAATTTAGAATGAATATTTTCAACAATCCATCTGGACAACGATCAGAATTAACAAACGCATACAACATTTTCCCACTATTTTATAAAGATTACATGATTATAATCATCAATATCAGTAAAATTTAAAGATGGGGGCTTTATTATTATAATAATTTGTATATATTTATGCACTTTAAAAGTAATATCTTAAAATAAACTAATAATAAAACTCCTTTTCATTTGTTTCATTAAAGAAGCACAAAGGAAGTTATGTAAGTTTTTTATTGTTATTTCTTTATTTGTGCTGCGTAAAGACAAGACATTTAAAGCAGGAACTACAGTTCTATCCATGGAACTACAGTTCTATCCATGGAACTACAGTTCTATCCATGGAACTACAGTTCTATCCATGGAACTACAGTTCTATCCATGGAACTACAGTCCTATCCATGGAACTACAGTTCTATCCATGGAACTACAGTTCTATCCATGGAACTACAGTCCTATCCATGGAACTACAGTTCTATCCAAGGAACTACAGTTCTATCCATGGAACTACAGTTCTATCCATGGAACTACAGTCCTATCCATGGAACTACAGTTCTATCCATGGAACTACAGTTCTATCCATGGAACTACAGTTCTATCCATGGAACTACAGTCCTATCCATGGAACTACAGTTCTATCCATGGAACTACAGTTCTATCCATGGAACTACAGTTCTATCCATGGAACTACAGTTCTATCCAAGGAACTACAGTTCTATCCATGGAACTACAGTTCTATTCATGGAACTACAGTTCTATCCATGGAACTACAGTTCTATCCATGGAACTACAGTTCTATTCATGGAACTACAGTTCTATCCATGGAACTACAGTTCTATCCATGGAACTACAGTTCTATCCATGGAACTACAGTTCTATCCATGGAACTACAGTTCTATCCAAGGAACTACAGTTCTATCCATGGAACTACAGTTCTATCCATGGAACTACAGTCCTATCCATGGAACTACAGTTCTATCCATGGAACTACATGGAACTATAGTCCTATCCATGGAACTACAGTCCTATCCATGGAACTACAGTTCTATCCATGGAACTACAGTTCTATCCAAGGAACTACAGTTCTATCCATGGAACTACAGTTCTATCCAAGGAACTACAGTCCTATCCATGGAACTACAGTTCTATCCATGGAACTACAGTCCTATCCATGGAACTACAGTTCTATCCATGGAACTACATGGAACTATAGTCCTATCCATGGAACTACAGTCCTATCCATGGAACTACAGTCCTATCCATGGAACTACAGTTCTATCCATGGAACTACAGTTCTATCCATGGAACTACAGTTCTATCCAAGGAACTACAGTTCTATCCATGGAACTACAGTTCTATCCATGGAACTACAGTTCTATCCAAGGAACTACAGTCCTATCCAAGGAACTACAGTTCTATCCATGGAACTACAGTCCTATCCATGGAACTACAGTCCTATCCATGGAACTACAGTTCTATCCATGGAACTACAGTTCTATCCATGGAACTACAGTCCTATCCATGGAACTACAGTTCTATCCATGGAACTACAGTTCTATCCATGGAACTACAGTTCTATCCAAGGAACTACAGTCCTATCCATGGAACTACAGTTCTATCCATGGAACTACATGGAACTACAGTCCTATCCATGGAACTACAGTCCTATCCATGGAACTACAGTTCTACAGCTCAGGCTTCACTTATACAAAAAATATCTCTGGATTCCACAAATACACAACACAACACAACTGGCTGCCTAACGTCATTTTAAACAAAATAAAAAGGTTTTGATTTATCAGATTGTGTTTTGCGCAGCTGTTCCTGCTGCTGCCGTGTGCTCCGCCGTGTGCTCTGGTTCCGCACCGGGACGTTCTCCCAGCAACACCGCTGCGCCACAGTTCTCACACTGGCGCCGCTCGTGTGTGACCCTGTAACTGTAACTTCATCAGTTTTCCTCACCGGGATGTTGTCCTGCTCACGGGAAGCCAAACCGTACCCGGCTTTGTCCCGCGGTGTTCTTTCCCAGAAATCAAAAATAAGGCTGCTGTCTGATCCGCGGCGGTCCAGTGCGGTCCATGTGATCTGATTGTTTAAATCCAGAGCTACAGCACCAATCCTGCCAGGCCCAAGCTGTAGTTTGTGGAGCAGCTGGGTCCCGGTGAGACAGGTCCAACACAAACAAACAGCCGCGGTATCCGGGACCTGCCGTGCGGCATCATTTTTAAGAATTATCATAAAAAAGCGTTCTCATCAATAATCGCTGTAAATAATGTGACAACAGCAACTGCGGAGGCGTGGCTTGCTTTTGCGTCTGGGAGGAACTGGCACTGCCACTGTCAGGGCAGATGAATTTAAAAATCAAACAAAAGTAGAACATTCAATCTGCATTTGAGCTTAAACATAACAGGATCTGAAACAAGGGAAATCTAGGAATAAATTCACCACTTTGCCAACAGTAAAATGTTGGTATCCAGCAGCCATGACCCTGTTTTATTTTGAAACGTTCGCTTCCGGTTTCAATCTCAACGCATGCGCAGTGCTCTTGTTGTTGTCCAGGTCGGCCGCGGTCAGGGCACGAGTTCAAGCGGAAAGTGTTTGGTGCCATCAGGATTGAATCAGGAAACATCTTCAGAATGCACACAGTTTCTGAGCAGTTTAAAGTCTCGGTCTGAATGTAAAAAACATATCATCAATATTTTATCGCAGCGGTTGATTTACCACATGCTTTGATAACTAACATTAGCTAACTTTTCTTCTTACCAAGAACATGGCCTTGCATACGGCTGTAGTCAACTTTATGCCGTTGGAAAAGAAACTTACTCATATTTATATTTCAAAATTATTCTAGATATTTATAGAACGCTAAGTTAGTGTCGTCCACAGTGCACGTCCTGGACCACAGCACGTGCTAGTGTGTTAGCACCATAGCGGACATGCTAATGCTAGTCCGTTAGCACCGTAGCGGACATGCTAACGCTAGTCCGTTAGCACCGTAGCGGACATGCTAACGCTAGTCCGTTAGCACTGTAGCGGACATGCTAACGCTAGTCCGTTAGCACCGTAGCGGACATGCTAATGCTAGTGTGTTAGCACCATAGCGGACATGCTAATGCTAGTCCGTTAGCATCGTAGCGGACATGCTAACGCTAGTCCGTTAGCACCGTAGCGGACATGCTAACGCTAGTCCGTTAGCACCGTAGCGGACATGCTAATGCTAGTGTGTTAGCACCATAGCGGACATGCTAATGCTAGTGTGTTAGCACCGTAGCGGACATGCTAATGCTAGTCCGTTAGCACCATAGCGGACATGCTAATGCTAGCACAGCCAGCAGCATCAACAGGATCACATTTTCACAAACCTTAAAATGTGAGAATGTTGTATTTGTGTCTGTGCAGATGTTTGAGGACAGAGCAGCCTCTTATCAACCACCAAGACATTTGGGGAAAAACGTAAGTACAAATACTTATCTAAAATCAACTCTAGTTAAAGTACAACTGAAACTACTTTACTTGAGATAAAGTACAAAAGTTCATTATTAGAAATTTGCTAAAAAGAATGAAGTAAATACACAGTGTTGGAGTTCAGTGAGTTGGGTGTGAAATTAGATTTGTAGTGATTAAAATATAATTCTAACTTTATATATAGCTACTGTATGATGGAGTAGAAAGACCACACTAAAAAAAATATTTTTGAACTGCTATGAAAATAAAGTAGGAATTTTACCAGAATAAAGACACAATATTTTGAGATTTAAGTTGTAGAGAATCAAGCCAAGACCATATAAAAGTCTTATATTTTCGAGAATAAAGTTGTAATTTTATGAGAATAAAGTTGTAAGTGTACGTGAATAAAGGCATAATATGTGAGGACACTGGGGACACTGAGGACACTGGGGGACACTGAGGACACTGGGGGACACTGAGGACACTGGGGACACTGGGGACACTGAGGACACTGGGGGACACTGGGGACACTGGGGGACACTGAGGACACTGGGGGACACTGAGGACACTGAGGACACTGAGGACACTGGGGACACTGAGGACACTGAGGACACTGGGGGACACTGGGGACACTGAGGACACTGGGGACACTGAGGACACAGGAGACACTGGGGACACTGGGGACACTGAGGACACTAGGGGACACTGGGGACACTGAGGACACTGGGGACACTGAGGACACTGAGGACACTGGGGGACACTGGGGACACTGAGGACACTGGGGACACTGAGGACACTGGGGACACTGAGGACACAGGAGACACTGGGGACACTGGGGACACTGAGGACACTGGGGGACACTGAGGACACTGGGGGACACTGAGGACACTGGGGGACACTGAGGACACTGGGGACACTGAGGACACTGAGGACACTGGGGGACACTGAGGACACTGAGGACACTGGGGACACTGAGGACACTGAGGACACTGGGGGACACTGAGGACACAGGGGACACTGAGGACACTGAGGACACTGAGGACACAGGGGACACTGGGGACACTGATCATAGTTTAGTGCCAATAATGAAAGTTCACAGTGAATGTACAGAATGTGTTGCCCATGTTTCAGTTTCAGTTTGTGATAGGATTAAAGTTAATTTAATGAATGTAACAAAATGAAAATGAGCAGAAGATAACAGGAGCGTTTTAAAGACGGCACCAGAGGCCGTCCTCAGGTCCTTCAGCCTCTCCTTCATCAGGCTCACTGCTGTAGATCTGTATCCTTCCAGATGTTACTAACCCACAGATGTTACTAACCCACAGATGTTACTAACCCACAGATGTTACTAACCACAGATGTTACTAACCCACAGATGTTACTAACCACAGATGTTACTAACCCACAGATGTTACTAACCACAGATGTTACTAACCCACAGATGTTACTAACCACAGATGTTACTAACCCACAGATGTTACTAACCACAGATGTTACTAACCACAGATGTTACTAACCCACAGATGTTACTAACCCACAGATGTTACCAACCACAGATGTTACTAACCCACAGATGTTACTAACCACAGATGTTACTAACCCACAGATGTTACTAACCACAGATGTTACTAACCACAGATGTTACTAACCCACAGATGTTACTAACCCACAGATGTTACTAACCACAGATGTTACTAACCCACAGATGTTAGTAACCACAGATGTTACTAACCACAGATGTTACTAACCCACAGATGTTACTAATTCACAGATGTTACTAACTCACAGATGTTACTAACCACAGATGTTACTAACCCACAGATGTTACTAACCACAGATGTTACTAACCACAGATGTTACTAACTCACAGATGTTACTAACCCACAGATGTTACTAACCACAGATGTTACTAACCACAGATGTTACTAACCACAGATGTTACTAACCACAGATGTTACTAACCCACAGATGTTACTAACCACAGATGTTACTAACCCACAGATGTTACTAACCACAGATGTTACTAACCACAGATGTTACTAACCCACAGATGTTACTACCTCACAGATGTTACTAACTCACAGATGTTACTAACTCACAGATGTTACTAACCACAGATGTTACTAACCCACAGATGTTACTAACCCACAGATGTTACTAACCACAGATGTTACTAACCACAGATGTTACTAACCACAGATGTTACTAACCACAGATGTTACTAACCACAGATGTTACTAACCCACAGATGTTACTAACCACAGATGTTACTAACCCACAGATGTTACTAACTCACAGATGTTACTAACTCACAGATGTTACTAACCACAGATGTTACTAACCCACAGATGTTACTAACCACAGATGTTACTAACCCACAGATGTTCTAACCCACAGATGTTACTAACCACAGATGTTACTAACCCACAGATGTTACTAACCACAGATGTTACTAACCACAGATGTTACTAACCCACAGATGTTACTAACCCACAGATGTTACTAACCACAGATGTTACTAACCCACAGATGTTACTAACCACAGATGTTACTAACCACAGATGTTACTAACCCACAGATGTTACTAACTCACAGATGTTACTAACTCACAGATGTTACTAACCACAGATGTTACTAACCCACAGATGTTACTAACCACAGATGTTACTAACCACAGATGTTACTAACTCACAGATGTTACTAACCCACAGATGTTACTAACCACAGATGTTACTAACCACAGATGTTACTAACCACAGATGTTACTAACCCACAGATGTTACTAACCACAGATGTTACTAACCCACAGATGTTACTAACCACAGATGTTACTAACCACAGATGTTACTAACCCACAGATGTTACTAATTCACAGATGTTACTAACTCACAGATGTTACTAACCACAGATGTTACTAACCCACAGATGTTACTAACCACAGATGTTACTAACCACAGATGTTACTAACTCACAGATGTTACTAACCCACAGATGTTACTAACCACAGATGTTACTAACCACAGATGTTACTAACCACAGATGTTACTAACCACAGATGTTACTAACCCACAGATGTTACTAACCACAGATGTTACTAACCCACAGATGTTACTAACCACAGATGTTACTAACCACAGATGTTACTAACCCACAGATGTTACTACCTCACAGATGTTACTAACTCACAGATGTTACTAACTCACAGATGTTACTAACCACAGATGTTACTAACCCACAGATGTTACTAACCCACAGATGTTACTAACCACAGATGTTACTAACCACAGATGTTACTAACCACAGATGTTACTAACCCACAGATGTTACTAACCACAGATGTTACTAACCCACAGATGTTACTAACCACAGATGTTACTAACCCACAGATGTTACTAACTCACAGATGTTACTAACTCACAGATGTTACTAACCACAGATGTTACTAACCCACAGATGTTACTAACCACAGATGTTACTAACCCACAGATGTTTCTAACCCACAGATGTTACTAACCACAGATGTTACTAACCCACAGATGTTACTAACCACAGATGTTACTAACCACAGATGTTACTAACCCACAGATGTTACTAACCCACAGATGTTACTAACCACAGATGTTACTAACCCACAGATGTTACTAACCACAGATGTTACTAACCACAGATGTTACTAACCCACAGATGTTACTAACTCACAGATGTTACTAACTCACAGATGTTACTAACCACAGATGTTACTAACCCACAGATGTTACTAACCACAGATGTTACTAACCACAGATGTTACTAACTCACAGATGTTACTAACCCACAGATGTTACTAACCACAGATGTTACTAACCACAGATGTTACTAACCACAGATGTTACTAACCCACAGATGTTACTAACCACAGATGTTACTAACCCACAGATGTTACTAACCACAGATGTTACTAACCACAGATGTTACTAACCACAGATGTTACTAACTCACAGATGTTACTAACTCACAGATGTTACTAACTCACAGATGTTACTAACCACAGATGTTACTAACCCACAGATGTTACTAACCCACAGATGTTACTAACCCACAGATGTTACTAACCCACAGATGTTACTAACCACAGATGTTACTAACCACAGATGTTACTAACCCACAGATGTTACTAACCACAGATGTTACTAACCCACAGATGTTACTAACCACAGATGTTACTAACCCACAGATGTTACTAACCCACAGATGTTACTAACCACAGATGTTACTAACCCACAGATGTTACTAACCACAGATGTTACTAACCCACAGATGTAACTAACTCACAGATGTTACTAACTCACAGATGTTACTAACTCACAGATGTTACTAACCACAGATGTTACTAACCCACAGATGTTACTAACCCACAGATGTTACTAACCACAGATGTTACTAACCCACAGATGTTACTAACCACAGATGTTACTAACCACAGATGTTACTAACTCACAGATGTTACTAACTCACAGATGTTACTAACCCACAGATGTTACTAACCACAGATGTTACTAACCCACAGATGTTACTAACCCACAGATGTTACTAACCACAGATGTTACTAACCCACAGATGTTACTAACCCACATATGTTACTAACTCACAGATGTTACTAACCCACAGATGTTACTAACCCACAGATGTTTCTAACCCACAGATGTTACTAACCCACAGATGTTACTAACCCACAGATGTTACTAACCACAGATGTTACTAACCCACAGATGTTACTAACCCACAGATGTTACTAACCACAGATGTTACTAACTCACAGATGTTACTAACCCACAGATGTTACTAACCACAGATGTTACTAACCCACAGATGTTACTAACCACAGATGTTACTAACCCACAGATGTTACTAACCCACAGATGTTACTAACCACAGATGTTACTAACCCACAGATGTTACTAACCACAGATGTTACTAACTCACAGATGTTATTAACCACAGATGTTACTAACCACAGATGTTACTAACCACAGATGTTACTAACTCACAGATGTTACTAACCCACAGATGTTACTAACCACAGATGTTACTAACCCACAGATGTTACTAACCCACAGATGTTACTAACCCACAGATGTTACTAACCACAGATGTTACTAACTCACAGATGTTACTAACCCACAGATGTTACTAATTCACAGATGTTACTAAACCACAGATGTTACTAACCCACAGATGTTACTAACTCACAGATGTTACTAACCCACAGATGTTACTAACCCACAGATGTTACTAACCCACAGATGTTACTAATTCACAGATGTTACTAACCCACAGATGTTACTAACCCACAGATGTTACTAACTCACAGATGTTACTAACCCACAGATGTTACTAACCACAGATGTTACTAACCCACAGATGTTACTAATTCACAGATGTTACTAACCCACAGATGTTACTAACCCACAAATGTTACTAATTCACAGATGTTACTAACCCACAGATGTTACTAACCCACAGATGTTACTAACTCACAGATGTTACTAACCCACAGATGTTACTAACTCACAGATGTTACTAACCCACAGATGTTACTAACCACAGATGTTACTAACCCACAGATGTTACTAACCCACAGATGTTACTAATTCACAGATGTTACTAATCCACAGATGTTACTAACCACAGATGTTACTAACCCACAGATGTTACTAACCACAGATGTTACTAACCCACAGATGTTACTAACCACAGATGTTACTAACCCACAGATGTTACTAACCACAGATGTTACTAACTCACAGATGTTATTAACCACAGATGTTACTAACCACAGATGTTACTAACCACAGATGTTACTAACTCACAGATGTTACTAACCCACATATGTTACTAACCACAGATGTTACTAACCCACAGATGTTACTAACCCACAGATGTTACTAACCCACAGATGTTACTAACTCACAGATGTTACTAACTCACAGATGTTACTAACCCACAGATGTTACTAATTCACAGATGTTACTAACCCACAGATGTTACTAACTCACAGATGTTACTAATTCACAGATGTTACTAACCCACAGATGTTACTAACCCACAGATGTTACTAACTCACAGATGTTACTAACCCACAGATGTTACTAACCACAGATGTTACTAACCCACAGATGTTACTAACCCACAGATGTTACTAATTCACAGATGTTACTAACCCACAGATGTTACTAACCCACAGATGTTACTAATTCACAGATGTTACTAACCCACAGATGTTACTAACCCACAGATGTTACTAACCCACAGATGTTACTAATTCACAGATGTTACTAACCCACAGATGTTACTAACCCACAGATGTTACTAACCCACAGATGTTACTAACCCACAGATGTTACTAACTCACAGATGTTACTAATTCACAGATGTTACTAACCCACAGATGTTACTAATTCACAGATGTTACTAACCCACAGATGTTACTAATTCACAGATGTTACTAACCACAGATGTTACTAACCCACAGATGTTACTAACCACAGATGTTACTAACCCACAGATGTTACTAACCACAGATGTTACTAACCACAGATGTTACTAACCCACAGATGTTACTAACCCACAGATGTTACTAACCACAGATGTTACTAACCCACAGATGTTACTAACCACAGATGTTACTAACCCACAGATGTTACTAACCACAGATGTTACTAACCACAGATGTTACTAACCCACAGATGTTACTAACCACAGATGTTACTAACCCACAGATGTTACTAACCACAGATGTTACTAACCACAGATGTTACTAACCCACAGATGTTACTAATTCACAGATGTTACTAACTCACAGATGTTACTAACCACAGATGTTACTAACCCACAGATGTTACTAACCACAGATGTTACTAACCACAGATGTTACTAACTCACAGATGTTACTAACCACAGATGTTACTAACCCACAGATGTTACTAACCCACAGATGTTACTAACCACAGATGTTACTAACCCACAGATGTTACTAACCACAGATGTTACTAACCACAGATGTTACTAACCCACAGATGTTACTAACCACAGATGTTACTAACTCACAGATGTTACTAACCACAGATGTTACTAACCCACAGATGTTACTAACCACAGATGTTACTAACCCACAGATGTTTCTAACCCACAGATGTTACTAACCACAGATGTTACTAACCCACAGATGTTACTAACCACAGATGTTACTAACCACAGATGTTACTAACCCACAGATGTTACTAACCCACAGATGTTACTAACCACAGATGTTACTAACCCACAGATGTTACTAACCACAGATGTTACTAACCACAGATGTTACTAACTCACAGATGTTACTAACTCACAGATGTTACTAACCACAGATGTTACTAACCCACAGATGTTACTAACCACAGATGTTACTAACCACAGATGTTACTAACTCACAGATGTTACTAACCACAGATGTTACTAACCACAGATGTTACTAACCACAGATGTTACTAACCACAGATGTTACTAACCCACAGATGTTACTAACCACAGATGTTACTAACCCACAGATGTTACTAACCACAGATGTTACTAACCACAGATGTTACTAACCCACAGATGTTACTAACTCACAGATGTTACTAACTCACAGATGTTACTAACTCACAGATGTTACTAACCACAGATGTTACTAACCCACAGATGTTACTAACCCACAGATGTTACTAACCCACAGATGTTACTAACCACAGATGTTACTAACCACAGATGTTACTAACCCACAGATGTTACTAACCACAGATGTTACTAACCCACAGATGTTACTAACCACAGATGTTACTAACCCACAGATGTTACTAACCCACAGATGTTACTAACCACAGATGTTACTAACTCACAGATGTTACTAACCACAGATGTTACTAACCCACAGATGTAACTAACTCACAGATGTTACTAACTCACAGATGTTACTAACTCACAGATGTTACTAACCACAGATGTTACTAACCCACAGATGTTACTAACCCACAGATGTTACTAACCACAGATGTTACTAACTCACAGATGTTACTAACCCACAGATGTTACTAACCACAGATGTTACTAACCCACAGATGTTACTAACCCACAGATGTTACTAACCACAGATGTTACTAACCCACAGATGTTACCAACCCACAGATGTTACTAACCCACATATGTTACTAACTCACAGATGTTACTAACCCACAGATGTTACTAACCCACAGATGTTTCTAACCCACAGATGTTACTAACCCACAGATGTTACTAACCCACAGATGTTACTAACCACAGATGTTACTAACCACAGATGTTACTAACCCACAGATGTTACTAACCACAGATGTTACTAACCCACAGATGTTACTAACCACAGATGTTACTAACTCACAGATGTTATTAACCACAGATGTTACTAACCACAGATGTTACTAACCACAGATGTTACTAACTCACAGATGTTACTAACCCACAGATGTTACTAACCACAGATGTTACTAACCCACAGATGTTACTAACCCACAGATGTTACTAACCCACAGATGTTACTAACCACAGATGTTACTAACTCACAGATGTTACTAACCCACAGATGTTACTAATTCACAGATGTTACTAAACCACAGATGTTACTAACCCACAGATGTTACTAACTCACAGATGTTACTAACCCACAGATGTTACTAACCCACAGATGTTACTAACCCACAGATGTTACTAATTCACAGATGTTACTAACCCACAGATGTTACTAACCCACAGATGTTACTAACTCACAGATGTTACTAACCCACAGATGTTACTAACCACAGATGTTACTAACCCACAGATGTTACTAATTCACAGATGTTACTAACCCACAGATGTTACTAACCACAGATGTTACTAACCACAGATGTTACTAACTCACAGATGTTACTAACCCACAGATGTTACTAACCACAGATGTTACTAACCACAGATGTTACTAACCACAGATGTTACTAACCCACAGATGTTACTAACCACAGATGTAACTAACCCACAGATGTTACTAACCACAGATGTTACTAACCACAGATGTTACTAACCCACAGATGTTACTAACTCACAGATGTTACTAACTCACAGATGTTACTAACTCACAGATGTTACTAACCACAGATGTTACTAACCCACAGATGTTACTAACCCACAGATGTTACTAACCACAGATGTTACTAACCACAGATGTTACTAACCCACAGATGTTACTAACCACAGATGTTACTAACCCACAGATGTTACTAACCACAGATGTTACTAACCCACAGATGTTACTAACCCACAGATGTTACTAACCACAGATGTTACTAACCCACAGATGTTACTAACCACAGATGTTACTAACCACAGATGTTACTAACCACAGATGTTACTAACTCACAGATGTTACTAACCACAGATGTTACTAACCACAGATGTTACTAACCACAGATGTTACTAACCCACAGATGTTACTAACCACAGATGTTACTAACCACAGATGTTACTAACTCACAGATGTTACTAACCACAGATGTTACTAACCACAGATGTTACTAACCACAGATGTTACTAACCCACAGATGTTACTAACCCACAGATGTTACTAACCACAGATGTTACTAACCCACAGATGTTACTAACCACAGATGTTACTAACCCACAGATGTTACTAACCCACAGATGTTACTAACCCACAGATGTTACTAATCACAGATGTTACTAACCCACAGATGTTACTAACTCACAGATGTTACTAACTCACAGATGTTACTAACCCACAGATGTTACTAACCCACAGATGT
This sequence comes from Bostrychus sinensis, assembly GCA_020698575.1. NCBI lineage: Eukaryota > Metazoa > Chordata > Actinopteri > Gobiiformes > Eleotridae > Bostrychus > Bostrychus sinensis. The sequence goes on from CM036248.1 coordinate 1,044,512, forward strand.
TACTAACCCACAGATGTTACTAACCACAGATGTTACTAACCCACAGATGTTACTAATTCACAGATGTTACTAACCCACAGATGTTACTAACCACAGATGTTACTAACCCACAGATGTTACTAACCCACAGATGTTACTAATTCACAGATGTTACTAACCCACAGATGTTACTAACCCACAGATGTTACTAATTCACAGATGTTACTAACCCACAGATGTTACTAACCCACAGATGTTACTAACCCACAGATGTTACTAATTCACAGATGTTACTAACCCACAGATGTTACTAACCCACAGATGTTACTAACCCACAGATGTTACTGACCCACAGATGTTACTAACCACAGATGTTACTAACCCACAGATGTTACTAACCCACAGATGTTACTAATTCACAGATGTTACTAACCCACAGATGTTACTAACTCACAGATGTTACTAATTCACAGATGTTACTAACCCACAGATGTTACTAACCCACAGATGTTACTAACTCACAGATGTTACTAACCCACAGATGTTACTAACCACAGATGTTACTAACCCACAGATGTTACTAACCCACAGATGTTACTAATTCACAGATGTTACTAACCCACAGATGTTACTAACCCACAGATGTTACTAATTCACAGATGTTACTAACCCACAGATGTTACTAACCCACAGATGTTACTAACCCACAGATGTTACTAATTCACAGATGTTACTAACCCACAGATGTTACTAACCCACAGATGTTACTAACCCACAGATGTTACTAACCCACAGATGTTACTAACTCACAGATGTTACTAATTCACAGATGTTACTAACCCACAGATGTTACTAATTCACAGATGTTACTAACCCACAGATGTTACTAACCCACAGATGTTACTAACCCACAGATGTTACTAATTCACAGATGTTACTAACTCACAGATGTTACTAACCCACAGATGTTACTAACTCACAGATGTTACTAACCCACAGATGTTACTAACCCACAGATGTTACTAACTCACAGATGTTACTAACTCACAGATGTTACTAACCCACAGATGTTACTAACCCACAGATGTTACTAACCCACAGATGTTACTAACCCACAGATGTTACTAACCCACAGATGTTACTAACCCACAGATGTTACTAACCCACAGATGTTACTAACTCACAGATGTTACTAATTCACAGATGTTACTAACCCACAGATGTTACTAATTCACAGATGTTACTAACCCACAGATGTTACTAACCCACAGATGTTACTAACCCACAGATGTTACTAATTCACAGATGTTACTAACTCACAGATGTTACTAACCCACAGATGTTACTAACTCACAGATGTTACTAACCCACAGATGTTACTAACCCACAGATGTTACTAACTCACAGATGTTACTAACTCACAGATGTTACTAACCCACAGATGTTACTAACCCACAGATGTTACTAACTCACAGATGTTACTAACCCACAGATGTTACTAACCCACAGATGTTACTAACCCACAGTGACTGAGTGAAGATATTCTCGTTGTTCCAGTTCCTTTGTAGCCGACTCTTTTCTCTCTCACTAATCTCTACATTCCACTGCCTACAGCTCGTAGTTCCCAAAGTCAGTTCAGACTAAACTTTGGCAGTGTTCACCTTCAGAAGGACGTGTAGTACATGCATGTTTAACTTCTGGGACTTTGGTGATTTGTAATTTTATTTACACAATACAAGAAGGTCTGAGTGTTTAGAGTGCGTGACGACTTTAACCAAGACTAAAAACGTGTACCTGTGATGTGTGAATGTAGTGTAGTGCAGTTTTTAACCGCAGTTGAAATTAGGCAGCAAGCTTTAAGATGTAAGTTAACCAGTTTTAATAAGCTGTGCTGGTCAGAATCATCATCAAGGGCAATAACTTAACTGATTATTATGAGTTTTAATACAGTTATTACATAGGCACTTAACCATGCAGAATAATCAGACAATAACACTAACACTGTTTTACCCACAAGCAAAAGGGCAAATACGTTCCGGTCATTAGCAGGAGCGAACTAGCATATGTAACAGGCACCAATAGTTGCTGATATAATTACACAAGAATGTGTGTTTGATTTTGTAACCATTCATACCTGACAAGTCAATGTGTGTATTGGGTTTGGTCCTCCAGCTCCGCCCTCAGCTCCTCCTTCGTGTGCCCGGGGAATGTCGTCGCCTTTATAAACTGAGCTGCCCTGTTCCCTCTTCCCTTTGGAATTTGTCCCACTGGGAAGAGGTCAGTTTGTCAATCCATTGTAATCCTTTTGTTTGTTTTGTTTATATCTTCATTTTGTTTTCCCGATGGATGGCGTTGTGTTTATATTAAACTGTAGTAGCACCATTGTGACATTTGATGGTGCTAGTTACATGGTTTTGTTTGAATAAGATGCTATGCTAACATGATATTATGTTTTGTATAGGGCTGGAGGTCCGTTGCAGCACATGCTTCGTGCTAAACTGTTATTTGTTTCCCTGTGTGTCAGGCTGATTAAACGGAGCACGCCTCCAAATACGATCCCGGTGTCGCGTGGATTTTTCTCACAACCACTCAAACACAACGCAGAAGTCCACCGCTCACACATACAACAATGAAAAGGGGGTACACGTAAAAAGAACACCATAAAATACAACAAACTCAGAAAACAGGTGTGAGCAGCTGCGAACTGCTTTGGCATTTGTCCCTTTTTTGGTAATGGACCAGTCCTTCAGTCTTGTTTATCGTTGCAGGCCTGATATTCTTAACAAAGTCATAGAAAGGTAACCAAGAAGCTCTAAAATGGCGGCCACCACATGCGCCACGCCAGAGCGGTTGACACCACGTGGAGGGTTACCAGTCTGTTGAGGAGCGTGGCGTTGGGCAGCTCCTGCTCGGTCAATCCTCAGTGAAACGGACAGTGTGGGGCTCCAGCAGTTGGGGCTCCGAGGCACGAAAATAATCCAAAGAGGTCCGGAAAGTGTTATCCAGTTAGCTTAGCATGGTCCGAAGCGAAATCCAGGAGGAACAGAGAGTCCCACTTGCTCCGTGGTCGTCCGCTGGCTGAAAAGCACTAAGTCAGGGCGAAGCACGTACACCACCCGTACAACTCCCGCTCCCAACCAATCAGAACCAATCACAACAGCACAAAGTTGATATTGCCCTTGACTGACCATTAAGGCAGCAAAACGTATGTGGCAGGATCAAGCAACAGCACGACACATTTACTGGAACTAGTAAATAAGAATTTTAGCAAGAACCACTAAGTTTAGTGTATATTTAAATGTCACTAAGAATATTAGAGAACATTACAAGTCAGTGAGACTATTACAGTGTGTAAAGCCTAGGATAAAGAGTGTAGCACAAAGCGTGAACACCAATAGAAAAATAGTAATGTAGAACTTTAATGAAGTAAATAAATGAAGACTGTTACAATGCATTGTAATTAGCGTAATGTCAGGGTTATGTGTGCACAGATAAGAATAACCCAGGGGTTACAGGGGTTTTATATATATATATATATATATATATATATATATATAAAAATTGTCCTCTCGCCCTCCGTGGGCGGTCTCCGTCCAAGTTCAGGTCCTCTACCCGAGGCCATGAGGGTTCTGCGCAGTATCTTTGCTGTTCCTAGGACTGCGCTCTTCTGGACTGAGATGTCTGATGTTTGTCCTGGGATCTGCTGTAGCCACTCTTCCAGTTTGGGGGTTACTGCCCCGAGTGCTCCGCTGTTACCTTCACTTTCCAGGCCTTCTCAAGTTCTTCTTTGAGGACTTGGTACTTCTCCAGTTTCTAATGTTCCTTTTTCCTGATGTTACAATCGCTTGGTATTGCGATGACAACCACAACGGCTTTCCTCTGCTGTTTGTCCATCACCACAATGTTCGCTTGGTTCCACAGGATCTTAGCTCAGTCGTTCTCCATCACCCACTGCACAGATGTTCCTGTACACTATCCTCTGCACAGATGTTCCTGTACACTATCCTCTGCACAGATGTTCCTGTACACTATCCTCTGCACAGATGTTCCTGTACACTATCCTCTGCACAGATGTTCCTGTACACTATCCTCTGCACAGATGTTCCTGTACACTATCCTCTGCACAGATGTTCCTGTACACTATCCTCTGCACAGATGTTCCTGTACACTATCCTCTGCACAGATGTTCCTCTACACTATCCTCTGCACAGATGTTCCTGTACACTATCCTCTGCACAGATGTTCCTGTACACTATCCTCTGCACAGATGTTCCTGTACACTATCCTCTGCACAGATGTTCCTCTACACTATCCTCTGCACAGATGTTCCTGTACACTATCTTCTGCACAGATGTTCCTGTACACTATCCTCTGCACAGATGTTCCTGTACGCTATCCTCTGCACAGATGTTCCTGTACACTATCCTCTGCACAGATGTTCCTGTACACTATCCTCTGCACACATGTTCCTCTACACTATCCTCTGCACAGATGTTCCTGTACGCTATCCTCTGCACAGATGTTCCTCTACACTATCCTCTGCACAGATGTTCCCGTACACTCTCCTCTGCACAGATGTTCCCGTACACTCTACTCTGCACAGATGTTCCTCTACACTATCCTCTGCACAGATGTTCCTGTACGCTATCCTCTGCACAGATGTTCCTCTACACTATCCTCTGCACAGATGTTCCCGTACACTCTCCTCTGCAGATGTTCCCGTACACTATCCTCTGCACAGATGTTCCTGTACACTATCCTCTGCACAGATGTTCCTGTACACTATCCTCTGCACAGATGTTCCTGTACGCTATCCTCTGCACAGATGTTCCTGTACGCTATCCTCTGCACAGATGTTCCTGTACACTATCCTCTGCACAGATGTTCCTGTACACTATCCTCTGCACAGATGTTCCTGTACACTATCCTCTGCACAGATGTTCCTGTACACTATCCTCTGCACAGATGTTCCTGTACGCTATCCTCTGCACAGATGTTCCTGTACACTATCCTCTGCACAGATGTTCCTGTACGCTATCCTCTGCACAGATGTTCCTGTACGCTATCCTCTGCACAGATGTTCCTGTACACTATCCTCTGCACAGATGTTCCTGTACACTATCCTCTGCACAGATGTTCCTGTACACTATCCTCTGCACAGATGTTCCTGTACGCTATCCTCTGCACAGATGTTCCTGTACACTGTAGCAGCTGCAGGTATCTTACAGCCTGCCTGTTGTCTTGTGGTAGATCAGTGCCTCTGTGCTGTCCTTCAGTCCAGCCGTTATAGCCATTGGTAGGGTTTCTGGATATCATCAGTTATCTGTCGGTGGGACGTCCCATGTAGGGGCTGTTACTCCCAGGATGGTTCCTCCAGCTCCTCGTCCTCTGTTTTCCGCTGCCTGAGACATTCCCTGAGAACTTCGCCCTGAGGCCATCTTCTTGATGTATTCCAGGATCTGGGATGTTTGATCCGGGACAGTGGTTCTGACTCTCACCAGTCCTCTGCCTCCTTCCTTGGGCTCAGTGTCTCAGGGCTGGATTTGGGGTGGAACCCTCCATGGTCAGGAGCTTCTGTGTTTTCACATCTGTGACACATCTGTGTCTGAATCTCTTCCTTTGGCCAGATGTTTATTCCTGCAGGGATCTGATGACGGCAGGGCACAGCTGTTGCCTGGACTTTGTTCTTGCCTCTGAGCGGACTCAGGACCTGCCTCACTCGTTGGAGATATTTGGCTGTGGACATTTGTTTGTTGGATTCCAAGGTTCTGTAGCTGTCCTCAGTGTCCTGCCGTCTGGGAGTGGCACCCTGCTGTGTGGACTTCCCTCTCTTTGTCCCCGCCCACACTTCTCCAGTCCCAGTGAGATTCCGACGTGACTGCTGTAGATCCTGGTTGTGTGGTCAGTGAGTCCTGGCGTTCAGGTCGGCGTCCTCCGTGTGGAGGAGGTGACTGATGATGGCTCCGTTCCTGAGTCGGTGTCCAGAGCCAGTCTTGGTGATTATCTGGCTGAGGGGGTTCAGACCTCTGTAGGACAGCAGTGGGGACAGAGCGTCTCCTTGGTAGATCCCACAGCTGATGGACACTGTGCAGTTGGATTGCAGTTGGCCTCAAGGCTGGTCTTCCACTGCCTCAGTGAGTTTGCAATGAAGGCTCTTAGAGTCCTGTTGATGTTCTACATCTCCAAGTGTTCCATGATCCATGTGTGTGGCATTGAGTCAGAGGCTTTCTTGTAATCAATCCAGGCGGTGCACAGATTTGTGTCTGGCTTTGCAATCCTGAGCAACTGTTCTATCTACGAGCAGCTGGTGTTTAGCTCCTCTGGTGTTTTTACCGATGCCCTTCTGTGCTGTGCTCATGTATTGATCCATGTGCCCATGTATTGATCCATGTGCCCATGTATTGATCCATGTGCCATGTATTGATCCATGTGCCATGTATTGATCCATGTGCCATGTATTGATCCATGTGCCCACTTATCTTCCATGTGGTGGGGAGACAGGTTATTGGTCGATAGTTGGATGGGGCCGTTCCCTTCAGGGGATCCTTCTGGATCAGGATTGTCCGGCCTTCAGTGAGCCATTCAGGGTGGGTCCCATCCTTTAGCAGCTGGTTCATTTGTGCTGCCAGGCGCTCATGGAGTGAAGTTAACTTTTTCAGCCAGTAGCAGGCCCTGGTGCTGTCCAGTTTTTCATACCTGAGACTCTTTGTTGGATGTCTGCCACTGAGATGGTTCCTGGTTCTTGTTCAGGGAGGTTGCTGTGGTCTCAGGTCCAGCAGCCTCTGTGCCGCTGTTGTTGTGTGATGTTCAGTCTCCAGCCTTGGTGGGTCTGCTCCGTTGTTATTCCTCTGCCACTGAGAGGACACTTTAGCTGGTTGAGTTGAGAACAGCCGGTTTATTCGCCTTGCTTCAGTTTCTCTCGTGTACCTTTTTAGTCGGGTGGCCAAGGCTTGGAGTCTTTGCTTGGCAGTTTCCAGTGCTCCAGGTAGGGCATCTGGCTGTACCTCTTGGGTGCTTGTTCTTTCATTGCACCTTTCTGGAGCTCTGACAGTTGGCTCACTTCTCTCTGAGTTGCCTTGATTTTAGCCTCCAGCCTTCTCTTCCATGGTGGATATGGATCTTTATGGTTGCTCTTTGGTTGATAGCTGAGCTCCTCAAGGATCACTGCTGCTGAAGTTCATCAGCTCATTGGTTTCAGTGATGGTCATCGTAGGTATTGTTCCCAAAGCTGCAGTCACATCTTCCAGGAGACTTTCTGAAGGTACTTCACTCAGCCTGTGTAACTGGTGTCGGGGTTGCCTGGTGTTCATTTCAGCCATGATCTTAGTGTGATGGTGCTTACTGGGGCTTCGTACCCAAACTCTGGATGGGGAGTTGGTGTTAACTCCCCTCTGACCTTGCGTCCTGGCTCCCCCTTGCCGTAGCATATGTGTTGTATCTCATCAATCTCAAGTTGTGAAAGCAGGTGCCGCTTGTGGATGTTGGAACACTGAGCTACAAGTTGTTTAGCAGTGAGTGTTGATTGTGGGTTTCGAAATTGTGTGTATGTATAAATTTGTCATTTTATGTCTTCCTTTATCCTTTTTGTGCTACTTCAGCCATTTATTGCTTCTGCAAATTGTAGTAACTGCAGTCAGAGTCTGAGCTTGTGATTGAAAAGTTGGAGCCACGACTCAGATGTTTCCAGTTCAGTTCTGTGGCTTGTCCTTGAAGGAGATCTGGCAGTGCACAGGGAGAGAGGAGGAGACCCAGCTGTGACCTCCTGACCCCAGGGAGGAGACAGGGAGAAGGTGAGGGGGGTAAACTATTTTTAATCCATTTAAGCTGATCTTTGGTTAATTTGTCCGGATCATAATGAGTCCATCAGTTCTGGAGCTCAGCGTCGCTGGCGTACGTCCGGTGCTTCATGGTCAGTCCAGGAACAGTTCACCAGTCTGACCCCCGATGGTGTCTCCTCCACTGGGCTGAGACGTCCCGGGACAGTCCTCTCTGGGCTGAGACGTCCCGGGACAAATCCACAAAATGGCCGCTTCACTTGTTACACAAGCGGAAAATAAAATGCACGTGCTTTATTTACTCACAAATCCTTTTGGCTCGGTGCGAGGGCGAGTTGAGGTCTTGTCCGTGAACATGTGCTAATGCTCGGCGACGTGGTTGGAGTTAGCTTCACCGCACAGCTGTTTGTGGAGTGCACTTGGGAGAAACTGTGATTGTCTACTCACGCAGGAAAGTCCAGAGAATTCCTCTCGCTCCACTGTGCATTAAAAGTCTGCATTTAGTTTTGTACATTTATCTAAGCTACTAACTTTACATATAAAGCTGCTATTAGCTCGCGCTAAATGCTAACTCGCGATTAACATTATACACTTCCACTTTAACTTTGGTCTAAGCACAAAAATAATATCCATGGAGTACTCCGTCATCACAGGATTAAACAGTCCAAAACAGAGATGTAGACTCTGCATCCACAAATATTTGGAGACCATTGTGTCCTTAGCTTCTCAGCGTCCTTCAGGTAAAGCCAGGCCTAGCCTAGCTGTCCTTCACACGCGCCTCTCTTAGCTCCCGCCCTCTCACATCTGACATTAGGTTTACATCAGCCAATGAAATAAAAGAAATACAATATTGACAACACCACAAGTTGGGTTGTATAAAGAGCAGCTTTGGAGATGATATCTCAAGCAAACTTGTAACAAAATACAGTGTTTCGCATAAAATAAATGACAAAAACATGGTTTGCTTATAGCTGTTTTAACTATTTATGAACACTTTTGCACTGATAGATGAATAGTTTTTATTGTAATTTTAACAATATTTATAGAACATTTTACTTCATTTCTAACATATTTACAATTATTTATTTAAAACAGATTTATATTTTAGTCTGAATGAATATTTGAGAGCGGGGCTACATTTTTTGGTTTGTTTGTGTTCTCACGTTCTGTGTTTACTGTCCACCGCCCTCCAGTAGTTGCTCCTAGATCTTCTGCTATTGTCAAGCTAGTCCTTCATTTTTTTCCAATAACTTATTAATAACAGGTACTTGCTACAACATACTCCTAGAACTGTAGTTACATACAGTAACTGTTCTTTACCACACTGTGCTGTCACGCCTCGCCGTCTCTCTCCACTGCGCGCTCGTCCCAGTCCTGTAGTTACCAGGTGAGTTTTCCTAACGCACTGCTGCTGTCCAGCCCCTCCCTCCCCTCTCACAGGGGAGTGGAGTCAGGAACACCGCATGACTCTGCTCTCGCTCGTTAGGCTCCGGGAGGGGAAACATTACAAAAATGTACCATCTGTTGCCTCCAAAATAAAAGTGTGAGGATTTGTGGGACAAAAACCACAGTCTGACAGAAAGTTGAATGAATGAAGTCACAAAAGGATTTACTCTCCCATCACAGGACTCAGTTAACAGAGGATTAGCCATTAAAGCTGCAGTGTTTTTGTCAAAGGCAAGCTCTTCACCGCTCTGTGCGGTTAAAGTCTGCTCTGTGGTTAAATCTGTCTGTGGTTAAAGTCTGGCTCTGTGTGGTTAAAGTCTGGCTCTGTGGTTAAAGTCTGGCTCTGTGTAAAGTCTGGCTCTGTGTGTTAAAGTCTGGCTCTGTGTGGTAAGCTGGCTCTTTGTGGTTAAAGTCTGGCTCTGTGTGGTTAAAGTCTGGCTCTGTGCGTGGTTAAAGTCTGGCTCTGTTGGTTAAAGTCTGGCTCTGTGTGGTTAAAGTTGGCTCGTGTGGTTAAAGTCTGGCTCTGTGGGTTAAAGTCTGGTCTGTGTGGTTAAAGTCTGGCTCTGTGTGGTTAAAGTCTGGCTCGGTGGTAAGTGGCTCTGTGTGGTTAATGGTCTGTGGTTAAGTCTGGCTGTGTGGTTAAAGTCTGGCTCTGTGTGGTTAAAGTCTGGTCTGTGGTAAGTCTGCTCGTGTGGTTAAAGTCTGGCTCTGTGAGGTTAAGTGTCTGTGTGGTTAAAGTCTGGCTCTGTGTGGTTAAAGTCTGGCTCTGTGTGGTTAAAGTCTGGCTCCTAGTCATATATAGATGAGTTTATTGTCACATGCACAAAGTACAGCAAAATGTGTTTGGAGCAAGCCTCCGGCCGCAGCCACAGCTCTCCAGAAAGTTAACTAAGTTTGCAAAGGCACACAAACACAAACACAACAGTAATATAACACAACAACACACAGTACACATGGTCACGTGATGGAATTTTCGTTTGGACTTGGGTGAGGGAGAGAAGAAAAAAATGGAGGGGAGGGACGGATGGGGAGGGGCTGGGATGGGGAGGGGCTGGGATGGGGAGGGGCTGGGATGGGGAGGGGGGGGATGGGGAGGGCTGTGTATTACTGCCCCTGAGATAACTGCCCGCGGACAGCTAACGCTAACCGCTTTCCCACACACTAAAACACAAACATCGACACAACCCAAAGGGGATGCGCCGTAAACAAAGAAGCCTGTGAATGCGTGTTAACACTTACCTTAGTCCAGACGGTAAAACCTTGCCTCACTCAAACAATGCTGGTGTATCCTCAAAACAACGTAGGCGACCCACAACACGGCACAAACAACACTGGACCACACTGCTCTCAGGCGCACACTGAACGCACTCACAACATACAAAACTAGCACAGTCCAAAACACGATAACTACCAAAACACGATAACTACCAAAACACGATAACTACCAAAACACGATAACTACCAAAACACGATCACTACCAAAACACGATAACTACCAAAACACAATCACTACCAAAACACAATAACTACCAAAACACGATAACTACCAAAACACAATAACTACCAAAACACAATCACTACCAAAACACGATAACTACCAAAACACAATCACTACCAAAACACGATAACTACCAAAACACGATAACTACCAGAACACAATCACTACCAAAACACAATAACTACCAAAACACGATAACTACCAAAACACGATAACTACCAAAACACGATAACTACCAAAACACGATAACTACCAAAACACGATAACTACCAGAACACAATAACTACCAAAACACAATCACTACCAAAACACAATAACTACCAAAACACGATAACTACCAAAACACGATAACTACCAAAACACGATAACTACCAAAACACGATAACTACCAAAACACAATCACTACCAAAACACGATAACTACCAAAACACGATAACTACCAAAACACAATCACTACCAAAACACGATAACTACCAAAACACAATCACTACCAAAACACGATAACTACCAAAACACAATAACTACCAAAACACGATAACTACCAAAACACAATAACTACCAAAACACAATAACTACCAAAACACGATAACTACCAAAACACGATAACTACCAAAACACGATAACTACCAAAACACGATAACTACCAAAATATCCCAGACGAGCCCCCATGTTACGACCCTGGCTCCAGGGGTCGCAACCAAAGAGGACACACCAGACAAAGAATAAGGTTTAACAGAATAATATTTATTTAACCAATTAAACCAAATTAGATATAACCAAACCAAACTGGACCAAATTAAGTTTACTATGAAATAATAATTAAAGTGCCAAATTAGAAAAAAGAAGTATAATACAATATGAAGCATGAAAATGGTATCAGTAGTGTAGTGGTGTTGGAGGTGGAGGTGAATGAGTGTGCCATGTTGTAAAAGGTGCAAAACTAAATAAAAATGTCTAACTAAACCTAACTGTACTCAGTAGAAAAATAGTTAACCAAGCTGTGCCATAACTTAAACTAAACCCAAACCAAAAACAGAGCGGGTGGTGCCAGGGCCGTGGTGGTCTTCACATGGTCTGTACTACCCCTGAGTGTTATGTGGGCGTTTCTTAAATAGACACCTGACCCGGACGTCCTGGGGCCCACAGGTGTGCAAGGCCAGGTATACTAGCCCCAATGCCCACTAGGGGGCATCACAGTGAGCTATTGAATCAACGTCCAGGAGCCTGAAGACAGTCCACCCATCCAACACTGGTGTACTACAGGTCGGGTAGGAGGCTGCTGCAGTCTGTTCCTGGTTTTTTTCTCCCACCAACTCGCTACTCCGAGCACCACCGTTGCCGTTTACACTTTTCTCCCGGACATTAACGCGTTTCTCACTTCCTCTGGATTTCATAAACTGGAATAAAGACACTTTGCGGTGTGTAAACACGTCGGTTGCGAGGACTGTGGACCATAAACTGGACTTTGGATATTATTTTCTTTACATTTTGTTCAGTTATAAATTGTTGTAAACATTTTGGTTATTTGTGTAGCACCCAAGTAGCTAGGTATTAATCCTTTATTAATGTGGTGGTAGTACTATAGGCGGGGCCCTGGGTACGTTAAGTATAACTAATGAACTAATATTGGTACAGGAGAAACAATAATAATCAGGTTTTTTAACCTTCTACACTTTTATCAATGAATTTTAATTCTGGTGGTGCCTCCACTTAGCAGGCAAAATATGAATTAGTTTGTTTTATTTAAACCCACTAAGAATGATGAAATGTAGTATTTTAAATCTTATTTAAATCTATGCAACTTTTAGAATGAAATAAAAATCTGTCCAATAAAATATGACACAACACAGGAAAATTTAAAGTCCAAGAAGAATTTAGTAAATAAAATCATTATAAAAATAAATGTATAAAAGAAAATTCAAGTTTCTGTGTTTGTCAATACACTTTGAAAATGACTTTGAATAAACAGTATTTCAGAACATTATATTCAACAAACTTAAGTTCAGTTCCGATCTTGATCTATTTATTAACAGCCAATTCTTTTGAGCTCATAAATAAACCGTTGCAGGCCTGATACCGTTGCTCGGGTTCGTAGTGACCAGAAAAATCACAAAATGGCCGCTTCACTTGTTACACAAGCGGAAAATAAAATGCACGTGCTTTATTTACTCACAAATCCTTTTGGCTCGGTGCGAGGGCGAGTTGAGGTCTTGTCCGTGAACATGTGCTAATGCTCGGCGACGTGGTTGGAGTTAGCTTCACCGCACAGCTGTTTGTGGAGTGCACTTGGGAGAAACTGTGATTGTCTACTCACAGCAGGAAAGTCCAGAGAATTCCTCTCGCTCCACTGTGCATTAAAAGTCTGCATTTAGTTTTGTACATTTATCTAAAGCTACTATACTTTACATATAAAGCTGCTATTAGCTCGCGCTAAATGCTAACTCGCGATTAACATTATACACTTCCACTTTAACATTTGGTCTAAGCACAAAAATAATATCCATGGAGTACTCAGTCATCACAGGATTAAACAGTCCAAAACAGAGATGTAGACTCTGCATCCACAAATATTTGGAGACCATTGTGTCCTTAGCTTCTCAGCGTCCTTCAGGTAAAGCCAGGCCTAGCCTAGCTGTCCTTCACACGCGCCTCTCTTAGCTCCCGCCCTCTCACATCTGACATTAGGTTTACATCAGCCAATGAAATAAAAGAAATACAATATTGACAACACCACAAGTTGGGTTGTATAAAGAGCACGCTTTGGAGATGATATCTCAAGCAAACTTGTAACAAAATACAGTGTTTCGCATAAAATAAATGACAAAAACATTGGTTTGCTTATAGCTGTTTTTAACTATTTATGAACACTTTTGCACTGATAGATGAACTAGTTTTTATTGTAATTTTAACAATATTTATAGAACATTTTACTTCATTTCTAACATATTTACAATTATTTATTTAAAACAGTATTTATATTTTAGTCTGAAATGAATATTTGAGAGCGGGCTACATTTATTTGGTTTGTTTGTGTTCTCACTGTTCTGTGTTTACTGTCCACCGCCCTCCAGTAGTTGCTCCTAGATCTTCTGCTATTGTCAAGCTAGTCCTTCATTTTTTTCCAATAACTTATTAATAACAGGTACTTGCTACAACATACTCCTAGAACTGTAGTTACATACAGTAACTGTTCTTTACCACACTGTGCTGTCACGCCTCGCCGTCTCTCTCCACTGCGCGCTCGTCCCAGTCCTGTAGTTACCAGGTGAGTTTTCCTAACGCACTGCTGCTGTCCAGCCCCTCCCTCCCCTCTCACAGCGGGAGTGGAGTCAGGAACACCGCATGACTCTGCTCTCGCTCGTTAGGCTCCGGGAGGGGAAAACATTACAAAAATGTACCATCTGTTGCCTCCAAAATAAAAGTGTTGAGGCATTTGTGGGACAAAAACCACAGTCTGACAGAAAGTTGAATGAATGAAGTCACAAAAGGATTTACTCTCCCCATCCACAGGACTCAGTTTAACAGAGGATTAGCCATTAAAGCTGCAGTGTTTTTGTCAAAGGCAAGCTCTTCACCGCTCTGTGCGGTTAAAGTCTGGCTCTGTGTGGTTAAAATCTGGCTCTGTGTGGTTAAAGTCTGGCTCTGTGTGGTTAAAGTCTGGCTCTGTGTGGTTAAAGTCTGGCTCTGTGAGGTTAAAGTCTGGCTCTGTGTGGTTAAAGTCTGGCTCTGTGTGGTTAAAGTCTGGCTCTTTGTGGTTAAAGTCTGGCTCTGTGTGGTTAAAGTCTGGCTCTGTGCGGTGGTTAAAGTCTGGCTCTGTGTGGTTAAAGTCTGGCTCTGTGTGGTTAAAGTCTGGCTCTGTGTGGTTAAAGTCTGGCTCTGTGAGGTTAAAGTCTGGTTCTGTGTGGTTAAAGTCTGGCTCTGTGTGGTTAAAGTCTGGCTCTGTGTGGTTAAAGTCTGGCTCTGTGTGGTTAAAGTCTGGCTCTGTGTGGTTAAAGTCTGGCTCTGTGTGGTTAAAGTCTGGCTCTGTGTGGTTAAAGTCTGGCTCTGTGAGGTTAAAGTCTGGCTCTGTGTGGTTAAAGTCTGGCTCTGTGAGGTTAAAGTCTGGCTCTGTGTGGTTAAAGTCTGGCTCTGTGTAGGTTAAAGTCTGGCTCTGTGTGGTTAAAGTCTGGCTCCTAGTCATATATAGATGAGTTTATTGTCACATGCACAAAGTACAGCAAAATTGTGTTTGGAGCAAGCCTCCGGCCGCAGCCACAGCTCTCCAGAAAGTTAACTACAGTTTGCAAAGGCACACAAACACAAACACAACAGTAATATAACACAACAACACACAGTACACATGGTCACGTGATGGAATTTTCGTTTGGACTTGGGTGAGGGAGAGAAGAAAAAAATGGAGGAGGAGTCAGACGGATGGGGAGGGGCTGGGATGGGGAGGGGCTGGGATGGGGAGGGGTGTGTATGATGCAGTAAGAGTCTGAGATTATGTTTTGAGAAATTGGAGCCACGACTCAGATGTTTCCAGTTCAGTTCTGTGGCTTGTCCTTGAAGGAGATCTGGCAGTGCACAGGGAGAGAGAAGGAGACCCAGCTGTGACCTCCTGAACCCAGGGAGGAGGTGTAGGGAGAAGGTACCATTTTTAATCCATTTAAGCTGATCTTTGGTTAATTTGTCCGGATCATAATCAGTCCATCAGATCTGGAGCTCAGCGTCGCTGGCGTACGTCCGGTGCTTCATGGTCAGTCCAGGAACAGTTCACCAGTCTGACCCCCGATGGTGTCTCCTCCACTGGGCCGAGACGTCCCGGGACAGTCCTCGTCTGGGCCGAGACGTCCCGGGACAGTCCTCTCTGGGCCGAGACGTCCCGGGACAGGTCCTCTCTGGGCCGAGACGTCCCGGGACGGTCCTCGGTCTGGGCCAAGACGTCCCGGGACAGTCCTCAGTCTGTGCCCCTCTCTGAAGCAGCCTTCCATCTCCCCAGACAGCGCTGGGTGAATTTGCTGGCAGCTGTCTTACAAATCTTCCATAGGTCAGGGCAGTCCCAGGGCCAAAAACAGGAACCCTGCTATCAAAAATTCCAAATATGAATCAATCCACATCCTCCATGGACCGGACTTCCAGGCCATGACCTGCCAGCTGCTCCAGGCGCCACGGGCACCGAAGGTCAGGTCCGGGCAGGGAGGTTCCCCCGGTGCATCCTCTTAGGGAGAAAGTGTTGTCAACAGCGCTGAGTGAGCAGTTAATCAGTTCCATTTTGAGTATTTTCAGGAGCACAGCAAAGCAGGGGTCAAAAAGAAAAAGTCTGACAGGACAAAAAAAAGGTGCAAGCACAAGACCGAGCGGGAGCAGTAAGAAAACATCTGCACTGTACAGACTTTGGACTCAGGCTTTATATCATATTTATGGCTTACACTGACTATTTCCAAATGCACAGCTACATCAGAGGCCCAGAGGTAACCCCTGAGCGGTCCAGCAGGGGGCGCCGTACACATAATGACAGGAAGAACTCACAGTAAAAGAATAAAGAAACAAAGTCCTGGCTCAGTGAGACTTATGAATCTCAGACAGAGCAGCTCTGAGCGCGCTGCAGTGAAGAGCTCTCTACAGCGTCCACCAGGGGGAGCTGTTACTGAGAGACCTGAGGCTGGAGCTGGCTGTAGACCTGGTCTGGGTCTGTTGTGTCTGGACTAAGACTCTGGTAAGTGGGGTCTTCCGGTCTGAGGTTCTCGTACATCTGAATCTGAAACATGAGAGAGTCCAGAGAGTTCCTGTTAGATGAATGTGTCACAGAGCTGCAGCCTCTGAGCGGCCCCTCAGCTCTGAGCGGCCCCTCAGCTCTGAGCGGCCCCTCAGCTCTGAGCGGCTCCTCAGCTCTGAGCGGCCCCTCAGCTCTGAGCGGCCCCTCAGCTCTGAGCGGCTCCTCAGCTCTGAGCTGAGTTTCAATCTGAAATATTGAAATCAACGCTAAACTAAATGAAGTTAACTGAGGCTCAGGGCCTCTCTGGGACAGAGTCTCTGTTCTCTCCTTCACTGCTCCCATTACCTTCACTTTCTCTTCCTCAGCCTCCTCCAGCACCAGAGGGCCCTGGTCTGAGCCTACATATCCCATCATCCCTCTGTCTGAGCCTACATATCCCATCATGCCTCTGTCTGAGCCTACATATCCCATCATGCCTTTGTCTGAGCCTACATATCCCATCATGCCTCTGTCTGAGCCTACATATCCCATCATCCCTCTGTCTGAGCCTACATATCCCATCATGCCTCTGTCTGAGCCTACATATCCCATCATGCCTCTGTCTGAGCCTACGTATCCCATCATCCCTCTGTCTGAGCCTACATATCCCATCATCCCTCTGTCTGAGCCTACATATCCCATCATCCCTCTGTCTGAGCCTACATATCCCATCATCCCTCTGTCTGAGCCTACATATCCCATCATGCCTCTGTCTGAGCCTACATATCCCATCATGCCTCTGTCTGAGCCTACATATCCCATCATCCCTCTGTCTGAGCCTACATATCCCATCATCCCTCTGTCTGAGCCTACATATCCCATCATGCCTCTGTCTGAGCCGCTCCAACAGATATTTCAGATCTGTATTAACCCTCTGTAAGTGTAACGGGACAATACCAGGGTTAAATATGAAAATATGAATTCTCAGACTCACAGTTGGGTCGTTGTTTGTGTCCCGAGGCTTCTCTGTAAAACACACACAGATGTACAGGATTAGTTTATATCAGGTCAAGAATCAAAGCTGTGCCTGTGACCTGTGACCTCTGACCTCTGAGCCTCCTCCATGTGACGAGGACCACAGCAGTTATTACTGAAGCTGCAGCTGCAGCGGCCAGAGCCCGCCCCCAGCAGCCTGCACACACACAGTTATACTTTGTGACTTTAATGAAACAGATTCAGAGTCAGTTTGAGACTAACGAGGGAGCTCCAGGTGAATAAAGCCCCTGCAGCGCCCCCTGGTGCATCTTGGTGAGCCTTGTAAGAATGGGTGCACCAACCCTGAGAACCTGTGATGTAGGTAATACCTTTAAATCCAGAGTCAGGTCCATTACCGCTCTCCTGAGTCGGTGCGTGGGGAAAATGGAAAGAGCTGCGTTAGTTTTCCTCAAAACAACTTCACATCAAACCCATTCACTTTTTATAGAGAAGAGGGTCTAAACCCCTCCCAATCAAACCAGTTTCTTCTCTGACCAATCAGAAGCCTGTATGTAAAAGGGGGCGGGCTTTATGCTCTGCTCTGTCTCTGATTGGTCCTGAGTCTATCCAGTTACACTCAGAGGCAGGGCTGGGACCAAATATGGATGGTTTTTGTGACGTCCTGTATAAGAACTGCTACAGCTGCTCTCAGTCACGAACTCTGCCAGGCCTGAAGAGGGCAGCACTGTGCTTCTGAGCACTTGGTCTGACAGATACTGTCACACAAATAACACTATTTCTAAATACTTCATAAATACACGCTTGGCTTAATACTGAAACAGAACTTCTTGTTCATTTAAGTCGATTAGTGAGGCGTGGACCGATACCAAAGTAGAGATCGACCGATATTTATCGGTCGGCCAATATATCAGGCCGATTTGAGTGTTTGAGACAATCAGCCGATTTTTCCCATTTAATTCTGATTTTTGGTCAGGCACATGTCCGGACAACCACTGAAGGACCCTAGTTTTTGTGTCCGTGCCGTCCATGCTACAGCGGCAGCAGCTACTGTAGAAGGAGCTCAGGGCGAGTGAAGGAGATCACTCAAACACGGCTGAGGCCAGGACTATTGTTCTGAAAGAAAAAAGGTAAGACTTTATCTTTTTTTCTCACCAAACCTGCGCACGTAACACTGATTTAACTTTTAAATGTCCACTTGAGAGAAAATGTAAATGCCCAGACACTTTAGGCTAAGTTTGAGCACTTTTGTATGCAACCTGCAGCATTAGCTTTAATTGCTAGCTTAGCATCAGGTAGGAACGGTCCGCTGCAAAATAACGTCAGTCTCGTTAACTTGTTAAAATGCTGCATCAGAAAAACATTTGGTAAAAAGGGGAAAAGGTGGCTTCATAATCATGGCTGAGGCTAATTTTTTTCCATCTAATACATGAACGTGGAGCAGTGCGCCTCAGTGACCGCGGTATAAAAACCTTTTGCCTGCACATGTGAGTCCATGTTTGTCTGCATTTTAAAGTCATGTTTTTATGTTTCTTTACATTTTATAAGCAACATGAAAACAACTGACTATATTAAACCATTTTTATTCATAAAATTAAGAAAATCTGCCGTCCATATTGGCCTCAAAAATCGGCATTGCTTATCGGCCATCGGCTGCTCTGGCTTTTAAAAATCAGCATCAGTCTTAAAAAACCCATACCGGTCAACCTCTATACCAAAGTACTGATACTTTTGATACTGATGTATTTAGTTCTTGCATTGATACCAATCTGAAAGTGTTTTGCTCCAGCTCTAAAAAAGTACAGAGATATATCCATGGTTTTCTTGTGCAATATATCGATTATCGCAATCTCACCACATCATTATCAGTATCACGAGCCTTGTCTCGCGTATCGTATCCTATCATGAGGAACCTGTGAGGACGCTGCTGGGGCCCCTGACACGCTGCTGGGGCCCCTGACACGCTGCTGGGGCCCCTGACACGCTGCTGGTGCCCAGGGCTTCACATGGGCCCTTTATATTAGGAAAATATAAGAAAATGGACTGTTTCTGGGCCCCTCTGACCCCTGCCCAGCACATACCCACAGTGTCTCTGGTGTGTCCTCCTTCAGGCGTCCTCTGGGGGGCAGTAGTCTCAGGCGTCCTCTGGGGGGCAGTAGTCTCAGGCGTCCTCTGGGGGGCAGTAGTCTCAGGCGTCCTCTGGGGGGCAGTAGTCTCAGGCGTCCTCTGGGGGGCAGTAGTCTCAGGCGTCCTCTGGGGGGCAGTAGTCTCAGGCGTCCTCTGGGGGGCAGTAGTCTCAGTCGTCCTCTGGGGGGCAGTAGTCTCAGGCGTCCTCTGGGGGGCAGTAGTCTCAGGCGTCCTCTGGGGGGCAGTAGTCTCAGGCGTCCTCTGGGGGGCAGTAGTCTCAGGCGTCCTCTCCTCTGAAAGGAACAGAGCAGGTTTTGTATTTTCTCTAAATCCAGCTGCAGGAGAATCTTAGCCCTGAGCCTGATTACAGTTCACCTAGTGGCCATTCAAAGTACTGCAGTGACAGATTCTACAGGTGAAAGGAGAAATGAAAAACACTTCTCTCTATATTTAAACCTTTTCTTTCTAAATGTAATCCGTCCTCGTCTCACCTGGTTCCCTGGATCTGAAGGAGAACTGCTGCTGCTTCTCTCCAGCAGACACTTCACAGGTGAGCAGATGTTTGTTTTTAGAAATATAATGAGAAGTTTTAACAGTAACAATGGCACCATTATGAAGGGTTGTTGTTATCTGTGAATGATCCTTGTCCACTTCTCTGTGGTTAAACAGCCATCTCACTCTAACATCAGAGCGAGTGGACACAGAGCAGATGAACCTCACACCAGTCCTCAGGTTTTCTTCAGTCACTGGGAAAGACGAGACACATCCATCAGAGATTTGTACTTTAAACTGAGATAAAGGTGAATACAGAGGTTGAAAATGTTCAAATGTGTGGTGTTCAAAGAAACAAGAACTCACATGAGACCACAGACAGAAGAACCTGAGCATCAGGAGGCAGGTGTCGTCCTGATCTGTACTGTTTACAGAAATATCGTCCTCCGTCCTCAGCTCTGACGTCTTTAATCAGCAGAGAACAGTCCTCAGTGACTCTGAGTCGCTCTGACTGATCTCTGGAGACATAGGAGCTAATCTTTCCAAGTGTAATCATCTCCACAGTCTGTGGGTTTCTCACTGAGTTGAAAATCCATGAGGTCCCATCACATTGGTGCTGTCCAGGTCTGACGTTGTCACAGAGTAAAGTCTGCCCCTCTCCAGCTCTCACTAACTCCTGACGCTGTGTTTCTGTTTCTGTAGAAGAGAAAACATTTTTAGGTTAGATTTATATCTCTAATATTCTTGGTGTGTTACTGTGACAGTGAGAATAAACCAGGCCCAGTCTGAGCTCTAAGCCTGACTCAGAGTTTGTTCAGATCCACAGAGTCCAGACTGGGTCCAGATCTTCTCTGGAGTTTGTCACAGACTCAGTTTTAATCCTCTGTGATTACAGAGAGGCAGTAGCTCAGTAGGTACAGACGTTCATAAGGTTGGAGAGCTAAACCAGGTCTAAACCAGGTCTAAACCAGGTCTAAACCAGGACTAAACCAGGTCTAAACCAGGTCTAAACCAGGACTAAACCAGGTCTGAACCAGGACTAAACCAGGTCTAAACCAGGACTAAACCGGGGCTAAACCGGGACTAAACCAGGACTAAACCAGGACTAAACCAGGTCTAAACCGGGTCTAAACCAGGGCTAAACCAGGACTAAACCAGGACTAAACCAGGACTAAACCAGGTCTAAACCAGGACTAAACCAAGTCTAAACCAGGACTAAACCAGGACTAAACCAGGTCTAAACCAGGTCTAAACCAGGACTAAACCAGGTCTAAGCCAGGACTAAACCAGGACTAAACCAGGTCTAAACCAGGTCTAAACCAGGACTAAACCAGGACTAAACCAGGTCTAAACCAGGTCTAAACCAGGACTAAACCAGGACTAAACCAGGACTAAACCAGCTCTAAACCGGGTCTAAACCAGGTCTAAACCAGGTCTAAACCAGGACTAAACCAGGACTAAACCAGGTCTAAACCAGGTCTAAACCAGGACTAAACCAGGTCTAAACCAGGTCTGAACCAGGTCTAAACCAGGTCTAAACCAGGTCTAAACCAGGTCTAAACCAGGTCTAAACCAGGTCTGAACCAGGACTAAACCAGGTCTAAACCAGGACTAAACCAGGACTAAACCAGGTCTAAACCAGGTCTGAACCAGGTCTAAACCAGGTCTAAACCAGGTCTAAACCAGGTCTAAACCAGGTCTAAACCAGGTCTGAACCAGGTCTAAACCAGGTCAAAACCAGGTCTGAACCAGGTCTAAACCAGGACTAAACCAGGTCTAAACCAGGTCTGAACCAGGTCTAAACCAGGACTAAACCAGGTCTAAACCAGGACTAAACCAGGTCTAAACCAGGACTAAACCAGGACTAAACCAGCTCTAAACCAGGTCTAAACCAGGACTAAACCAGGTCTAAACCAGGTCTGAACCAGGTCTAAACCAGGACTAAACCAGGTCTAAACCAGGTCTAAACCAGGACTAAACCAAGTCTAAACCAGGTCTGAACCAGGTCTAAACCAGGTCTAAACCAGGACTAAACCAGGTCTAAACCAGGTCTGAACCAGGTCTAAACCAGGTCAAAACCAGGTCTGAACCAGGTCTAAACCAGGTCTAAACCAGGTCTGAACCAGGTCTAAACCAGGTCTAAACCAGGTCTGAACCAGGTCTAAACCAGGTCTAAACCAGGTCTGAACCAGGTCTAAACCAGGTCTAAACCAGGTCTAAACCAGGTCTGAACCAGGTCTAAACCAGGTCAAAACCAGGTCTGAACCAGGTCTAAACCAGGTCTAAACCAGGTCTAAACCAGGTCTAAACCAGGTCTAAACCAGGACTAAACCAGGACTAAACTCTTCATGACCCAGGACTCATCAGTTCTCTTTAGAAGGCAGCTCTGGCATACAGTAAGTTTTACACCAGATGCCCTACCTGACATGTCTTTGTTCATTTAGCCAGGCTTGGGACTGGCACAAAGACGACACTGGCATGTGGCTGGATTCTGAAATATTTTAATACTGACATTTGTAGGAGTATTGGACCACTGCTGAAAATCCCCAAAAAGATGGACATTCCTTTAGGAGACAGAAGTCTGAGTCTTATCCCACCAAGGACGTGAAACAAAGACATATATCTGTCCTGTACGAACTGAAGACCAATAAATGTGCCAGAGAGGTCTCCTCTCTTCTCTGATAAGAACCAGAGACCTGGCACAAACGGCACCACAGATGGAACCAGATAATTAACCTACGCCTTTGTCCATCCCAACAAAGTTATGCATTAAAGACTTTATCACTCACTGTTCCAGAGACGGATTTCATGCATTAACACGTTACTTTACAGGAAAATGTCATAGCTATGTTCTGTGCAAACTGTTGAAATCATCATGTTTATTATTGGTTGGATATATGCTTATTCAGTATCATTATTCACCAGTATGTTTATGTTGCTACAAATGTTCCAGTGTAAATGTAACATGTTTTTAAAGGTACGTAAATTGAAGTGGAGTAAGACACATTTCTTTTTATGACATTTACTTCGTGTCTAGTAAAGGTAACTCGAATCCTCTCCACTATCAGTACAGAGGGCCGTACCACAGACTCAAAAGAGACGCCCCTTTTTCAGTCTTATCTTGGGGAGCGGTCTGCATTCCTCAGTCTTGCTTTTGGTCTTTCTTTTGTCTCGTCTCCGTCTCTTCTGCATCTTCTAAGTCTAATTTTTCCTTTCTTCTCATCTCATTTTTGTTGCATTTAGTTTACTTTGCTGGTGATAACATCTTTTCACGATAAGTCGCCAAACTTTTGTATGAGTATCATTTTTGTAGTTTATTTTGAAAAGCCTCGCGCCGCGCAACATCCGCCATCTTTAACAACCGCTGCCTTGACCAAAGCAGCTATTTTAAGAAGTTAAACTTCTAAAGTTTTGAGTTGCTGTGAAAGGATTTTTATTAAATATTTCATTTGGCATTAAAAGGACATTTGCCATACTCTGAGACTTTGACGCTGCCTTACGCTGACAACAGCTAAACTCTCCCTGAGCGGCATCACGCTCCTGTTCAACATAACGGACACCTGGCGACTGGCTGTGGAGCTTTTGGAGGACAAACCACGAACCGCTGTTTGGAGCCGGGAACACCAGCCCTGCTACACCCCGCGGATCCAAAAGGACTAACATCTGAGCCCCTGGCTGAAACCGGAGGCTGGCTGTCGTCACCGCCTTCCCCTCCTGTCCCAGTACAGTAAGCCAGTGTTGTGTAACAGAGTTGGCGCTAGCAGTCTCAGAGTCTATTTCACCTTTTATTACCTAAATCTCCAATAATTTAATAAGTCATACCATAACGTTACTCCACTGCAATTCATCATTAAATAATCTATAATTCTGCATAACGGTCCTGTTCAAAATTACATTCATTTCAATATTTACCTGGGCCTCAGTTTACTATTCTGCCTTATTGTGTAAATAAACGTTATACTTAATCTAAATTAAGCTGAGTTTGGTGATCTTTATCTATTAAACTGAGTCCCTCCTGGTCAATCCTTCCCTCTTAAGACATTAGTTTAGGTGTTTTAATCTGCACGTTAGCGCAAGGCTAACTGGTACCAATGCGGAGTTATTACTCTTAACCTTTGTCTTAGTTCAGTGTATATATTTTTATATATGTACGCTACACATTCATTTGTTTTTGTTTTTTTACATTAAAGCTCCCATATTTTGCTTTTTTCAGTTTTTCTGAAACAGTGTTGGACTCCTCTGCGTTAGTATTCCAGGTTTTATAACTTAAACTAATGTATCTGTGGAAAATGCTTGGATTAGGAGTCTGTCGCCCCCTGCTGGCAACGCTGTTAGCGACCTGATGCTAACAGATAGATGTGTGAGCTGATGCTTGGTAGTGACGCAGGTTTAAGGCTGAAATGATCAGAGCGAGTCCTGACGGTGTCTGGGCTTTAGAAACGCGCAGGAGCACTTCCTGGTTTCACCCTGAGACCCAGCGTTTTCAGCTCTGGAGAAGGGCAGTGCCTCAGCATACAGGATTACTCAGACAGGATACTACTGCAGCTCTGTTTTTTAACCATAATAACAGGGTTAAAGAGAGGAAAAGTTGATTTAGCAGAATAGAGGACCTTTAAGAAGCAGGTGCAGGCTTGGTTCAGTAAGTTAAGTTAAAATATAAAACTCATATTTAAAGCCATTGTAGGCAGTGAGTGGAAACTGACTAGAGGGCGCTGTTTTGTGAGTGTAGCAGGCAGCGTTATATCCCGCCCTGGCAGACGCTGAGACCACGGTCCCGGTCTTTAGAACGGCAGTCGGTGAGAAGCTGTGGATGCCAGAACCTGTGTTTCTCATAACGACAACATAAAAGAAATGTAGTGAAATAAATCTGATCCACACTCGCAGCAGTCCCACAGCAACAATACAGGCTCCATACAACAGCAACAATCATTATAAGTATTGTAAGAGTAAGACTGCTAACTATTGTTAGCCGCTAAGCTAGCGCTAGCCACTTAGCTAGCGTCACTGAGTGTTGCTTATACAAATGCAACAGACAACTGCAGGACTCATTCTAGCCAAATGTTGATGCACATATGCACATGTTACCATTAGGTGGCGCTGTTTTACAAATATAAAGAAAAGAATCTGACCGGTTTAAAAGAAACGTAGCGACATTAGCATCTGTTCTGAGCCCCTTTCGTTCCCGGAGCTCTCTCCACCGATCAAATGCCGCTCCAATATTCACTCTAGTTTTAGCTCTTTCTCGGTCTAACCTCTTTTTGTTTTCTTCTTTCTCTAAAACAGTTTTTGTTTTTCTAACGAAGGCAGCAGTGGCTGCAGGAGGGATCTGCTGCTTTCCCAGGAGCCTCCTGTTGTTGTTGTGCCACAGTCAGACTCTGAGCCACTCCCATAATAATCACACAGAGCTGTTTCTGTCCGAAGAAACTTTTATACAAATGTCATTATTTTTTAAATAAAAAATACAGATAGTAGTTTCATTTGTTTTTATCTGAACCCACTCACTGTTTTGAGGGCTATTTATTGGTAAAAAATGTTTTTAATTTCATGACAAAATATGTTTAAAAACCCTATTACCTACAATGGCTTTAAAGCTTGATTTCCAAAACATGAATTTGCTGCCAATAATTATTTCAATGGAAACAGAGACTTTAAATGCAATAATACATATACTTTTTTATTTACTTTGTGTGTGTGTAATTTTTAGCACCTTCCTCTCAGAGCTGACCTCATCAACCACAAATGAAAACACATGAGTGTCTGGTGCCAAGACTTTGTAAATATGTATAATATAGATTTTATTGCATTTCTAATTTAACTCACTCTGAAAAGAGTTTTTTGTTTTTTTCTTTTTGCAGCACGTTTTGTAGAAGCCTTGGTGCTGTTTTGAACTCTTTTAGTCTTATTGTTTTAATGACTTTATTTAAAGTTCTTTGCTAAAGCGGTTGCCGTTTTATCTTCCTGTAAATGTAAAGAACTGTGGCAGGTTTTAAAGTTCAACATAAATAAAGTTTGACTGATGGCCACAGAGAAAGTTACTCCTATTTATTGAGGAGAGTTTTTCTTTTGTTTTTTACTTATTTTTTTAATATTTTCAAAAACTCAGTTAGTGGGCCTTTATGTTTTTATTTTTTATCATTTGTTTCCCTCCGCAGTGGAAGAAGACACTACATAAGTCTTGTTTATCGTTGTCATTTCTTTTGAAACTGCCAACGCCTTCACACTTCACCTTTCTCAGTTTATTTTCAGCGTCTGTGTAATTTCCTTTCACAGCAGAACTCACCAACCACACACTGCAGCAGAAACATTACTCTGTGATCACAGAGTCATGAGAAAGAAAAAACAACTCAACCCACAAATGCCCTTAGTTTATCATTTTTGTTGTTATTGTTGCATGTTTTCTCTTTTGCAGCTTTTATCCCAGTGTTGCACTTCTTGTCCTTGTGTGTGCTGTGTTATGGTTTGAATGACGTCATCTCTAAACTCAAGTGGACGCTCAGTGTTGTATGTTCATGGTCTGAAAACTCCTCAGATCGTCTTAAAGCGGTTTAACTCAGACTTTAAGGCCTCACAGTCCGACCCCAGCAGGTTCTAGATGGATCTGAACCAGTTTTACAGAGGTTTAAAGCGGTTACAGAGCAGTCCTCTGTACAGAACCCTGCCTGTGATCACAGAGCGCTCAGTTTAAAAGTCCATTAAAAACCTGAGCCTTACCTGTGAGCTGCAGCAGGATCATCAGGAACAGCGTCCTGTGTCTGAGAGCAGCCATCGTCCTCTGTCTCTGACTCCTCCCTGAGACAGAGACGTCCTCTGTCTCTGACTCCTCCCTGAGACAGAGACGTCCTCTGTCTCTGACTCCTCCCTGAGACAGAGACGTCCTCCGTCTCTGACTCCTCCCTGAGACAGAGACGTCCTCCGTCTCTGACTCCTCCCTGAGACAGAGACGTCCTCCGTCTCTGACTCCTCCCTGAGACAGAGACGTCCTCTGTCTCTGACTCCTCCCTGAGACAGAGACGTCCTCTGTCTCTGACTCCTCCCTGAGACAGAGACGTCCTCTGTCTCTGACTCCTCCCTGAGACAGAGACGTCCTCCGTCTCTGACTCCTCCCTGAGACAGAGACGTCCTCCGTCTCTGACTCCTCCCTGAGACAGAGACGTCCTCCGTCTCTGACTCCTCCCTGAGACAGAGACGTCCTCTGTCTCTGACTCCTCCCTGAGACAGAGACGTCCTCCGTCTCTGACTCCTCCCTGAGACAGAGACGTCCTCCGTCTCTGACTCCTCCCTGAGACAGAGACGTCCTCCGTCTCTGACTCCTCCCTGAGACAGAGACGTCCTCCGTCTCTGACTCCTCCCTGAGACAGAGACGTCCTCTGTCTCTGACTCCTCCCTGAGACAGAGACGTCCTCTGTCTCTCTCCTGTCTCTGTGTTGTTTTTATTTGACTCTGCTTCAGTGAAGTGGACGGTGAGACTTTTATTAAAGAAACAGGAAACAGAGGAGACTTCTGCTTTTTACACTCGTCCTATTAGTGACACCTCTGCGCCCCCTGGTGGACAAGAATCTTATAGTAATCCACCCACTTTTAGGTCCCGGCCCACCTGTTGGGAAACCATGGTTTAACAAACATGATCCATTATCTTAAAGGCTTTATATTCTGCTTTTAATCCCACTGTGTGTGAGTGAAGTCTGAATAAAAGAAGAGAAGCTGAGTCTGTGAGAAAAGGGAAGTTTGTGGTGAGTCTGATAAAGTCTGATAAAGTCTGATAAAGTCTGATAAAGTCTGATAAAGTTTAATAAAGTCTGATAAAGTCTGATAAAGTCTGATAAAGTCTGATAAAGTCTGATAAAGTTTAATAAAGTCTGATAAAGTCTGATAAAGTCTGATAAAGTCTGATAAAGTCTGATAAAGTTTAATAAAGTCTGATAAAGTCTGATAAAGTCTGATAAAGTCTGATAAAGTCTGGTAAAGTTTAATAAAGTCTGATAAAGTCTGGTAAAGTCTGATAAAGTCTGATAAAGTCTGATAAAGTCTGATAAAGTCTGATAAAGTTTAATAAAGTCTGATAAAGTCTGATAAAGTCTGATAAAGTCTGATAAAGTCTGATAAAGTCTGATAAAGTTTAATAAAGTCTGATAAAGTCTGATAAAGTCTGATAAAGTCTGGTAAAGTCTGATAAAGTCTGATAAAGTCTGATAAAGTCTGATAAAGTCTGATAAAGTTTAATAAAGTCTGATAAAGTCTGATAAAGTCTGATAAAGTTTAATAAAGTCTGATAAAGTCTGGTAAAGTTTAATAAAGTCTGATAAAGTCTGGTAAAGTCTGATAAAGTCTGATAAAGTCTGATAAAGTCTGATAAAGTTTAATAAAGTCTGATAAAGTCTGATAAAGTCTGATAAAATCTGATAAAGTCTGGTAAAGTTTAATAAAGTCTGATAAAGTCTGATAAAGTCTGATAAAGTCTGGTAAAGTCTGATAAAGTTTAATAAAGTCTGATAAAGTCTGATAAAGTCTGATAAAGTCTGGTAAAGTTTAATAAAGTCTGATAAAGTCTGGTAAAGTCTGATAAAGTCTGATAAAGTCTGATAAAGTCTGATAAAGTCTGATAAAGTTTAATAAAGTCTGATAAAGTCTGATAAAGTCTGATAAAGTCTGGTAAAGTTTAATAAAGTTTGATAAAGTCTGATAAAGTCTGATAAAGTCTGATTAAGTCTGATAAAGTCTGATAAAGTCTGATAAAGTCTGGTAAAGTCTGATTAAGTCTGATAAAGTCTGATAAAGTCTGATAAAGTTTAATAAAGTCTGATAAAGTCTGATAAAGTCTGATAAAGTCTGGTAAAGTTTAATAAAGTCTGATAAAGTCTGATAAAGTCTGATAAAGTCTGATAAAGTCTGATAAAGTCTAATAAAGTCTGATAAAGTCTGGTAAAGTCTGATTAAGTCTGATAAAGTCTGATAAAGTCTGATAAAGTCTGATAAAGTCTGGTAAAGTTTAATAAAGTCTGATAAAGTCTGATAAAGTCTGATAAAGTCTGATAAAGTCTGATGAAGTCTGATAAAGTCTGATAAAGTCTGATAAAGTCTGATAAAGTCTGATGTGTGAGAGCTGAGGTCATTAAAGACAAACTTCCTGTTTGTGGTCTCAGCTTCTGTTTCTCTCACGTCTTTAGTCCTGAGTGAGTTCTGCTTTCACACGAGACTTCTCTGGTCTTAGTTTGGTAAGATGTGACCAGGCAGAGGAAGTACTGCAGTACTGCAGTAGAAGTACTGTTACTGCAGAGTACTACTGCTCTAGAGGTACAGTTCCTCAACAGTTTACTACTGCTACTGTTAAACATAAAAGTAGCTGTGTGAAAAAGTTTGTTCCAGAGTTTATTTTGGTTCTGAAAACAGTTTTAATGACAAGAAAAAAGAAACAGGTTTAAAAACAGAAACATCTTAACTAAATAATAACTTTGGTTCAATACAAAGTGGTTCACAATAAAACCAAGCAAGAACTGGGTCTGGACCGGGTCTGGACCGGGTCTGGACCGGGTCGGGGCCGGGTCAGGACCGGGTCTGGACCGGGTCAGGTCAGGACCGGGTCAGGACCGGGTCAGGACCGGGTCTGGACCGGGTCAGGACCGGGTCAGGACCGGGTCAGGACCGGGTCTGGACCGGGTCTGGACCGGGTCAGGTCTGGACCGGGTCAGGACCGGGTCAGGACCGGGTCAGGTCAGGACCGGGTCAGGACCGGGTCAGGACCGGGTCAGGTCTGGACCGGGTCAGGTCGGGACCGGGTCGGGACCGGGTCTGGACCGGGTCTGGACCGGGTCGGGGCCGGGTCGGGGCCGGGTCGGGACCGGGTCTGGACCGGGTCTGGACCGGGTCAGGACCAGTTCAGTAAAGCACAGTAAAAATCTGTTCCATATTAAAACATTTTCAGTAGAAATGAGGTGGGCTCTGAGAAGCTGCCTCACATTTCTCATCAAACACTGAACAAAAATATCTTTAAGTAATAAATGTTTTTAACACTGCAGTAAATAAGACGTTTATATCGTTTTAAGCTGCCTACAAAAGCTCGGTTAAGTCTGACGTTAGCTTCTGGTTCTGCAGCAGTAAATGGTCCTGAGTTTAAAACAGCGACGTTCAGCTCAGCTTCAGTAAAATCAGCACAGAAACATCACCAAACCTCAGCTCCACAGCAAAAACCTGGGCCTGACACAAAAACAGGAAGAGTTTCAACACAAAAACTCACAACAAATGAGTTTTCTGCTCCAATATCTTAACTTTAGAGCTTAGGCCTGATTTGTGTCGCCCTGCTCGAGTGAACAACACCAACATGTTTATGCAGGAAATCTTCAGGATCACAAAACAAAAACAAAACAAAACATGAACTTAAACAAAACAAGATGCCAGGTGCACAGCGAGTCGGCCGAGCTCAACCTTTTAATATTTGATAAATCTCTGTCCATGCATAAAAACTCATTTTACACTTCTCTAAGCTTACGGTATACAATAAAATATACAAAAAACATAATTAATTAAATTGTGTCAATCACCAACCCCCCCCCAAAAAAATAAAATAAAATAAAAAAAAATTAAAAATAATAATAATAATAATAATAAAAAAATCAAGCCCAAATCTTAATCTTAAAACTAGAGCTGCACGATGAGGATATAACCTGCGATATTCAATAACTATGGTGAAAACTGCGATAACGATATTACTGCGATATTTGAAACTAGAGTCTACTTTTGGAACATAGTAAGTTAAATTCACTACATTTCACAAAAATGTAAGTTCCTGTATTTCCAAGTCAAAACAGCCACAAAATCCAAACTTAACTCAGACTAAACCAGGAATAAAACAAGGCTAAGCTGGGACTAAATTAATTAAATTACCACTAAAACTGGACTTTTTAAACATTTTTATTTAGTCACAACACATGTTCTTTTAAGGCTCTGGTGGAAAATGATTCTTCAGTGTAAATCTCTGTCAGATGGAGACCACAGTGTTATTGTGATATATTTAGATTCTTGCGATACTGATATTGTGTTTGCTGATATTGCGATAACGATAATTTTGCGATATATTGTGCAGCCCTAGCTAAAATCTACTAAAATATGAATAACTTAAATATTTTGGTCACTGGGCCTCCCTCTGTTCATTTAAAACTGACCTAATGTTAAAACTTATCTCCCTGAGCCTCCTCAGTGAATCCTCTGTTGATTTTACACCAGATGCTCTTCCTGAGCCAGCCCT
Organism: Bostrychus sinensis; assembly: GCA_020698575.1. Classification (NCBI taxonomy): domain Eukaryota; kingdom Metazoa; phylum Chordata; class Actinopteri; order Gobiiformes; family Eleotridae; genus Bostrychus; species Bostrychus sinensis. The sequence goes on from CM036248.1 coordinate 1,075,738, forward strand.
CTCCATTTATCTCGGCTTGGGGCTGGCACAAAGAGCTCACTGGGTTAAGATTCACTGAGGCTGGGTCCTCGAGATTATTTATTCTTTAAATGAAGTAAAAAGCAAGAAAAGTTTATTTCTACAGCAACTTTCTCAGAAAACGGCCACAAAATTCTTCTCAGTAAAAAATAAAATAAAATACAAAAACACTTCAAAATATGATCAGTCTGACCACAGGAGGAGGCGCAGGACTGAGTCTGACCACAGGAGGAGGCGCAGGACTGAGTCTGACCACAGGAGGAGGCGCAGGACTGAGTCTGACCAAAGGAGGAGGAGGCGCAGGACTGAGTCTGACCACAGGAGGAGGCGCAGGACTGAGTCTGACCACAGGAGGAGGCGCAGGACTGACCACAGGAGGAGGCGCAGGACTGAGTCTGACCACAGGAGGAGGCGCAGGACTGAGTCTGACCACAGGAGGAGGCGCAGGACTGAGTCTGACCACAGGAGGAGGAGGTGCAGGACTGAGTCTGACCACAGGAGGAGGCACAGGACTGAGTCTGACCACAGGAAGAGGCGCAGGACTGAGTCTGACCACAGGAGGAGGCGCAGGACTGAGTCTGACCACAGGAGGAGGCGCAGGACTGAGTCTGACCACAGGAGGAGGCGCAGGACTGAGTCTGACCACAGGAGGAGGCGCAGGACTGACCACAGGAGGAGGCGCAGGACTGAGTCTGACCACAGGAGGAGGCGCAGGACTGACCACAGGAGGAGGTGCAGGACTGAGTCTGACCACAGGAGGAGGCGCAGGACTGACCACAGGAGGAGGCGCAGGACTGAGTCTGACCACAGGAGGAGGCGCAGGACTGAGTCTGACCACAGGAGGAAGCGCAGGACTGAGTCTGACCACAGGAGGAGGAGGTGCAGGACTGAGTCTGACCACAGGAGGAGGCACAGGACTGAGTCTGACCACAGGAAGAGGCGCAGGACTGAGTCTGACCACAGGAGGAGGCGCAGGACTGAGTCTGACCACAGGAGGAGGCGCAGGACTGAGTCTGACCACAGGAGGAGGCGCAGGACTGAGTCTGACCACAGGAGGAGGCGCAGGACTGACCACAGGAGGAGGCGCAGGACTGAGTCTGACCACAGGAGGAGGTGCAGGACTGAGTCTGACCACAAGAGGAGGCGCAGGACTGAGTCTGACCACAGGAGGAGGCGCAGGACTGAGTCTGACCACAGGAGGAGGCTCAGGACTGAGTCTGACCACAGGAGGAGGCGCAGGACTGAGTCTGACCACAGGAGGAGGCGCAGGACTGACCACAGGAGGAGGCGCAGGACTGAGTCTGACCACAGGAGGAGGCGCAGGACTGAGTCTGACCACAGGAGGAAGCGCAGGACTGAGTCTGACCACAGGAGGAGGAGGTGCAGGACTGAGTCTGACCACAGGAGGAGGCGCAGGACTGAGTCTGACCACAGGAGGAGGCGCAGGACTGAGTTGTTGTGGGTCTGTTGTTGGTCTGTTGTGGGTCTGTTGTTGGTCTGTTGTGGGTCTGTTGTTGGTCTGTTGTGGTCTGTTGTTGGTCTGTTGTTGGTCTGTTGTGGGTCGTTTGTGGGTCTGTTGTGGGTCTGTTGTGGGTCTGTTGTTGGTCTGTTGTTGGTCTGTTGTTGGTCTGTTGTGGGTCTGTTGTTGGTCTGTTGTGGGTCTGTTGTTGGTCTGTTGTGGGTCTGTTGTTGGTCTGTTGTGGTCTGTTGTTGGTCTGTTGTTGGTCTGTTGTGGGTCTGTTGTGTTAGTCGGTCTGTTGTGGGTCTGTTGTTGGTCTGTTGTTGGTCTGTTGTGGTCTGTTGTTGGTCTGTTGTTGGTCTGTTGTGGGTCTGTTGTGTTAGTCGGTCTGTTGTGGGTCTGTTGTTGGTCTGTTGTGGGTCTGTTGTGGGTCTGTTGTTGGTCTGTTGTGGGTCTGTTGTGTTAGTCGGTCTGTTGTGGGTCTGTTGTTGGTCTGTTGTTGGTCTGTTGTTGGTCTGTTGTGGGTCTGTTGTGTTAGTCGGTCTGTTGTTGGTCTGTTGTGTTAGTCGGTCTGTTGTGGGTCTGTTGTTGGTCTGTTGTGGGTCTGTTGTGTTAGTCGGTCTGTTGTGGTCTGTTGTTGGTCTGTTGTTGGTCTGTTGTTGGTCTCTTGTGGGTCTGTTGTGGGTCTGTTGTGTTAGTCGGTCTGTTGTGGGTCTGTTGTTGGTCTGTTGTTGGTCTGTTGTATTAGTCGGTCTGTTGTTGGTCTGTTGTTGGTCTGTTGTTGGTCTGTTGTGGGTCTGTTGTTGGTCTGTTGTTGGTCTGTTGTTGGTCTGTTGTGGGTCTGTTGTGTTAGTCGGTCTGTTGTTGGTCTGTTGTGTTAGTCGGTCTGTTGTGGGTCTGTTGTTGGTCTGTTGTGGGTCTGTTGTGTTAGTCGGTCTGTTGTGGGTCTGTTGTTGGTCTGTTGTTGGTCTGTTGTATTAGTCGGTCTGTTGTTGGTCTGTTGTTGGTCTGTTGTTGGTCTGTTGTGGGTCTGTTGCTGGTCTGTTGTTGGTCTGTTGTTGGTCTGTTGTATTAGTCGGTCTGTTGTTGGTCTGTTGTTGGTCTGTTGTTGGTCTGTTGTGGGTCTGTTGTTGGTCTGTTGTTGGTCTGTTGTATTAGTCGGTCTGTTGTTGGTCTGTTGTTGGTCTGTTGTTGGTCTGTTGTGGGTCTGTTGCTGGTCTGTTGTTGGTCTGTTGTGTTAGTCGGTCTGTTGTGGGTCTGTTGTTGGTCTGTTGTGGGTCTGTTGTGGGTCTGTTGTTGGTCTGTTGTGGGTCTGTTGTTGGTCTGTTGTGGGTCTGTTGTGGGTCTGTTGTTGGTCTGTTGTGGGTCTGTTGTTGGTCTGTTGTGGGTCTGTTGTGGGTCTGTTGTTGGTCTGTTGTGGGTCTGTTGTTGGTCTGTTGTGGGTCTGTTGTTGGTCTGTTGTGGGTCTGTTGTGGGTCTGTTGTGGGTCTGTTGTTGGTCTGTTGTGGGTCTGTTGTGGGTCTGTTGTGGGTCTGTTGCTGGTCTGTTGTTGGTCTGTTGTGTTAGTCGGTCTGTTGTGGGTCTGTTGTTGGTCTGTTGTGGGTCTGTTGTGGGTCTGTTGTTGGTCTGTTGTGGGTCTGTTGTTGGTCTGTTGTGGGTCTGTTGTGGGTCTGTTGTTGGTCTGTTGTGGGTCTGTTGTGGGTCTGTTGTTGGTCTGTTGTGGGTCTGTTGTTGGTCTGTTGTGGGTCTGTTGTGGGTCTGTTGTTGGTCTGTTGTGGGTCTGTTGTTGGTCTGTTGTGGGTCTGTTGTGGGTCTGTTGTTGGTCTGTTGTTGGTCTGTTGTGGGTCTGTTGTGGGTCTGTTGTGGGTCTGTTGTGGGTCTGTTGTGGGTCTGTTGTTGGTCTGTTGTTGGTCTGTTGTGGGTCTGTTGTGGGTCTGTTGTTGGTCTGTTTTGTTAGTCGGTCTGTTGTGGGTCTGTTGTGGGTCGTTTGTGGGTCTGTTGTGGGTCTGTTGTGGGTCTGTTGTGGGTCTGTTGTGTTAGTTTGTGTGTGTGTTGACAGAGGCTGCAGCTCTCACTGTGCTGTAGGTCACAGTTTCCTGGTGAGGCGCTGGGCTCTGGACACAAACAAAGCAAAACATTTCATGACTGACTTCTGATCATGTGACCATGTGATCATGTTACCTCACAGGTGAGGTAACACAAGTGAGGTAACACAGGTGAGGTGACACAGGTGAGGTAACACAGGTGAGGTAACACAGGAGAGGTAACACAGGAGAGGTAACACAGGTGAGGTAACACAAGTGAGGGAACACAGGTGAGGTAACACAGGAGAGGTAACACAGGAGAGGTAACACAAGTGAGGTAACACAGGAGAAGTAACACAGGAGAGGTAACACAGGTGAGGTAACACAGGAGAGGTAACACAGGTGAGGTAACACAGGAGAGGTAACACAGGAGAGGTAACACAGGTGAGGTAACACAGGAGAGGTAACACAGGAGAGGTAACACAGGTGAGGTAACACAAGTGAGGGAACACAGGTGAGGTAACACAGGAGAGGTAACACAGGAGAGGTAACACAAGTGAGGTAACACAGGAGAAGTAACACAGGAGAGGTAACACAGGTGAGGTAACACAGGAGAGGTAACACAGGTGAGGTAACACAGGAGAGGTAACACAGGAGAGGTAACACAGGTGAGGTAACACAGGAGAGGTAACACAGGAGAGGTAACACAGGTGAGGTAACACAAGTGAGGGAACACAGGTGAGGTAACACAGGAGAGGTAACACAGGAGAGGTAACACAAGTGAGGTAACAGGAGAAGTAACACAGGAGAGGTAACACAGGAGAGGTAACACAAGTGAGGTAACACAGGAGAGGTAACACAGGTGAGGTAACACAGGAGAGGTAACACAGGTGAGGTAACACAGGAGAGGTAACACAGGAGAGGTAACACAAGTGAGGTAACACAGGAGAGGTAACACAAGTGAGGTAACACAAGTGAGGGAACACAGGTGAGGTAACACAGGAGAGGTAACACAGGTGAGGTAACACAGGTGAGGTAACAGGAGAGGTAACACAGGAGAGGTAACACAAGTGAGGTAACACAGGAGAGGTAACACAGGTGAGGTAACACAGGTGAGGTAACACAGGAGAGGTAACACAGGAGAGGTAACACAGGTGAGGTAACACAGGAGAGGTAACACAGGAGAGGTAACACAAGTGAGGTAACACAGGTGAGGTAACACAGGAGAGGTAACACAGGAGAGGTAACACAAGTGAGGTAACACAGGAGAGGTAACAGAAGTGAGGTAACACAAGTGAGGGAACACAGGTGAGGTAACACAGGAGAGGTAACACAGGTGAGGTAACACAGGTGAGGTAACAGGAGAGGTAACACAGGAGAGGTAACACAAGTGAGGTAACACAGGAGAGGTAACACAGGTGAGGTAACACAGGTGAGGTAACACAGGAGAGGTAACACAGGAGAGGTAACACAGGTGAGGTAACACAGGAGAGGTAACACAGGAGAGGTAACACAAGTGAGGTAACACAGGTGAGGTAACACAGGAGAGGTAACACAGGAGAGGTAACACAAGTGAGGTAACACAGGAGAGGTAACACAAGTGAGGTAACACAAGTGAGGTAACACAGGAGAGGTAACACAGGAGAGGTAACACAGGAGAGGTAACACAGGAGAGGTAACACAAGTGAGGTAACACAAGTGAGGGAACACAGGTGAGGTAACACAGGAGAGGTAACACAGGAGAGGTAACACAAGTGAGGTAACACAGGAGAGGTAACACAGGAGAGGTAACACAAGTGAGGTAACACAGGAGAGGTAACACAGGAGAGGTAACACAGGAGAGGTAACACAGGAGAGGTAACACAAGTGAGGTAACACAGGAGAGGTAACACAGGTGAGGTAACACAGGAGAGGTAACACAGGTGAGGTAACACAGGAGAGGTAACACAGGAGAGGTAACACAAGTGAGGTAACACAAGTGAGGTAACACAGGAGAGGTAACACAGGTGAGGTAACAAACTTGCAAAATGTTTACAAAACGGTCACAGTTCCAACTGTGAACAGTGAGATTTGTCACTGAAGCCTCGTTTTAACACCACAGCCACAAAACCACTTCCTCTTTATCCTGAGAAACTTACTGACCCTGGCTTTACTGACGCCTGGGTTAGTCCTGGTTTAGACCTGGTTTAGACCTGGTTTAGTCCTGGTTTAGGCCTGGTTTAGGCCTGGTTTAGTCCTGGTTTAGACCTGGTTTAGGCCTGGTTTAGTCCTGGTTTAGTCCTGGTTTAGACATGGTTTAGTCCTGGTTTAGACCTGGTTTAGACCTCGTTTAGACCTGGTTTAGATCTGGTTTAGTCCTGGTTTAGTCCTGGTTTAGTCCTGGTTTAGACATGGTTTAGACCTGGTTTAGACCTGGTTTGGGCCTGGTTTGGGCCTGGTTTGGACCTGGTTTAGACCTGGTTTAGGCCTGGTTTAGTCATGGTTTAGACATGGTTTAGACCTGGTTTAGACCTGGTTTGGGCCTGGTTTGGGCCTGGTTTGGGACTGGTTTAGGCCTGGTTTAGACCTGGTTTAGGCCTGGTTTAGACCTGGTTTAGGCCTGGTTTAGTCCTGGTTTAGACATGGTTTAGACCTGTTTTAGACCTGGTTTGGGCCTGGTTTAGTCCTGGTTTAGACCTGGTTTAGTCCTGGTTTAGACATGGTTTAGTCCTGGTTTAGTCCTGGTTTAGACATGGTTTAGTCCTGGTTTAGTCCTGGTTTAGACATGGTTTAGACCTGGTTTAGACCTGGTTTGGACTTACCCCTGTGTTCCTGCTGTAGCTGATGGAAGCGTAGGCCACTCTGTCTTCAGGATCAGCCTTAGGAAGAAAAGATTATATTCATTTAGATTTAATAAGTTTGTCTTTTAGCTGCTGTAACCATAATGTTTGTATAAAAGGAGCAGCTGAATTTAGACTTAGACAGACTTGGACAGACTTGGACAGACTTAGACAGACTTAGACTGACTTGGACAGACTTAGACAGACTTTGACAGACTTGGACAGACTTATCCACAGCACACAGATCGGTCAGGAACGTTTCCTGTTTTCCTTGTTCTGTTTCCAACATGTGATTTTGTTTGTCTTTGTTTCTGCGTCTTTAAAAATAAACACTTTAAAATACTTTTGCAGTATATTTAAAGTACTCTTGCAGTATATTTGAAGTACTTTTGCAGTATATTTAAAGTACTCTTGCAGTATATTTGAAGTACTTTTGCAGTATATTTAAAGTACTCTTGCAGTATATTTGAAGTACTTTTGCAGTATATTTAAAGTACTTTTGCAGTTTATTTGAAGTACTTTTGCAGTATATTTAAAGTAATTTTGCAGTATATTTAAAGTAATTTTGCCGTATACCTGTCCCTAGGTTTTATAGAAGCTGGTCATGAGCAGAATCTGATGTTTCTCTAAACCACAGCCTCAGATCTTTGCTGAGTTTATATTTGAAATATTTACATAAACTCTTAAACTAAATGAAGAAAATGAAGGTAACTGAGGTTGAGGAGGTTCAGCCACAGCACAACAGTGTCCCTAAAGACTCCTCCCATCTCCTACATATCCCATCATCCCTCTGTCTGAGCCTACATATCCCATCATCCCTCTGTCTGAGCCTACATATCCCATCATGCCTCTGTCTGAGCCTACATATCCCATCATCCCTCTGTCTGAGCCTACATATCCCATCATGCCTCTGTCTGAGCCTACATATCCCATCATGCCTCTGTCTGAGCCTACATATCCCATCATCCCTCTGTCTGAGCCTACATATCCCATCATCTTTCTGTCTGAGCCTACATATCCCATCATCCCTCTGTCTGAGCCTACATATCCCATCATGCCTCTGTCTGAGCCTACATATCCCATCATCCCTCTGTCTGAGCCTACATATCCCATCATCCCTCTGTCTGAGCCTACATATCCCATCATCCCTCTGTCTGAGCCTACATATCCCATCATCTTTCTGTCTGAGCCTACATATCCCATCATGCCTCTGTCTGAGCCTACATATCCCATCATCCCTCTGTCTGAGCCTACATATCCCATCATCCCTCTGTCTGAGCCTACATATCCCATCATCCCTCTGTCTGAGCCTACATATCCCATCATGCCTCTGTCTGAGCCGCTCCAACAGATATTTCAGATCTGTATTAACCCTCTGTAAGTGTAACGGGACAATACCAGGGTTAAATATGAAAATATGAATTCTCAGACTCACAGTTGGGTCGTTGTTTGTGTCCCGAGGCTTCTCTGTAAAACACACACAGATGTACAGGATTAGTTTATATCAGGTCAAGAATCAAAGCTGTGCCTGTGACCTGTGACCTCTGACCTCTGAGCCTCCTCCATGTGACGAGGACCACAGCAGTTATTACTGAAGCTGCAGCTGCAGCGGCCAGAGCCCAAAACCACCAGCCTGCACACAGTTCACATTAACATTAATAATAATAACAGGAATAATAATAATGAATTGTATTTATATTGTGCCTCCCAGTTCACTCTGCAGTCGTTCACACAGACGACAGAAACGTCCTGACAGAGAAGATCTTCCCTACAGTTTTTGTTTCCTGTGGATTGTTCCAGTGATCACTGAGATATTCATTTGTTAAAGATTAAAACCAGCTAAGGATACTAAATACTGCCTCATTCCATACGGCGCTAACGCTCTACCAGGAAAAGCGCGGTTATTACAGAATCTCTGATGTTTTAGTGAAAAACGGTCAGAACAGAGATATTTCCTGCCCATAACTCAGTTTAATGAAGAGAAGGATGAGAGGAGCTGCTCCTCTGCTCAGAGCTGAGCACAGAGAGGGGAGGGCCCTGCAGCTGCAGAGAGAGACAGCACCAGGAGCAGAGCCTCAGGGAACTGTTGGGCAAATAAATGTTCTGAAGAATCATGTGCTGCAGATTCACAGACAGGTGATGTTCACCTGAGCACAGAGCTCGCTCTGCTCCACAGTGGAGTCTGTGATAAATTGCAGTAAAACTTTCAAAAGAACTCGAGTTATGTTTCCAGAACAGAATAATCTGAAGAGCCTTTCTAAGTTAGGAGAACCAGTGCCACATGGAAAAGTGATTTTCAGCCCTGTGTGTAAAGTCAAAGTCTAAATAGCAGTAATTATCAATGAATAAAGAGTAAATATTTCATATATTTTTACATACTGTGTGTGTTTTCATACATTTTGTTTGGTTCCTAACCTTCCAAATATAGGAGCAGCGCTGCTGCAATGGAAACAGTTAATTCTGAGCCCTGTGTTGGTCATGACAGGGGTCCCAAAGGGGTCCCACAGGGGTCCCACAGGGGTCACACAGGGGTCACACAGGGGTCAACTGGACCATAGTGCTTTACCTTCAACAGTAGGGGGCGCTCCGGAGAGAAACATGAGACCAAAACAGAGAAATGACCAAAGTTACCTTCTCTCCCCTCATTAATTGGTTCATGGCACTAACACTTTAACTATATTCTACCTCCCCATGACCCACTCTTATGTCCCCACCCACCAGTTGGGAACCTCTGATGTATTTAAACCCAGAGTCAGATCCGTGACCTCTCTCCTGAGTCGCTGAGGTCTGTTTGTTTGTTGTTTGGTCTGAAGGAAAGCGCTGCGTTAGTTTTCCTCAGAGTCTGTGTTGGTGCTGCGCTGGATTCTGATTGGTCCTGAGTCTGTCCAGTTACACTCAGAGGTAGTTTAATCCATGTGTGTCTGTAACACTCAGCACATACCCACAGTGTCTCCTCCTCTGGTGTGTCCTCCTTCAGGCGTCCTCTGGGGGGCAGTAGTCTCAGGCGTCCTCTGGGGGGCAGTAGTCTCAGGCGTCCTCTGGGGGGCAGTAGTCTCAGGCGTCCTCTTGGGGGCAGTAGTCTCAGGCGTCCTCTGGGGGGCAGTAGACTCAGTCGTCCTCTGGGGGGCAGTAGTCTCAGGCGTCCTCTGGGGGGCAGTAGTCTCAGGCGTCCTCTGGGGGGCAGTAGTCTCAGGCGTCCTCTGGGGGGCAGTAGTCTCAGGCGTCCTCTGGGGGGCAGTAGTCTCAGGCGTCCTCTGGGGGGCAGTAGTCTCAGTCGTCCTCTGGGGGGCAGTAGTCTCAGGCGTCCTCTGGGGGGCAGTAGTCTCAGGCGTCCTCTCCTCTGAAAGGAACAGAGCAGGTTTTGTATTTTCTCTAAATCCAGCTGCAGGAGAATCTTAGCCCTGAGCCTGATTACAGTTCACCTAGTGGCCATTCAAAGTACTGCAGTGACAGATTCTACAGGTGAAAGGAGAAATGAAAAACACTTCTCTCTATATTTAAACCTTTTCTTTCTAAATGTAATCCGTCCTCGTCTCACCTGGTTCCCTGGATCTGAAGGAGAACTGCTGCTGCTTCTCTCCAGCAGACACTTCACAGGTGAACCGATGTTTGTTTTTAGAAATATAATGAGAAGGTTTAACAGTAACAATGGCACCATTATGAAAGGTTGTTGTTGTTATCAGTGAATGATCCTTGTGCACTTCTCTGTGGTTAAACAGCCATCTCACTCTAACATCAGGGCGAGTGGACACAGAGCAGATGAACCTCACATCAGTCCTCAGGTTTTCTTCAGTCACTGGGAAAGACGAGACACATCCATCAGAGATTTGTACTTTAAACTGAGATAAAGGTGAATACAGAGGTTGAAAATGTTCAAATGTGTCGTGTTCAAAGAAACAAGAACTCACATGAGACCACAGACAGAAGAACCTCAGCATCAGGAGTCAGGTGTTGTCCTGATCTGTCAAACTGTTGACAGAAATATCGTCCTCCGTCCTCAGCTCTGACGTCTTTAATCAGCAGAGAACAGTCCTTAGTGACTCTGAGTCGCTCTGACTGATCTCTGGAGACATAGGAGCCATTCTTTCCATGTGTAATAATCTCCACAGTCTCTGCGCTTCTCACTGAGATGAAAACCCATGTGGTCCCATCACATTGATCCTGTCCAGGTCTGACGTTGTCACAGAGTAAAGTCTGCTCCTCTCCAGCTCTCACAAACTCCTGACGCTGTGTTTCTGTTTCTGTAGAAGAGAAAACATTTTCAGGTTAGATTTATATCTCTAATATTCTTGGTGTGTTACTGTGACAGTGAGAATAAACCAGGCCCAGTCTGAGCTCTAAGCCTGACTCAGAGTTTGTTCAGATCCACAGAGTCCAGACTGGGTCCAGATCTTCTCTGGAGTTTGTCACAGACTCAGTTTTAATCCTCTTTGATTACAGAGAGGCAGTAGCTCAGTAGGTACAGACGTTCATAAGGTTGGAGAGCTAAACCAGGTCTAAACCAGGTCTAAACCAGGTCTAAACCAGGTCTAAACTCTTCATGAACCTGACCCAGGACTCATCAGTTCTCTTTAGAAGGCAGCTCTGGCATACAGTAAGTTCTACACCTGATGCCCTACCTGACATGTCTTTGTTCATTTAGCCAGGCTTGGGACTGGCACAAAGACGACACTGGCATGTGGCTGGATTCTGAAATATTTTAGTACTGACATTTGTAGGAGTATTGGACCACTGCTGAAAATCCAAAAAAATGCACATTCCTTTAGGAGACAGAAGTCTGAGTCTTATCCCACCAAGGACGTGAAACAAAGACATATATCTGTCCTGTACGAACTGAAGACCAATAAATGTGCCAGAGAGGTCTCCTCTCTTCTCTGATAAGAACCAGAGACCTGGCACAAACGGCACCACAGATGGAACCAGATAATTAACCTACGCCTTTGTCCATCCCAACAAAGTTATGCATTAAAGACTTTATCACTCACTGTTCAAGAGACGGATTTCATGCATTAACACGTTACTTTACAGGAAAATGTCATAGCTATGTTCTGTGCAAACTGTTGAAATCATCATGTTTATTATTGGTTGGATATATGCTTATTCAGTATCATTATTCACCAGTATGTTTATGTTGCTACAAATGTTCCAGTGTAAATGTAACATGTTTTTAAAGGTACGTAAATTGAAGTGGAGTAAGACACATTTCTTTTTATGACATTTACTTCGTGTCTAGTAAAGGTAACTCGAATCCTCTCCACTATCAGTACAGAGGGCCGTACCACAGACTCAAAAGAGACGCCCCTTTTTCAGTCTTATCTTGGGGAGCGGTCTGCATTCCTCAGTCTTGCTTTTGGTCTTTCTTTTGTCTCGTCTCCGTCTCTTCTGCATCTTCTGAGTCTAATTTTTCCTTTCTTCTCATCTCATTTTTGTTGTGTTTAGTTTACTTTGCCGGTGATAACATCTTTTCACAATAAGTCGCCAAACGTTTGTATGAGTATCATTTTTGTAGTTTATTTAGAAAAGCCTCGTGCCGCGCAACATCCGCCAGCTTTAACAACCGCTGCCTTGACCAAAGCAGCTATTTTAAGAAGTTAAACTCCTAAAGTTTTGAGTCGCTGTGAAAGGATTTTTATTAAATTTTTCATTTGGCATTAAAAGGACATTTGCCATAAAAAATAATAAATAATAAAAAATGTTTTTAATTTCATGACAAAATATGTTTAAAAACCCTATTACCTACAATGGCTTTAAAGCTTGATTTCCAAAACATGAATTTGCTGCCAATAATTATTTCAATGGAAACAGAGACTTTAAATGCAATAATACATATACTTTTTTATTTACTTTGTGTCTGTGTAATTTTTAGCACCTTCCTCTCAGAGCTGACCTCATCAACCACAAATGAAAACACATGAGTGTCTGGTGCCAAGACTTTGTAAATATGTATAATATAGATTTTATTGCATTGCTAATTTAATTTACTCTGAAAAGAGTTTTTTGTTTTTTTCTTTTTGCAGCACGTTTTGTAGAAGCCTTGGTGCTGTTTTGAACTCTTTTAGTCTTATTGTTTTAATGACTTTATTTAAAGTTCTTTGCTAAAGCGGTTGCTGTTTTATCTTCCTGTAAATGTAAAGAACTGTGGCAGGTTTTAAAGTTCAACATAAATAAAGTTTGACTGATGGCCACAGAGAAAGTTACTCCTATTTATTGAGGAGAGTTTTTCTTTTGTTTTTTACTTATTTTTTAATATTTTCAAAAACTCAGTTAGTGGGCCTTTATGTTTTTATTTTTTATCATTTGTTTCCCTCCGCAGTGGAAGAAGACACTACATAAGTCTTGTTTATCGTTGTCATTTCTTTTGAAACTGCCAACGCCTTCACACTTCACCTTTCTCAGTTTATTTTCAGCGTCTGTGTAATTTCCTTTCACAGCAGAACTCACCAACCACACACTGCAGCAGAAACATTACTCTGTGATCACAGAGTCATGAGAAAGAAAAAACAACTCAACCCACAAATGCCCTTAGTTTATCATTTTTGTTGTTATTGTTGCATGTTTTCTCTTTTGCAGCTTTTATCCCAGTGTTGCACTTCTTGTCCTTGTGTGTGCTGTGTTATGGTTTGAATGACGTCATCTCTAAACTCAAGTGGACGCTCAGTGTTGTATGTTCATGGTCTGAAAACTCCTCAGATCGTCTTAAACCGGTTTAACTCAGACTTTAAGGCCTCACAGTCCGACCCCAGCAGGTTCTAGATGGATCTGAACCAGTTTTACAGAGGTTTAAAGCGGTTACAGAGCAGTCCTCTGTACAGAACCCTGCCTGTGATCACAGAGCGCTCAGTTTAAAAGTCCATTAAAAACCTGAGCCTTACCTGTGAGCTGCAGCAGGATCATCAGGAACAGCGTCCTGTGTCTGAGAGCAGCCATCGTCCTCTGTCTCTGACTCCTCCCTGAGACAGAGACGTCCTCTGTCTCTGACTCCTCCCTGAGACAGAGACGTCCTCTGTCTCTGACTCCTCCCTGAGACAGAGACGTCCTCTGTCTCTGACTCCTCCCTGAGACAGAGACGTCCTCTGTCTCTGACTCCTCCCTGAGACAGAGACGTCCTCTGTCTCTGACTCCTCCCTGAGACAGAGACGTCCTCTGTCTCTGACTCCTCCCTGAGACAGAGACGTCCTCTGTCTCTGACTCCTCCCTGAGACAGAGACGTCCTCCGTCTCTGACTCCTCCCTGAGACAGAGACGTCCTCTGTCTCTGACTCCTCCCTGAGACAGAGACGTCCTCTGTCTCTGACTCCTCCCTGAGACAGAGACGTCCTCTGTCTCTGACTCCTCCCTGAGACAGAGACGTCCTCTGTCTCTGACTCCTCCCTGAGACAGAGACGTCCTCTGTCTCTGACTCCTCCCTGAGACAGAGACGTCCTCTGTCTCTGACTCCTCCCTGAGACAGAGACGTCCTCTGTCTCTCTCCTGTCTCTGTGTTGTTTTTATTTGACTCTGCTTCAGTGAAGTGGACGGTGAGACTTTTATTAAAGAAACAGGAAACAGAGGAGACTTCTGCTTTTTACACTCGTCCTATTAGTGACACCTCTGCGCCCCCTGGTGGACAAGAATCTTATAGTAATCCACCCACTTTTAGGTCCCAGCCCACCTGTTGGGAAACCATGGTTTAACAAACATGATCCATTATCTTAAAGGCTTTATATTCTGCTTTTAATCCCACTGTGTGTGAGTGAAGTCTGAATAAAAGAAGAGAAGCTGAGTCTGTGAGAAAAGGGAAGTTTGTGGTGAGCTCAGCTCTGGCTCCGCCCTCAGCTCAACCCTAAACCAAGGTTTTTTATCTGCTCTGTACAAACGGAGCTTTAGTGGAACCTCTCACTGTTTAAAGTTGTATCTTTGACCGTTTTGTAAAAAGATGTCTAAATTCACATTTTGTGGTGAAAACCGTCAGAGTGCTGCCCTCCTGAGGTCAAACGGTGAAACTGCAGAACAGCTGCAGATAAACAAGTGTGGCGTAGTATTTGACCTGGTTCTGTGGTAAGCGCCCTCTACAGGCGATGGTAACGGTTGCACCCTGAGGCGTCTCGTCTTGTGCCCAGTCAGAGTAAGAGACGCAGGTTTGACCGTCCTCCCTCGGGGGGAGCTGACTACAGTGAAGCGGGCGCTCCCGGCGTATCCGGCTACGTGCCGGCTTCTTCCGCTTCAGCGCCGCGGTCCCTGATCTGTCTCTGTCCCCGGGTCTGCGGTGCGTCCTCTGACAGAGTTTTCCTGTGTTTGGAGGGCCCTGGATCTTCCTCCCATGCTCTGGCTGAGGAGGACGCTTTGCAGGAGCTACGCGTTGCTATTTGCCCGGCAGCCTCCGCCTTCCAGCGGGACTCCTGTCACCCGTCTTGTGTTTTTCGGTGCAGGCGGGGGTCGGTGGAGCTGTGGCCTAACTTGCCTTTAGCTGAAGGTCATCAGTGCTTTGTTCAGGTCCAGGGGGATCAGGCCGAGGCCTTTCTTCCCACCTCCGCACGTCTCGGTGGAGGATGAACGGCGCCATCTTTTGTGCCCGGTTTGGGTGTTGTGTTGTTACCTGAGTCATACAGCAGGGGTCAGTCTGATCAGCTGTTTGTTGGATTTGGGGCCAGGGGTAGGGGTGCTCTCCCCTCAGAGCCTGGCCCATGGGATTTGCCTCTCCATTCAGGCGGCGTATGAGGCGCAGGGGCGGGTCCATGAATACGCCTTAGCCAATCACAAAGTTTGGAGGGAATATTTAAGCTGACTCAGCCTCCTTCCCCTCAGTTGTGTGGGAGAGGAGTTGAGGACAGCGTCCACAGAGGTCAGAATCCTAAACAAACAAATCTTTTTAAACCTGTGATTCTTGTTTAGAACTGAAGCTGATGATGCCAAACTTTTAGATCCAGCCCCACTC